>CM024638.1:38655313-39109076 GCA_014182715.1 Eucalyptus cloeziana
GCTTGATTATGTGATGGGAAAATGTTTGGGTGGATTGTCGAGTATCAATGGTGGAGTGGTGAATCGGTGTGGCATCTAAAAGGGCATGTGGGCCCGGTGACGATCATCACTTTGGTGAACGAGTGCCTGAGAGAATGCACGTGGCCCTGGCATCGTAAAAAAGGGCACGTGGGCTCGGTGACTGATACATCACTTTGGTGAATGAGTGCGAGAGAATGCACGTGGGCCTAGGGGAATTAAGTGAGGCATCTTGGAAGAGACACGTGGCTCGGTGATTTGACGCATCACTTTGGTGAACTAGTGCGCTTAGAGAATGCACTTGTGCTTCTATGACATGTAATCGACTAGTTCGATTTGTTATGAGTAGTTGGGTGCCTATTATGAATTGTACTGATTTGCGGGTGGAATGCGAGGCCAGGTAAGTTCTCGACCTGTACGTGTTTAGGCAGTCCATAGTGTATTGGCTTACTAATCGAGTCTTAGGGGGTAGAACTCGCTGAGATGTGGTCTCATTGGTTATTGAATAACCATTTCAGGACCTGAGTAAGAGCTGAAGAGGAGGAACCTGAGAAGGAGAGCACGACGAGGATCCCGGGAGGAAAAAGATTTTAGAAGAAGAAGATGATCCAGGAGAGGATCTTGAGTACAACCCGAATGTGGATTGAGATCCCATTCCTTTTATGCTGTAAAAAAAAGTGTGGTTGTGAATTTCAATATGAAAAATATGGCCTGCTTTTCTATCCCATTGTTTTATTGTCTGGGGGTTTTTAACTGCTTCCGCATGCGCATAATAAATTGTAAGGGTCAGCGATAAATAGTCCTGGGATATCACACTTTAAAATCGACCAAGGTAAGGGATGAGCGCGTGCCCGAAGGTCGGGGCGTGACAGCATCTATAAGACTTACAAAGTCCCAACAATTTTATTTGTGTTAGCCTGAGTTTAATCAACTCCAAAAATTCTTGCCATGCCAAAATCTGAAATCTTTGGGTTCATTTCACTATCTAACAAGATATTGTTACATTTGAGGTCACGATGGATGATCCGAAGACGAGAATCTTCGTGGAAATAGAGCATTCCTGGAGTGATCCCAAACACTATTTTATAACGTAATGACCAATCCGATTGTCCCCTTTTTTCGGGATCTGCATCATTGCACCAATATTCATGAATATGTTGGGATGGGGCACCTATTCAAAAACTCAAGGCGAAGCTCATCACACAATACCAAAATATATTTAATCTCATTCATCAATGGTAGCCCAAGAAAAACCTATAATTAGTTGAAAGAACAAAAACCAACGGTTTCCAAAGCTAGTGAAAGCTTGAGCATTTGATTTCAAGCAAATTATACATTCTGCACATAAGAAAGTTAAACTGCAACATACCAAATAAGAAATAATCGAGGCTTTTATTTGGCACAAACTCGTAGGCCAATAGCTTTTCGTCTCCCTCCAAGCAAAATCCGAGTAGTCATACAAGGTTTCTGTGTTGAAGCTTCGCAACTAATAGAACTTCATTCTTAAATTCATCATCACCCTGTCTTGAGCTTTGAGAAGTCTCTTCACCGCAATTGTTTTGTCCATTAGGAAGTCCACCCTTTGCATTTATCATTTAATTCCTCATTAAAACTTCTTAAAAATTAACTTTAAAAAGCTTTAAATGTCTCTTTTTCTTTGACATCATTATGTTCAATCCAAATGTAAAGCATTCCTGATTGTTTCTAACTATAATCTAATACGTACCTGGAAAACTTCACCAAATCCACCTTCACCCAACTTGCTTTCATGAGAGAAATCATTTGTCGTGGCTTGTATGGTAGCCAAGTCAAATTGCAAGGACTCCATGGTAATAAGTTCATTTGCACCTGCATTACCAAACAAGTAAAGTTGAATATCAAATTACATCGACAATGGGCTCTTAGTGGCATTTATAGGGTCACCAGTGCTTGGGAACATTGTCACAATGAAGAGCACTAGATTAGACTACCATGGTCGTGTCACCCTACCTCAAAGCAATCTTCATTCTCTTGATTGGTCATGAGGCAAAAAAAAAAACAAACAAAACAAAAATAAACAAAAACAAAAACAAACAAACAAACAAAATCATCAATGCTATAGGAAACAAAGTAATGAGATGAATCTTGTATCATGATCACTTCTCTAGGCTGAGGGTAGTGTTAGGTCTGTTAATTGCAATGCAGATGCTACCTTAGCTTGGAGGGAATTGTTAAAGAATAGGACTATTTTGAGGCCTCGTGATGTAGCAAGTTATCGTAAATCTATGTCACTCCGGTATGACTCATGGCCTCCTAATGGCATATTGCTGGATTTATACCCCAGCAAAGTAGTCGATGATTCCATTCTTCTCTGAACTACAAAAGTGGCTATCTAATTTTTAACTCCATCTGGAAATGGCCCACTAACAGTCTAAAGACTTGGTATCATCCAGGCAGCTGTTTGTGGTGAATTTTTCCTAGGTCTTCTTAGGAAGATGAGATACTTGCACTGCTACTTCAAGTAACATTCTTACATTTGCTCAGCTTGGGAGATTGTTAGGAATAGAGGCACAAGAGTTGAACTGCATTGAATAATTTGGCTTTCACTTAGTGTGCTGATGTTTGGATTCATATTATGGTTAGCTATACAAGATAAGCTGCTTATATTTCAAGGAATTGACAAATAGTCTTCTAACCATGGCCAAACTTGTTGTTTTTTGTGTCATGAAAGCATTGAGATTAGATCCCATATGTTCTTTGGATGCTATTTCTCTAAGCAAGTTTGGAAGAGTTCCCTCCAACTTTGTTTTCCTAATAGAGCTATTGGTGACTGGGAATTTAAATTGTCTCGATGTAGCAGGCTATGAAAGGGAGAGATTTCTAAAGGTGTTTGGTAAAATTTTTGTGGCATTGCCGCATGTACTTCATCTTGAAGGCCAAAAATGAGCTGTTACATTCACAAACTATTCCTTCCACCGATGGCATCATAATTGCATGGGCAAACAAGTACAATTTTGAAGGCTGAAAGAGCATTAAAAATCGGATTCTTCCATTATCAAATACCATCTTTGAATCTTGGTTGTTGTATGTAGGAGTGACCAGTTCTAGAGTGGGTTGGTTTTGATCAAGTAGCAGGAGCCGAACCTCTTGGTTCTAAGCCGGCCTATTCCACTAGCACATTTTTATATTTTGGGTAATACTTTAGTTTATTATAATGAAAAAGAAACAGCGTCCATGGTTAAATGGTTAGATGGTTATTTGTACATTTTGAAGGCATAGTTCTAACTTTGTTGAGTGCAAAAGTTTTGATTTTTCTTCAGAAGTTTCTGAGCCAGTTGAGAACCTGTTCAATTCGGGACAAGCCTGGATAGAGGGTAACGGCTTGGAGCCGAACCAACCAGGCCGTTTCTAGCCGGTTTCCTTATTGAAATGGACCTGATGCTCCCCCCTCGTTGTTATAGCAACATGTATAGGAGTTCCTAAGATATATGATTGTTGTGGGACATCTTGTCTCTTCTTGGTCGATGAACAAACTTAACTTATCCATCAAAAAGAGGAATCCAAGAAATCCTATCCGACGACTAATGGAGTTCAATTGATGAAGACATTTGAACGAATGTATGGCCAGCTCTATTGTTTTATTGACAAAACATTTTGTCGGCTAAGAATTTTTGGCATGGGTTTCTATATATCACATCTTGAAAATGAGTAATCTCGAATTGCACCTAACTAATTTACATATTTGAAATTGATACCTCGCTAAGTAAAATACTCGTACTTTTACTTAAAATACACTTATGCATTTACTTTTGAATAAAACTTCCTTTTATCGCACTTTTGCTAAGTTAACAGAAAATTACTTGTTTGCTTTTTGGAGTAAACCAGATTATACACATACAAAGAAAGGCCATAATATAGTTGGGTAGACTTGTTTTAGGTTCTTTCTTGGTTCAATTAATGATATGACACCCAAAATATGGTCAATAAATTTCAACTTTATAGAAATGAAACATTATTCTTGTGATCCCCGTTAGATAACACGAATTAGTAACAGATGTGAATTATTAGGTTCGATATCTACATTTCTATATTTTTGAATAGTCTCACGTTAATATTTTTCTTGTTTACAATATAGCTAATGTAATCATGATAACGTTATTTTAAGATTCTATTATAGTGACACAACTCTTGTGATATACAAATAAAGGAAACGATAATATGTACGCATAAGTATTCTGAATCATATAACTTTAGTCTTGTATGATACTGACAAAAGTTGATACCGGTCGTCACTTAATTGATTCTAATATCCAATGTACTTTGGCTTTTAGTAATAAGTTTGAAGGAAAACTAATTGATAAATACAGATACAACATTTTTAAAACTTGTAATAAGGATTAGCAGCTCCACTTGTTTGATTTGATACGGCTTGCTAACCAGCTTGAATTATGAAAAAGGGCGTTGGCGCAGTTTCTATAAAATGTTCAGCCAACATGTTATTGTTGTAGTAGCTTAATTTAAGCTTATAGAGTTGTCTCGTCCAATTTTAAGGTATTGCAGTTTTAGAGTTTGTATAACTTGTCATGTCATGACCTACTTTTTTTTGTCCGGAGGGAAAAGACATAGGCTCATGGGCATTGTGTAAAAGGTGGGCCTATAGCTCTTTGTTTTATATGCGAGCTTTCTGCCCCATACCTCGCATGAGTTGGAGTATTCAAATTGACGCTATAAGAATTTTCAAATAAGAAGTCGCCACGAGTTTATTGGAATTAGCTAAAAATCAAGTGAGATACGGGAGCAAACCTCACTTCCTATGTAATCAGATAATCTATGGTCGGGGACTTGATTATATCAATTAATCAACTAGTGCCATTTCGGTACTTAATGTTTGTCGATAGTTTGGATTGACTTTAAACCTATTCATTAACATGTGAGGCAATTGTCTGGTGCACAATAATTAAAATAACAATTACCAACTAGTGAAAACATTAAATAAATTGCAAAGTAAAGTGTTATCTAACGCTAATAAATAAGAAAAATGCCAATTCTAACTAGGCCAAGGGAAAACCTTAGGAGTGCGCAGTCTCATAACAATCGAAATAGAAATGCGCAAATGATGACCTAGCATTTGCCTCTAAGAACACTCTAGTCCTATGGTAAAGTCCTAAGAGCTTATTCAATTTTGAAAATAATTTTATCAAGGATTTTCACACATTTTAAGAGAAAACAACTTAAAAACTAATTTTTAAGATTTTTCATGACTCTTAGAAAAAAATTCTGGAATTCTAATTTTTAATATTTTTTTTATAAAAATTATAATTTTTTAATTTATAATAAAAATATTTTATTTAATTAAAAAAAAGATCCGGGTTGTGCTGGGCCCGGACTCGCTGGCCAGGGTACAAGTATTGGGCCGCGATCTTGTTTGGGCTCAAGAGCCCAATCGGTTAAAGGCCTAAACTCCTGTATAAGGCCTATGGGCCCATAAGTTCACCTTTCTAATTTACTTTTCTTCAATCCAGCCCAACCAGCCAGCCCAGGGCCCAGCTCCCTTCTCGGCTGAACAAATCCCGATGTCTCCTAAGCAAAAGCCCTAAGCCCAACTCCAAATCCCCTCCTCCCGAACGTCCGCACACGGCAAACTCCTCCAGCCTTTTTTTTTCTTTTTTTTTCTTTTACTATTTTTTATTTATTTCCCACTTCATGCTTCTTCAACGAGAACCCACTATTCTTGCCAAAAACACACCATTCCTCATCGTCAATGCGCCCCGGGAAACTTCTTTATCGACCTCAACGTATAATGCCAACACTATTGGAGAATGCCACCACACCGACCCTATACCTTCGTCGCTAATCGTGATTGGAGAAGAACAAAGAACACGGATTTGACTGGGACATTTTATCGAACATCCGGCGGGCATCAACTGAGGGGGAGGAGCATTTACTCAATCAAGACTCGAGCTCTCATTGTAATCCACAAAGAATCAACAATCAGGACTGGAAATCAATAGGGTGGACACCCAATCACATTCAATACAAGCATGAATGAGGAACAACAATCTCTGTCTCGGGTTTTACCAGAAGGGAGCAAAACGGGCAGCGTTCTCTCATCGAACGCTTGGCATACGTCGGTTGGAGGGAAGAATATTCACTCACTCGGGGACCAAACCCACAACGAATCGGCGAATCAACAATCAAAAATTGACACGGAAAGGCTGGTCCAAACCCAGCTAGAACGAAACAGTGAAAACAGGTCTCGGTCTCTAGCTTGACTGAGGCAGAATGAAGCAACAGGCTGAGCAAGGGGGTCCCTACCTGGCTCGGAGAAGCCGGCTAGATGGCGAGCTCGAGACGAATCGAGCTATGGCTGGTCGCCTTGGTGTCTCCGAACCAAGATCCTCGAGGCAAGGGAAGTTCTGACCAAAAAGACACTTACCGGAGATGTGGGTACCGGGAAAGCAAGGTCGGGACGACGAGGATTGCGGCCAGGGGTCGTCGAACTTGACTCCAACGTGGCCAAACGACCGGAGAACTCCATCTCCACTCCTCTCTCTGTCACTTCGCGTGCGGCTTTGGTACTAAAAATTTTGAAGAAGAAGAAGGGGAGAGAGAGAGGGAGACGGCGAAGCAAGATTTCATGGTTTGACCGATGATGTTTTTTTTGGCTATAGCTAGATCGGCATGGAATTATAGCAACAATAATGTTTGAATTGCTGTACCAAGAAGTATTGTCCGTTCTATAGGTTCCGTGCACTCGCACACCACGACTCCATCGACAAGTCTTGTGTAACTCTATGATGGATGTCAAGTTTGTAGACCCCACGTGTTTTAATTAATTAGATAAATAGAAACCAAAAAATCTAAAACCAATTGTCGGGCGGATGATCGGCCCCACCAGCTCCCGACTGAAATCTCCACCGCGAGTGGAATTTATCGTTTTCCCTCTTACGATCGCTCGTTGCCCAGTTAGTTGCGACCATTGACTCTTGATTTTTAATCGACAAATTTGTAACACACAATTAGATGGTTAAAATAAAGAAAAAGAGACCAACTTCCTTAGCTCAAAATCTCATCTCATAAATTGCATATTTCAACCCATTCGGTGCGTCAAAGAGAGCTAAAAAAAATTCGGGATTTAGGAGTGTAGTTGTTCCTATGCCCATCCGATTGACATATAATTACTTCATTGTAGAGTAGCTCCCAGTCATTTATGATCTTTTTCCATGTCTGTAGTAATTCGTAGACCAGGATGGCAAATGAGAACAATGGCGTAATTTAGGTGAATGACTTAGTTAGCGTAGATGTTTCCGGGGGAGAGCGTTAAATTGTAACTAAGAAAAGGGAAGGTTGCAACCAACCAGCGCATTTCAAAAGGCCTGAGGCATTCCAATATACAAACATAATTCGGAATCTGTAGTGAAACAGCAAAGAAAACACGAAGACGCAGAAAGAATCGAGGCATAGAGAAATGAATATTGCTTCTTTTCAGAGAATGTTGGCTACCGTTATCGGTCTTCATTGTATTTACCAGTTGCGAGAGGCATGCCAGGACGAGACAGTGGTGCAACAACATTGCAGCGAGACAGATACAACGAGGGAGATGGTTATTGTTTCTGTTCATACGGAATTACGAGAGATTTTCGCATTAATGTCGCCGGATCTGTGTATAACTATTATGGACATAATACGGCTTTCTATATCCAGTGCTATGGTCTTGCGGCTTGCAATGGTGCCCTTGCAGATATGATCGTACCAGGTGCTGGGAGCATCATGCTCACGACGTGCTCTGACGGAATGCTCGGGAATCGGGGCTCAGCTCCATCTCGAAGATTGTAGAATGAGATAAGAGGTGTGCTTATTTACCGAATAAATCTTCCCTCTCTGAAAAATTGCTCTTTGTGCGTGGTTATTACTATATGAGAATCCTCCAATCTTCATGGTGTTACTGTTAGAATCTTTGCGAAGACTTAAAGCGATATGATAATGTTAAGTGTCATAGGCCATCGGCTATTGTCAGTGAAGATGTTTTGAAAAACGTCACCCAAAATTTTAGGGACGGCTCAATTGCCTGTCCCCAAAGGATAACAAAGATACGCTCATCCCGTCAAGTCCATGATGAGAAGATTGATAGAGTTAATAATTTTAATACCGTGACAACTAATTGAAAAGATACACCGATCAATCAAAGAAATAAGAAGACAAACAGATTTGTAAGTACTAGAATAATGGAAAATATATAGATGTCTCCATAATCATCTAAGTAGCGACCCAATGCTGGATGTTGAATGAGTAGTATCGAAAGAAGTAGATGGTCTATAATCAACACCATCAAAGGAATTCCCAACGTTAAGATCATCAACTTCTTTAACTTTGAAATTAGATGTCTTAAATGGAGAATAAAAGTTGTTTGAAGCAGTGACGAAGCCACCATAGCGACCTCTTTGAAATTGTCAGATTGATGAGAAACAATGAAAACTACATAAAATGTTTGGAAGACAAGGGCTGTAACATTTGGTTAAATGTTAGGTCTAAATGATTTCATTATAAAATTAAGAAGGGTCTTTTTGGAAATGAAAAGTGGAGATACACTTTACTCTTTCTAATAGTAATGTATTTTTCAGAAGAGCAAAAAAGGTGTAATTCTGAGCACAAAATAATAGAATTATGCTAGATTTGACAATTCTTTTGTGCCAAGATATCAAACATGACTGCAACAAATTTATTCATGCTTTCACAAGAGAAATTACATTGACAATACAAATAGATAATCTTTGTCTGCGGAGCTATACTACCGACAAAGAATATAACGACTCAAAATACTTGGATTTATAAACAACACCAAAACCCAACTAGTTCCAATAGTAAAGAAATGAGTAGTCTACTAGGTCAGCTAACGAACACTTGAATTTGATTATTTAGTCTACACAAGAGAAGTAACTGGATTGAGTCGTATAGAAGCACAATAATGTACAAATGCAGGATCGACTTATGATTTAACCTCAAATAGAACAAAGTCTTAGATGAACCATACTGACATGTATAGACTCTTCTTTTAGCACTTCACCCCCCAAAGCAATTAATAGCTTATCCTCCAATTACATAGATGTTTGCTTATTATTAAATAATAATCTCAATGGGAAGCCAAGCAATCTCATTATGAGACCACCCATAACGAAAGATTTCACTTCCACCGCCATTCACCGGGGGTACAACTCTGTAACCGACATGCCATTAGTCGACGAAGGCATAGCCCTCCTAGGGGATTGGTCCAATTCAAGCTCTTTCATTGGAATGCTCAATCTCTGCATTCTACTTCGGACGAAGAAGGCTGGATGTCGAGGCGATGGTGGAGTAATGGAATTGCTGCGAGCATGAGAACTACAATGGCCATGGTGGGTCTAATAGCCGGATCTTCTTGAATGCATAGTAAGCAAATGTGCAAGCATCGAAGTGCTTCATCTCTTGAATATGAATCCATTATAGCCGGGTCCAACACTTCTAAGGACTTGCCATCTCTCCATTGATTCCATGCCTGTAAGAATAATTCCGGAAAATTTTCATAGAATTGCAGCATTAATTCGATTACTCATCACGCAAGACATGTGAATCTTGCAAAAACCATATTATGACCAAGGAATAGAATAATAATCATAAGTGTTTCTATAGGTTAAAGGACTAAATTTTTTACCGAGGAATTAGAATTAGAATTTACAAAGCTACAAAGAGTGCGGTGTAAATATTTGTTGTAGTAGCATAGTGAAACTTACATAACTAGCAAGATATTCACCCCCATCCAATTGGTGGTAATAGTTATTTTTCTTGCCGCAAATGATTTCTAGAAGTAGTATGCCAAAGCTATAAACATCGGATTTCACCGAGAACTCTCCATGCATTGCATATTCGGAGACATGTAACCACTTTGCAAAAACAAACATTGACCACTTGTAAATTGCAGATTTAGATTCATATCGAGTAGCATCCTTAAATAGATAAAATGAGCAAGTCCGGCATCCAATGACAAAGTCATCTATTCAAAAACTAAGACTTACAAAGTTCCCACAATTTTATTTGTGCTAGCTTGAGTTTGATTAACTCCAAAAATTCTTGCCATGCCAAAATCTGAAATCTTTGGGATCATTTCACTGTCTAACAAGATATTGCTACATTTTAAGTCACGATGAATGATCCGGAGACGAGAATCTTCATGTAAATAGAGCAATCCTCGAGCGATCCCAAATATTATTTTGTATCGTAATGGCCAATTCAATTGACCACTTTTTTGAGGATCTGCATCATTGCACCAAAACTCATTATGTGCAAGCATGTGGCATCTATTAAAAAAATGAAGGCGAATATATTTACTGTCATCAATCAAAGGTAGATTAACAAAAAAAATTAAAAAAACTACAATCATTTGAAAGAACGAAAAACGTTTTAATTTGAAGGTTTTCATAGCTAGTGAAAGCTCGAATAGTTGATTTCAAGCATTATACATTCTCCATATAAGAAGGTTAACTGCAACATACCAAATAAGAAGTAATCAAGGCTTTTATTTGGCACAAACTCATAGGCCAGTAGCTTTTCGTATCCCTCCAAGCAAAATCCGAGCAGTCGTACAAGGTTTCTATGTTGGAGTTTCGCAACTAACAGAACTTCATTCTTAAATTCTTCATCACCTTGACTTGAGGTTTGAGATAACCTCTTCACCGCAATTTGTTGTCCATCAGGAAGTCTACCCTAAAGATTTTGAATATATTGCATCACAACTTCTTGAAACTAACATATAAATGCTTTACATGTTTCTATTTTTCTTTTTTGGCACCATTATGTTCCATTTATGTGTAAAGCATTCTTGATTGTTTCAATTATGTAATACTTGCCTGAAAAACCTCGCCAAATCCACCTTCACCCAACTTATTTGCAGGAGAGAAATAATTTGTCGCAGTTTGTATTGTAGCCAAGTCAAATTGCAAGGACTCCATAGTGATAAGTTCATTTGCACCTGCATTACCAAAAAATGCAATTTGATTATCAAATTAGATCAACATTGGCTCCTAGTAGCGTTTATACTATTTCTAGTGTTTGGGAATATTATCACAATGAAGAGCCCCAGAGTAGATTGGTAGGGTTGTCCCTTTAAGTTTCCCCTTCTTGATTGGTCATGAAAGAAAAAAAAAAGACAATATCGTTAATACTGTTGGTAACAAAGCAACGAGATGAATCTCGTGTCATGATCACTTCTTCATGTTGAATGTAGTGCTAATCTGTTAATTACAGTGCATATGCTATCTATGCTTGGAGGGAATTGCTAAATGATGGGAGCATTTTGAGACCTTGTCACAAGGTGTTGGGGTTTATTTCACATATGTGTGGAAAGGCCGGTAGTCGGTTTACAAGTGTAAGGGTAAACTTCACCCTTTGAGCTAATTTTTTGGCATAAGAGAAACCCAAGACCACTTAACATTGATATCAAATTCGATTATTGGTGGCCCATTCCCAATATATATCAATGTTTAATGAATATTTCAAAGAAGGAATTTGGTGACCAACTTGGTTTCCAAATAGATAGGCATTGTGGTGTAGCAACATGGGGCTTTATGGCAAACTTCATGGCTCGGTTCAAAAATAGAGACCTAGGGTGAAGTTAGGCGTTAGAGATTCAAATTAAGATAAGTTGATGCTGAAGGATACCTAAATTGAGGGAGAGCAAACCTAACACTGGAGCTCACATGTCAATGAGAGATTATTAATATAAACATGTGAGTTGTATTAGAGAAGTGTCACATCAGATAATTGATGTGGTGTTGAGCAGTTAATATATCCTAGTTGGCTTATAACTCATTGACTTAAGCTTTTGAGTGAAGGTAGGTACAACTGAATATGTTGATGGGCTTGGACTTGGCTATCTCTTGGAGATATCCTCAGGTGAAGGTATCAAACTTCTGATGTACATTTCCAATACTTCGTTGGTCATGTCAAATCTTTATCCCTCGCACGACTCATGGCATCCTAATGGGATCTCGTTGGATATATACCCAAGGCGAGTAGTTTATGATTCTCTTCTTTGAACTGCAAAAGCAGCTGGTATGATTTGTGCTCTAAATGGAAAAGGCCCAATGTGAGGTTTGAAGACTTGGTATCAATCCGGGCAGCTGTTTGTGGTTTAATTTTTTCAAAGTCTTCTTTGGCAGACCAAGATACTTGCACTGCTGCTCCTTGCGACATTCTTAACTCTACTTCAGCTTGGGAGATTGTGAGGAAAAGAGGCACAATAGTTAAATGGAATCAGCTGATTTGACTTTCGTCTAATTTGCTGAGGTTTGGATGCATATTTTGGTTGGTGATACAAGATAAGCTTGTTGAGTGATCTTGGGCCCTTCTCACTCCAAAAGGGAGAGATTTTCTTTGGTGTTTGGTAAAATTTAATAGAATTGTTGCATCTATTTATCTAGAAGGCCAAAAATGAGCTGTTTCATTTCCAAAGTATTCCTCTTACAGATGGAATTATAATTGCTTGTGTAGTCAAGTATAGTTGTGAAGGTTGAAAGAGCATGAAGAATCGGATCTTTGTCCTTGATCTTTTCCATTAGATATGCCACATTAATATCAAATGAAATCTTAATTTGTGTGATTAATATATCTGATTTCTTACGAAAAATAAAGAAATTTCATTATATGCTCATTTATATGATGTAGATAATTTACGAAAAAATAAAGGCAAACGATCGATTTACCGCTTTTTCCTTTGACGGCTTCATACGTCTTCATTTCCTTTCTTCGAAGCAAACAACAAGTGAAAAAGAGAAGTACCATAACACTTCCAATAGAAACGGTAATGGCAATGATCGTCACGGTCGACTTGTTGCTTTTTCCTGCACACGTACCATTACATATGCGAGACAACTAAGTTAAAAAACATTTTAGATGAAAGTGTGCTTAATATTTAAACATTCTAAGACTCTACTTCACTACGTTGGAATTAGACGTAAGACCCGACACGTGAAGGTTGGCAATTTGACACGCAATAAGGGGCCTTGAGAGATCTGAATAGAGAGGTTAAACGAAAATAAAAAAATCTAGGGTGAGAAATGTTGGATGAATTCTCTTAAAGTATTTTGAAGTTGACAAAACATTTTTATCAGTCTAGTCTGAAGACTTACAGACTCTATTGACAAAGTCTGAAGATCAAAGTTTGAAGATCAAAGTCTGAAGATCAAAGTCTGAAGCTAGCAAGACTCAAGACTTATATTTCAAAGTCTACTCACATGGACAGTTTCCAGAATGACGTTTATTCTGATCTTATATGATCTTTATTCTAAACGACTAGTGGATATCTTTCTACTGGATTTAGCACTAAAAGATCTTACTTTCATATGGAATATGTATAGATTCTCTAAAGATTTCGCAACTTATATTTGGAAGGATCTACTTATGGAAACCGAGATCCTGATTGTATGGGCGAGCATGATTGATGGGCTATCAACACTTACCTTAAAGAGCTCGAGATCTCTCTAATTGATTCTGTCCAACGGGTTGATTGGAAGAACTTCTTTGGAAGGTGCTAACGGTATTGAAGGCATGAAGAAGTATATAAGAGAGATGCTCTAGTTGTTGAAGGGTGCGGATAGAAGAATTCCAAAGTCTGAATCTCATTTTCTATTTTGCGATATCATTCTTCGAGCGTTATATGTAATCAAAAGAGAGATCATATTGTAGTGAGACCTTGAGGAAGTGTAGTAGAGTTTTCTACACTGTGGACTTAAGAGCGTGAGACTGTAATCACTCTTATTGATTCTTAGTGAAATCCAGCCAGAAGGGCTGTCCGTGCGGGAGAGTGGACGTAGGCTTGGTCTAAGCCGAACCACTATAAATCTGGAGTCTTGATTTTCTATCCCTAATCCTTTATATCTTTAATTGTTTTCATTTGCTGCAATTGTTGGTTTTAAGTTATTTATATCTCATTCGGTTTAATTTATTAAAATCGCTTTAAACACCTATTCACCCCCCTCTAGGTGCTAATTCTAGTCCTAACAAGAAACCCCTATTTCATCACCTATTAATGGGGAAATTAAATTCGAAGGAGGAGTAGACTTAACAAAAACATGTAAACTGTTTGATCACCGGAACTATTATATGTTATAACAACTACATTACCATCACCTGCAAACTCCACCGTAGCTCATTTACTCCGGTACTTGAGATGGTCTCTCCGTAGTGGCTTACCTCGATATTGGACCTCTATATAGAATGACTCTTACATATGTTATTTTGAGACTTTATATTTTTCTCTATCTTAGATAACCAAACCTTGCATCATATGATGTGCCAAATCATATTTTTCGTGGCTTCTTTTGTCACTCCCTAGAAACAAGGAAATGTAGTGCGCCCCCTTAGAAGGATATCAATGAAATTTTGGCAGAGATGCCAATAACTTCTTGCCTTGTTGCTCATCAGAAAGGGCTTCATTTTTATTGTTCAAGACCATCATGAATTTGTTAAACTCATCTAGATGAGCTTTGATTGACGTGCCTTCGGCCACCCATAATCGAAACATCCTTTTTAGCATATGCAAAATACTATTCAAACCTTTCATAAGATAAAGTGACCCGAATTTTACTAATAATGTTGCCACATCCTTCTCTTTCCACTTCAATCAACACCTCATCTGACACATTCAATAGGATTATGCTCTTCTACTTCGCCATCAACTCTCGACCACTTTCATCACTTTTGGTAACTTAACCTTGCCATCCAACAGATTCACCAAACTTTGGATTGTTAACATGGCACACATCATAATGCTCCACAACCCAAAATTATTCTTTCTAATGAGCTTCTCAATCTCACGTCTTGCTCAGACATAATTATAAATAAAGTATTCCAAACAATGATCATGCAGAAGCCCTAAATCGATCGTAGAAATCCTAACTTTGATACCAATTGACGTGAAATGACACAGTGGTTAATGGATCTTGCAGTTTAATATCAACCTGAGATAACGAATTGTTTGAAAAGCTCCCCGTGTATTTTGATGATTCGGAAACTATCCTTAGTTTAATATCTACTAGATAAATGAAAAAGTTTAATGTGGTTAAGTCGTGCTAATTTTCGGAAGGCTTTGATAGTATCGTTGGTCTCCTTGTAGTTCAATTAAAGACGTTTACAAGGATGACGACTTTGACAAAAAGCAAAACAATTTTTAATAAGTGGATATTACCATGATAGAATCCAGAAAAAATTGATCATGAACGACTTTTTCTAACAGTCAAATGTTTACAAATTTTTATTTTTGTGGTGATATCACCGTTAAACTATTTCTTATAATTTTTCTTCTATATACTAGTAGTGGGGTAACCACATGAAACCCAAAAAAAAAAAAAAAACTTATTAAAGATTTGCAAAAATAAAATCACAATTACATTTCTCAATGCAAAAATTTAAAAAGATGAAATTTAATTAAATCAAACTACTGCGTACAATATGATTTTTTTAAATGATAGTTATTTTATTTATTATAGATTGATAAAAATTAATATCATTCATGAAGTTTCTACGGAAAAAATAACAACATGCCTCGATGTGCATACATTTTTTATATCACTTTTTCTTTAATTGTACTTTTAGATATTCCTATAGCATTAAACACAAACTTGGTGGATAGGTAACGTTGTTATTTCCTAAGTCAAGATCTTGCTTCATGATAAAGAGAAAAGAGCTAGGAAAAAAAAAACATACGTTAACTCGAAAAGCAATTATGCTAGAAATAAAGAGAAGAGAAGACAAACAAGAACATAAGTAAGACTATTCTTCGGTGCAACATGGAAAATTTGATTAGACTCTCTAAAAAGCCCCACGAATTTAAATTCACATTATAAATATTACAAACTAAAAAATCAAATTAAAATGCGCCAAATTTATCACAATTTGAGCTATAACGCGCTTATTGAAGTCACAATGCGACATATGTGGGGTCATCATTATCAATGGATCAACACAAGTTCATAGGTTATTAGTGTTGGAGAAATTTAAGTGAATCTAAAGAATAAGTGCGAAAGAAAATATATACAAGTGGTTTGATCCACTCTTAATTTAAGGATTATAATTACTGGCTATCTCAAATCAATGTTGTGTATAGCCACTTGTGCAAAATATTTTTTATATAGAGTTTGAGTAATTATTTTGGCCCACCGGGTTCGATCTAATAAAAAGGAGAGTTGGCGCAGAGGAAGACAAGCGATGCAAACGCAAATGTACCTGTAGGTCCGGTCATCGGAGCGGGAGGCGGAGGTGCTGGAGCAGGAGCCGGAAGGGCTGAGGCGTCATAAAAGGGGTATAACTCGTACCTCACGTTGTAGCTCGGTGTGAGCAGCTTCCCACATCGCTTCCACTGAACCAGATAACTGCTTGCGAACTGGAGGCACACTTTACAGTCCGATTCGGTCAAGTCCGGCGTGCACTGCGCGAGTGCGTACAGCTTCCGCAAGCTCGTGATGTTTGCCTCCTTTGCGGCAAACTTCTTTCCTGACCCGCCAGCTGAAGCTTTTGCGATGATGTTACTCGTGGTTTTTACTACGACATCCATGAACTGGGTTGTGTCGGTGACGTTGTCCTCGGGAAATTTGGGAGCCGGCTCTTGCTCCATGACCGAGAAGATGGGCTGGTCCGAGTACCGCAACATGCACTGGTCGTACCAGATTACAGAGTCTCGCTGGTTGGGGCATCCTTGGAGGATCTCCTGTTTTCCGGTGGCCACACAGTCGCTGCAGGTGGTGGTGTTGAGGTCCCCACGGCAGAGGAAGAGCCCGTAGACCTTGTCGGGAGGATTTTGGCCTGCGGTGGCGTTGGCGAAGCCGTTGATGCTGTTGGAGGCGGCGAAGGCGAGGGAAGAGAGGAGGGCGTCGAGGTTGGACTGGTAGGTGGAGTTGGGAGTGAAGGTGATGTCTGGGCAATTATGATACAGAAATTTGGACGCCAGTCCAGTACTGAAAGTTTTGAAGAAGAAAAAGAAGAAGAAGAAGAAGAAGTAGAGAGAGAGGGAGACGGCGAAGCAAGACTTCATGGTTGGATTGATGATTGTACTGGCTATAGCTCGATCAGCACGAAATTATAGGAACGCCAATGTTTGAATTGTGGTCCCATAAGTTTTGTCCATTCCTGAGATTTCATGGTTCTGGACTACCTTTACTACCCACGCCTTGTCTTGTCATGTCAGCTATTTCCTACTACCGAGATACTGTACGCCGTTACTCCATCGAAAAGTCTTGTACAACTTTACGATGGATGTAGTTTTCTCATGAAGCACGGACAGGTTGTTAGAATTTCCGTATCGTATTGGACACGCTCGGACACGTGATCAACACGTATCTAATTTCTCAATATGTGATTAATTCTTTTTGACACGTTTCGACAAGTGTGTCTAGGAGAGAGAATTATTGAAGAAGATAATGGAGGGTGAAGGCAAGGGCGAGGAAGTGGATGCAAGGCCGTGAGTGACCAGGGCGACCGGGTCATGACTGCGATGCCGCAATGGAGGGCCAGTGGTGAGGCTACGACTGTGGAGGAGGAAGCATCGGACGCAAGGTGGAGAGGAAGAAACGAGTGAAATAAATTTGGTACGTGAGGGCTGGGGTGGAGTGGCGGGGGGATTTTGGTGTTGCATTTTTTATCAGAAAAATAAATAAAGGAGATTATAAAGTGATTTTGAAAAATAAAAATACTAAATGTTGAATAATGATAAATTTTGATTATTGTAAAATATCATAAGTTTATTTAAATAAGTTAATTTTTAATTTCTTGTTAGTCATTAATTTCATCAATAACTTTTGTTAGAGTTAGAAACATGTCCCCAAATATAGATCTGCATTAATTATGAATATATCTTTCGAATTTTCTATGAATAGATTTACTAATATTATTAATATGAATTCATTGTAGGCACTTTTGTTATTATTTCTTTAATTATGAATTTGAATCAAATTAATTAAAAATAAAAATATTCATTTAATATGCAACGTGTCTCAACGTGTCGGAATTCTCTATTTTTGAGAAATGACGTGTCGGCGTGTCATGTTGTGTTGTATCGCGTGTCCGTATTGTGTGTCGATGCTACCTAGGTCCTATCTAGTTTGATTTAGTAATTTCCTAAATTTTTAAAAGTGACTTTTGGAAACTGTAGGTGGACTTTCTGGCGATGAGCAAATTATGGAGGACCAAGGTCGGATTTCGCTTTCGGGGCGACTTCACTAATAGTTTAATCTTGGCGATTCTTGATTTTGCTAACTTTGTTCTAAATGTTTCAATTTCTTTTCGAGTTTATAACATATTCGACTGAGGAAAAAATAAAAAACAAATGAGATTGACGAAATGAGGAGTGTGGTGCAAATTCTTATTGAGAAAACAATCAATTTGAATCCGTGAAAAATTTCTAGCGAAGATCAAAATAGAGAGAAAGAGAATCGCTTGATAAGTTTTCTTTTGTTCCGACTAGGCTCTTTCTCTAAAGAGAGAAGCTAAATCCGAGCCCGTCAATGACACATCCACACGGATTCAACTTCGCTTAGAGCTTAAGCCAATAATCTGTGAAGCTGGTAGGCCAATTAATATACTATCAATTGCTCCATGCTCTCAGGAACAGAAACACAAATAATACGTCGCGCTGCTGAAATTATTCTAGCACATAAACATTTTTCAGCTTAAGTCTTATCCATTCTCCACTTGCACCTTCCCTCGGTACGCAGTCCGCGACCCCACCGGCCGGGCACAACTTGCACCGCTTGCCAGAGCACTCATTTTCAGAAATTTTTAGAAATTTGTAATCTTCTTTATTTTATTTTTTTAATTCATCTTTCTGATTTCCTACCGACAAGGTCATGGGGGTCTCGACGAATGGCCGCCGAAGAAGATAAATAGTAGAATAAGAATAAGAAAAACAAGGAAGAAAGAAAAAGGAAAGGAAAGAAGAGGGAAAAAAAAAAAAGCATAGAAATTACAAAACCACATTGTTTTGAATATCATTGAACACAGCAGATCACCAACCATTTTATGTAGGATAATTAGCATTAACCAGACAGACACATTAACAATCTCCAACCAAAATTAGCTGAAGTAACTACATTGTAAAACATCAAAAAGTTTAGTACTACAATGGCGAAATGAAAAGCTTATCACTGACCTGGCAACTATACAATAGATTTATAACTTTTAGAACAATTTTTCCATTTTTCCACTCGTTTCGTATTGTTAACAATTAATTTTTTTACATACAAAAAAAGTATCTCACATCGTTTGTTTGTGGGACATACGCTTGATACATACAAGTGGTTTCCCTCCATTTATTGACTTCAATTTTTTTGAATTAGATATTCTAATGGAATCATATTTTACTTCAGATTATTTTGTGTGCGTAGCCCATTATTAAGATCAAATAAAGAAGAAAAGAAAATTTGTTTGGTGCCTAGGAATTTACGGATCAAGATCCTCGATTGCCAGGCATCTTGCTAATTTTTATTTATGAATAAACTTCACATGCAACTAAAATTTATTACGGATTAAGATTCTCTGAAATTAAAGTAAATTGACATTATTTTTTCTTTCCTGATGAGTGTAATTTGATGTTTTGAGTTTACTACATTGAGAAGATGATGTATTAACACAAAAAAGAAAGGTCTGAACTTAATCTTCCCATTTATACCTTTTTTTTCTTGATTTCCTTTTTGTTCTCGTTTATGTTTTTCTTCGTTTCTTCCTCAGTTCCACGGGTAATATCACCGCCCTCCTCCTTTTGTGATAGAGCGGCAAGCTCGGCGAAAGATAGCCCGATCCAATGGGAAGCGATTGCCGCTAGTGGCAAGGCACGACAATGAGGTGAGGGCCGTGTGACCCACGGTTTCACTGAAAAATTGTGAATACTTTGTTATTGGTTAGGCCATCAATACTCAGGTGGGAAAAAGAGAAGAGAAGAAGATGAACGGTGAGGATGGTCAGCTTTTTGGGCTCCTACAGGGCTCACTGACAAGGTCAATTGCGTGGTTTGCATTCTCTTGTTGCCGGGGGAGGGGGTGGGGGAGGGGAGACTTGACCAACAAAAGTCGAGATAACATGCAACTCCAATATCTCAGTTTCAAGTGATGGCGATGGCAACGGAGAGCGCTTTGGACTAGGTTCCTATGTACTCGTTGCCATGGAAACTATTCAAACTTTCCTTGATCTTACATGGGGAAAAGTATTGATCCAATTGGACAAGTTTGTTGACCCGGTACAGCTCCTTGTAGGCCACGGCTAAAATCTCTGACGGAGGTACACATTACTGCTGCTTCACGTAATGCATTTGCGTGTGTATAAGTGATTTGCATGAAAATTGCCTAACAACTTTTACAGGTAGTCACCTCCTTATGCCAATGGAAATAGTTGCAACATCGATTGAGTTAAGGATGTCTGGTAGCTTGTTCGGCTCGGAAAAAGACTTATGAAAAATTACAATGAAATGTGACAATGTTTTTACCCTACAATTAGCACGAAATGACAGAACACTTGTATGCAAGTTTCGGATCATCCGCTCTGAGGGACATAGAATTACTTCATAGTAGAGTAGCTCCCAGTCATTTACGATCATTTTCTAAGTATGTAGTAATTCGTAGACCAGTGTGGTGTAGATGATCCCCAGGGACATGAAGTTCTTTTATGAGTGACAGGAAAAAGTGACGGAAAAGTACTCTAATAATTTGATTTTCAAATGGTTTCGTATATACGAGAAAAATCTTTTGGAAAAGTCATGCAAAGTTGACAAAATACGATAATAATCAAGCTATTGATTGACAAATTACAAAAGCCAGGCATCGCAGCAAAGTCAAACTACGATACGAAGGCCATGTCGGTTGGAGGCGGCGAAGGCGAGGGAAGAGAGGAGGGCATCGAGGTTGGACTGGTAGGTGAAGTTCGGAGTGAAGAGGGTGCTATTTGGGCAATGATGATACAGATATTCGGCCGCTGGTCTAGTACTGAAAGTTTTGAAGAAGAAGAAGAAAAAGTAGGGAGAGAGGGAGACGGCGAAGCAAGATTTCATGGTTGGATCGATGATTGTATGGCTATAGGTAGATCGGCATGGAATTATAGGAACAACAACGTTTGAATTGTCAATTCTACACGTTCTATGCACTTGCTCGCCATGTCTCCATCGACAAGTCTTGTATGACTTTACGATGGATGTGAAGTTGGGAGACCCCTCGTATTTTAATTAATTAGATAAATAGAAAGCAAAAAATCTAAGATCAGTTGCGGTGCGAAGGATCGGTCCCACGCCGTCCCAACTGAAATCTCTGCGCTGCCAATGGGACAGGGCGATGAGCCAACCATGGAGGATCAAGGTGGGATTTTACTTTTGGGGGCGACTTCGCAAATAGTCTAATCTTGGCGATTCTGGATTTTGCAAGCTCTTGTTCTATATGCTATTTGGTTCCTTTCTGAGTTTATAACATATTAGATTGGCGAAATATAAAAAATAAATGAGATTAATAAAATGAGAATTGTGATGTGAGTTTTTATTGAGAAAACAATCCGATTTGAATCCGTGGAAAATTTCAAGCAAAAAACAAAATAGAGAGAGAAAATCTGTTAATAATTTTGTCCTTTGTTCCAACTAGGCTCTTTCTCTAAATATATGGAGAGATCTTCAAGAGAGTGGGAAATCCAATCCCATCAATGACATATCCACTCAGATCCATCTTCACATGTAAGTTTAAGTCAATGAACTATGAAGTCTGTAAATTAATTAAGATAATATAAATTCTGTTGAGGAAACAAATGATCAAATAGTAAATAAGAAAATAAACTGAATATCAGATTATATGAGTGCAATAAAAAATTTCACTATATATCAAGCGATACAACGAAAATTACAACTATACTCAAGTCACTTAATACTATCAGTATTTCCCAAGTTTTAATTATATCCAATAGCTCAGACAATGTTTAAAACCCGTGAGAGAATTCCCCAAAAGTCAAAATAAAATATTATAGTGCATTCCAAAACGTTAAAGCGATATCAAAAGTCAAAATAAAACATTAAAGTCCATTCCACAACGTTAAATCGACAGGAGAGAGATTTCCCCAAAAGTCAAAATGAAACATTAAGGAAATTGCGCGAGTCCCATTCTTCTTTGGCTCCAACGTGGAGACTGGAAGAAAGAAAAGTCGAAACACGTATGATGTATCCAAGTGATGTCATTGTAGAGAGAGAGAGAGTGGCTCTTATAGCTTTGAATTTTCCATCAAAATGATGGTAATGATAGTGATAAATTTGCAATATTAAAATTGACTCGTACAATTCGATGCAACCGTCAATCGGTGTGAAGAAAGATCAAACCCCCTCGAAACGTTTCACTCTAACCTAATTTGCTTGAGATATTGCCCTCTTTAATCGATCGTACACAAACTCTCAATGTTTCATCTCTAGAAGGCCACCCAAGTTGATGTTTCTCAATCATACGTGCTTGACATTGGGAGTCTATCAGAAACCAAAAAAAAACAAAAAAAACAAAAAAGCAAAAATGGATTCCAGCACCGAATTGTTCTTATGGTCAAAGTTCTTAACATGCAGAATTATTTCAATTAAAACTCTTTACTAATCAATTTTTGGTGAGTTGATTGGATATCCAAGTAAAGTAATGAGTGAATTACTTTACTTCTATGAACCATAGATTAAGGATTCAAGGACTTGATCAAGCCCTGAAATCACAACAACTGGTGCTCATATGATTCCTTCCTGACATCCCTATCCTTATCAAGTGTTGAATGTTGGGCGACCACCATGCCGGGATCACCAAGTGACACTATGTGGTTGTCATTGGCCTTAGCCAGCCATGCCATAGTGGTCCGATCCAAGTGGCTTTGAGTAATAGTGAGATTCTTTTTATAATTTTCTTTTCCTCTTAATTTGATATTGAATTACCAATTGATTTGCTCTGTCTTATTCGAGATTTACCAAATAAGAAATACACCATTTCAAGCAAACGTATCCTCCTTCTCCTCCTGGCAAAGGAAGCATGAGCCTTGGGATCAATGGTCCCGTCATTGAAGCGAGTCAATTACGTTATCTTACGTTTTTCCAGAGCAGAATAATGCCCACTGAGTTGGACTCTTTGGTCCTCATCCCAAGCGGAGACTTGGGAAAGAAAAGTCTAAGGATGGAGATTTAGGGTCCGTTCGTTTCACTAAAATATCATATTTCTAAAACATTTTCCTAGACTCTATTTTTCGGTGTTTGGCCAAAACCTAAAATTTGAGTGGAAAATATTTTCCACCATTCATTAACTCATTTAATTATTTGGGAAAATTTATCAAAAATTGAATTTTAATATTTTTAATTGACCAAAAAATTAATTTTATTTTTTTATTTTTAAAATGAATTTTTAATTATTTATATTTTTAAAAAATTGAAATTTTTATTATTTTTATTTTTCTTTCTTTTTCTTTTTTTCTTTTTCTTTTCCTTTTTCTTTTTTCTTTTTCTTTTCCTTCCTCCTTCCTCCTTCTTCCTCCGCCGCCGCCTCCTTCCTCCTCCTCCTTCTTCCTCCTTCCACCGCCGCCGCCTCCTTCCCGCCCTAACGATGTCCGATTGGCCGACGGCCAACCAAGACCCGGTGGCCGGATCCAACAAGCTCGAGGCTCGGCTGATCTTGCCCAAGCTTGCTGCGAGCTTCGCCTTCGCCGGGTTCTAGCGAGCCGTGAGCTCGCCGAATGCGGCGGCGGGCTCGGGCTCGCAGCTCACCGGATCGGCAAGCCGCGAGAGCTCGCCTCGCCCGATTTGGCGAGGCCCGATCTCGATTTCGCCCGGATCGGGCTAGGTGGAGCCTCGCCGGCTGGGGCAAGGCCGGCGAGTCGCCAAACCCGCTGCCGTGGCCGGTTGCTAGACGTCGCCGTGGCCGGTCGCCAACCACCGCCAAAGAAGTAGATGAAAAGGAAGGAAAGAAAAGAAATTAAAAACTCGATTTAAAAAAAGAAAGAAAAAAGAAAGCATAAAAATAAAACGAAAATGTATTGATAAAAAAATAGTATGAGGGAAGAAGTCATGGAAAACGTTTTCCACTTTTCAATAATGGAAAACGTTTTCCTTACTTTAAGGTTGTTTTTCTAATGATGGAAAACATTTTCCTTGATTAGTTCATTTTCCGTGAAACGAACACCGGAAAATCCGGAAAACATTTTTCCGAAAGTCATTTTCCGCGAAACGAACAGACCCTTAATTGGAAGAGAGAGAGAGAGGAGGAATCTTCTTTCTAAGCTTCGTACAAAAAAAATATGTAGGGACTCTTGTTTCCGATTCCTTTTTCCAACGAAGGATGTGCCTTTTCTAAGGAAAAGTTGTTAGGTGCCTGGGAATTTACGGATCAAGATCCTCTGATTGCCGGGGCATCTTGCTAATTTTTATTTATGAATAAACTTCACATGCAACTAAATTTTATTACGAATTAAGATTCTCTGAAATTAAAGTAAATTGACATTATTTTTTCTTTCCTGATGAGTGTAATTTGACGTTTTGAGTTTACTACGTTGAGAAGATGACATATTAACACAAAAAAGAAAGGTCTGAACTTAATGTTCCCATTTATACCTTTTTTTTCTTCATTTCCTTTTCTTTCTTGTTTATGTTTTTCTTCGCTTCTTCCTTAGTTCCACGGGTAATATCACCGCCCTCCTCCTTTTGTGCTAGAGAGGCAAGCTCGGCAAAAGATAGGCCGATCCAATGGGAAGCGATTGCCGGTAGTGGTGAGGCATGACAATGAGGTGAGGGCCGTGTGACCCACGGTTGAGGTGAGGGCCGTGTGACCCACGGTTTCACCGAAAAAATAGTGAATACTTTGTTATTGGTTAGGCCATCAATACTCAGGTGGGAAAAAGAGGAGAAGAAGATGAACGGTGAGGATGGTCAGCTTTTTGGGCTCCTACAGGGCTCACTGACAAGGTCAATTGCGTGATTTGCATTCTCAGTTTCAAGTGATGGCGATGGCGATGGCAATGGACAGTGCTTTGGACTAGGTTCCTTTGTACTCGTTGCCATGGAAACTATTCGAACTTTCCTTGATCTTACATGAGGAAGTGTATTGGATCCAACTGGACAAGTTTGTTGACCTAGTACAACTCCTTGTAGGCCATGGCTAAAATCTCCGACAGAGGTACACATTACTGCGGCTTCACGTAATGCATTTGCATGTGTATAAGTGATTTGCACGAAAAATTGCCGAACAACTTTTACAGGTAGTCACCTCCTGATGCCAATGGAAATACTTGCAACGCCAATTGAGTTAAGGATGTGAACTAGTTTGTTTGGCTCGGAAAAAGACTAATGAAAAATTAATGTGAAATGTGATGATGTTTTTACCCTACAATTAGCATGAAATGACAGAACAATCATGTGCAGGTTTTAGATTATCCGCTGCGAGGGACATAGAATTACTTCATCCTAGAGTAGCTCCCAGTCATTTACTATACTTTTTTAAGTATGTAGTAATTTGTAGACCAGCGTAGTGTAGAGGATTTGCAGGGGCATGAAGTTCTTTTATGAGTGACGGGAAAAAGTGACGGAAAAGTGCTCTAATAATTTGATTTTCAAATGGTTTCGTATGTACGAGAAAATTCTTTTGGAAAAGTTATGCAAAGTCGACAAAATACAATAATAATCAAGCTACTGATTGACAAATTACAAAAACCAGGCATCGCAACAAAGTCAAACTACGATACGAAGGCCACGTCGGTTGGAGGCAGTGAAGGCGAGATGAGTTCAAAAAAGGAATATAATTTCCCTCATGGTAAAGATTTATATAGTTTATTTGTACGATCAAGAAATTATTTCGTGAGATATTGTGAGATTAAAGACTGTCTGACCTATTGGATATAATTGAGACTTGAGAAATACTTATAATATTTAAGTGACATGAGTATAGTTGTAATTTTCATTGTATCGCTTAATGTAAAGTAAAATTCTTTATTGCTCTTCTTGTACACATAGGTCGGATCTTCTGAATTACATAAATTTAATATTTGATTTATTTTCTTATTTAGTTTATCTTACTAGCTGATCATTTGTTTCCTCAACAAAATTTATATTATCTTAATTAATTTATAAACTTCACAGCTCATTAACTTAAACTTACATGTGAAGGTGGATTCGAGTGGATATTGAAAGTGCTAGTATGAATACCTAGAGGGGGGTGAATAGGTGTGAAAACAGATTTTGCAAAATGCAGTGAAAACCTTTACTTTTAACTTGAGTCTGAATAACAACAGACTTTTGAAACTGAGTCTGAAGAGCAGCAGACTTTGAGCGAGATCAGACTTTAACAGTTAAATAGAATTATGAACAAAATAAAGAAGTTCAGGAAAGAGAATAAGAACACAAGGTTTATAGTGGTTCGGCTTAGATTAAGCTTACGTCCACTCTCCCACGTTAACAACTTTCTTGTCTGGATTTCACTATGCAATCAACAAGAGATTACAACTTTGAGTGCAAATACTTAGTAGTAGATCACACTATCTCACTAAGTCACTCTTTTGGTATTTCTCTCACGATCACAAACGTTTTAAGCTCACAAGAGACAAGTGTATGAAAAAAGATCGCTTAGACTTTGGAATTATAAATTCTACGCTCCGTCTCTTACTTGCTCATCGGTCCTTCATCTCCTTAAATACTCCTCCACTTTCAAACTAGCCGTTGGACAACATCTCGAGGATCGTCTTCCAATCTACCCATTGGTCAGCTCTGTATCTAGAAGATTTTGTAACCGTTGAGTGATAGAGGTAGAATCCCAAATTGATTCCGATCACCCATACAAACAGAATCTTAGTTTCCATAAGTAAAGCTTCTTCGTATAGAAAGTTCTCGTCTTCAAGATCTAATTGTCAATCAATTAGATTAAGTCAATCAAATCAATCTTGATGTAGAATCCAAACTAGATCACTAGCCGTTATATCTTCGGGGATTTTGTTACGTTCTGTTGAATCTGGATGTAAAGTCTGAGAGCAATAGACTTTAGAATCTGAGTCTGAGTGCGATAGAATTTGCAATCTGAGTCTGAACATACTCTGCTTCTGAACAGATTTAGCTTTAAGGTTTGAACACAGTCTAAATAAGTTCAACTTCAGCATATAGTTTGTCTTCTGGTTCTTCATTCACGTTCAGTCTGGAATTTGTCAAAGCGAGCAGACTTTTGATGTAGAACAGACTTTGACACTAAAGTCTGGCAATCTTAAGACTTTGACACAGAAGTCTAGAAATCTTCAGAATATACTTTGGACATTTGTTACGTTCAGTCTTCTTGCAGTCTTCAGACTTTGACAATATCCTTTACATGTTCTATCATTTGCATAGTCTATTACTCAACCATCAAACATGTTAGTAGCCTTTGATTTATTTTGTCATCTTCAAAACATCATAAGGAATTTCCCTAACAATCTCCTCCTTTTTGATGATGACAAAACAATATCTGAATATGCAGATTTGTTAACATACTTTTAAAGATATTAATTTAAATCAAAGGATATCAAAAGATAGCAAATAGATTGAGCATAACAATATATAGAAAAATAATCACAGCTCAATATTATGCAATAAATAATATTAACCAATCAACACATATGCATATTCATATTCTCTCCCCCTTTTTGTCATAATCAAAAAGAGATAACAAAGAGTCACATGGAGAATATAAAATGATAAATATATGTCTTGCACAATTTCCAAAAATCAGCTTTTATAAATCGAATATTAAAGATATACAATAGCTCACTTCGATCATATATAACAGCAATTATCCAATAAAAATCACAAATGCATTCACTTACCCTTTTTGTCATAATAAAACAATTATGTAAATAAGAGATTTGTTAATGACAAAAGGTAATAAAAGATGCACTAACCGGATTTTGTAGAACTTGGTAAGTTCTAACACATTTACCTTTTCTTTCCTTCCATAATAGTGAAGATCAAGATCAATTCAAAAAGATTTTTCCATAATTGACCAAAGCTCCCCCTCAATTTGTTGCCTTTTTGAGATGATCATGATTCTTTTCATTTTCTTTTCGATTCACTTTCTCTCCCTGTCATCATGACAATATTTGCGAATAGCACTAATTGTGGCTTGTGCACATTGAGTAGAATATTTTTCCATTATTTCCTTCGTAGCAACAATATCCACATTTTGAAATTCGAGGCAAAAATTTATTTTCTTCAATCAAGCTCTTCTTGAATTCAACCTGCATAAACTTAACGAACTTTTTGCACAAATAGGTTGTAATAATATCCACATAATATATAATGCCCTTTCTTCAAATAAATAGATTGAATAGCATATATAAAATTAAAATTAAGAACTACTCAACCTTTCGTACGACACATAAGGGATTTCTTCAACAATTTGCAAAAACTTTACACAAAGTAGAGAATCTTCGAATGTCCAAAAGATAGTATTTTCAGATCGAGCTTTCGGAAGATTCTTTTGTCACCTGCAAAATCTTGTATAATAGATAATAATCTTTGCAAAAATGTCATGTAATATCTTCCTTTGATTTGCGGATCAAATTTGCTAGATATAATATATCTTCTATGAATATAGCAAGAATATCCATAAATATGCAATAATATCTTTCGAGATCAAAGAGATTTCCTTAAGCATAAATCTTAGATATATATTATTGATGCATTTTGCAAAAGGAAAATAGATATTTCTATCACATGCCAAAATTGCAATACCTTATATTTATGACAAAAGATATTCGCAATATAATAAACAATCATCCAAAATTTTGATAAGTGCACGTAGAAATTTGTAAGGCGGGATGAAAAAAAAAAATTCTCTTACCCATGGTATATGTTTGAAATATACAAAAAAAAAATAATTACCAATCTTCGCATAGGATATCTTATTGATTGTACCAAAATCTATGTAGATTCGCGATCATTCTTCCTTTATAGGATTTCCTACGATCAACTCATTTCCTTTTTGGTATCCATCAATTTGGATCCTTCCATTTCATTAGAGCAAAATATGAAATCTCCATAGATAAACAAATATTCTTTCTTAATTCATCATAACAAAGTATTTAAGGAAAGAATATCTTGCACAATAATATCTTGAAAAATAAATTCTCACTTAGTCATAGTACGATAAAAATAGAGAGAATAAAATCCTTGAGTATATAAGAAGGAATATTTTGCATAATAAATTAATATCACGTAAAACAGATTTTCACTTTGCAAAATATGAATAAATCTGAGAGTATAAAATTAGACAAAATAATCTGAATTATCTCAAATAATCACACGTATTAAATCAAATCTCGAATCACAAAAACAAATCACACGATTCTTTCTTCAATCAAAGAATACGGTCATTATAAAGTCCAAAACAAATTGAAAAAAAAATGTATTCCTCACCATTTTTTCTTTCTTCTCTTCCTTTATTTCCTGCAAAAAGTAACTCATCTTTTCTTTGGTACCCATTTTTTCTTGGGTCCATGAGAGTTAGTAAAATATGTTGTTTTTACCCAATCTTTCTTAATAGGTCTCCAGACTTTAGGACATTATTTCTCAAAGTGTTATGAGTCTCCACAATTTGAACACTTGAGGGCATTTCGACCAACATGTTTTATAAACATTTTTTGAAAATGATTTTTGTAAAATGCCTTTGGAGGTCTTTATCTAAGTCTCTCATTGACTTTAGGAAAATCAATTAGAGAATCTCTTTCCTTATTGAAACCAAGTCCCGACTTATTATAGTAAGGTACTTGTATAGAGAGGATATGCTCTAATGTTTTTGAACCATTTGAAAATCTTGTCGAAATATTTGAAAATTCCTTTTTTAAAGAAGCATTTTCTTTGACAAGTAAATCTTGACTTTCTTTTGTTTGTAGAAACTCTTTTTGTAAAATTTCAAACTTTTCTTTTCGAGAAAGATCCTGTTGCCTAAGCCGAAATTCTCCTCGATTTCCTCATCGGATTCAGAGTCTGTGTCCGAGTCAGACTCTGATTCTAAATCTGTTTCTGAGTTAGACTCAGATTCTGAATGTGCCATCAAGCATATATTTCCTTGCTGGTCATCTTCTTTCATGGTTCTTTTCTGCCCATTATGCTTGTATTGTCTTCTTCCACCGAATTTCCTTCCTTTTCTACTAAGCTTTTTGAATTTCTTGATCATAAAAGTAAGTTCTTCGTCGTCCATGTCATTTTCTGAGTCCATTTCATCAAAAACAGCGTTAGATACTAAAGCAATGGACTTCTTACATTCGGGATCTTCATCGTTGATTTATTCTACTTCGTAGGATTGAAGAGTGCCAATCAATTCATCAACGGAGAGTGGCATAATCCTCTGAGTTTCCCGGATTGAGGTCTTGACATGGTTCCAATCTTTTCAGATTCCTCGCAAGAGTTTGTTGACCTTCATTGGGGAAGAAATTGGCTGACCTTGATATACTAAACCATTTACAATTTCTGTAAAACGGTTGAACATATCTCCAATCGACTCTCCTTGCTTCATCTTGAAGGATTCATATTGGCCAAGCAAAAAGTTTACTTTTGTCTCTTTTACACGATCAGTCCCTTCATAAGTAACATGAAGTCTATCCCAGACTTCCTTAGTTGTTTCACATGAAGAAATTATGTTATATTCAACAGGAGACAATGCGCAATATAAAGAATAAATGGCTTTTGCATCAAGCGCTTCTTTTTTGGACAACTCCGTTTGAGACATAGGAGCAGGGGGTTTGGTTTATTTGTCTTTGCCATTCTTATTTGATGTAGACGCAGCAATGGGATTGATTCCTTTTTCCACAACATCCCAGTGCAAGGGATCTCTGGATCTTAGGAATGCTTTCATTTTGTTCTTCCACACGTTGTATGCCTTTCCATCAAAATATGGCGGCCTTGTGTTGCTTTGGCCTTCCATAACTCCTGGTGCCAACATACTAGCCATAGAAGATCTTTAGCTCAAAAGTAAAAAACACTTTTATAAACCGAGCACTTGACTCTAATACCAATTGAAAGTGCTAGTATGAACACCTAGAAAGGGGTGAATATGTGTGAAAACAGATTCTGCAAAATGCAGGGAAAACCTTTACTTTTAACCTGAGTCTGAATAACAACAGACTTTTGAAACTGAGTCTGAAGAGCAATAGACTTCGAGCGAGATCAAACTTTAATAGTTGAATAGAATTATGAAAAAAATAAAGGAGTTCAGGAAAGAGAATAAGAACACAAGGTTTATAGTGGTTCGGCTTAGATCAAGCCTACGTCCACTCTCCCACACTAATAGCCTTCTTAGCTGGATTCCACTATGCAATCAACAAGAGATTACAACTTTGAGTGCAAACACTTAGTAGTAAATCATACTATCTCACTAAGTCACTCTTTTGGTATTTCTCTCATGATCACAAACGTTTTAAGCTCACAAGAGACGAGTGTATGAATAAAGATCGCTCAGACTTTGGAATTATAAATTCTACGCTCCGTCTCTTACTTGCTCATCCGTCCTTCATCTCCTTAAATACTCCTCCACTTCTAAACTAGCCGTTGGATAGCATCTCGAGGATCGTCTTCCAATCTACCCATTGGATAGCTCTGTATCTAGAAGATTTGGTAGCCGTTGAGTGATAGAGGTAGAATCCCAAATTGATTCCGATCGCCCATACAAACAGAATCTTGATTTCCATAAGTAAAGCTTCTTCGTATAGAAAGTTCTCGTCTTCAAGATCTAATTGTCAATCAATTAGATTGAGTTAATCAAATCAATATTGATATAGAATCCAAACTAGATCACTAGCCGTTATATTTTCAGGGATTTTGTTATGTTCTGTCGAATCTGGATGTAAAGTTTGAGAGCAATAGACTTTAGAATCTGAGTCTGAGTGCGATAGACTTTGCAATATGAATCTGAACATATTCTGCTTTTGAACAGATTTAGCTTTAAGGTCTGAACACAGTCTGAATAAGTTCAGCTTCAGCATAGAGTCCGTCTGATTCTTCATTTACGTTCAGTCTGGAATTTGTTAGAGTGAGCAGACTTTTGATGTAGAACAGATTTTGACACTAAAGTCTGGCAATCTTCAGACTTTGACACAGAAGTCTGGAAATCTTTAGAATATACTTTGGACATTTGTTACGTTCGAGTCTTACGCGTATTCAGACTTTGATAATATCATTTACATGTTCTATAATTTGCATAGTCTATTACTCAACCATCAAACATGTTAGTAGCCTTTGATTTATTTTGTCATCTTCAAAACGTCATAAGAGATTTCCCTAACGGATATGCCATTGATGGGATTGGATTTCCCACTCTCTTGAAGATCTCTCCATATATTTAGAGAAAGAGCATAGTTGGAACAAAGGACAAAATTATTGACAGATTTTCTCTCTCTATTTTGTTTTTGCTTGAAATTTTCTACGGATTCAAATCGATTATTTTCTTAATAAAAATTCACATTACAATTCTCATCTTATCAATCTCATTTATCTTTTGTTTTTTTTTTTTTTTTTTTTTGCCAATCTAATATGTTATAAACTCAAAAAGGAACCATAAATCATTTAGAACAAGAGCTTGCAAAATTCAGAATCGCCGAGATTAGACTATTTGCAAAGTTGCCCCCAAAGGTAAAATCCTACCTTGATCCTCCATGGTTGGTTCATCGCCCTGTCCCATTGGCAGCTGCAGAGATTTCAGTTGGGACGACGTGGGACCGACCGATCCTCTGCACCACAAGTGATCTTAGATTTTTTGCTTTCTATTTATCTAATTAATTAAAATATGAGGGGTCTCCCAACTTCACATCCATCGTAAAGTAATAAAAGACTTGTTGATGGAGATGGCGAGCAAGTGCATAGAACGTGTAGAATTGACAATTCAAACATTGTTGTTCCTATAATTCCATGCCGATCTACCTATAGCCATACAATCATCGATCCAACCATGAAATCTTGCTTCGCTGTCTCCCTCTCTCCCTACTTTTTCTTCTTCTTCTTCTTCTTCAAAACTTTCTGTACGGGACTGACGGCCGAATATTTGTATCATTATTGTCCAAACATCACCCTTTTCCCTAAAGTTGTGGACAAATAGCGGGAGAGCAAAAAAGTCTAATCTCTCTCTTATCTCTCTTTTCCCATCATCTTCTTCAATCTTAGCCATGGGGGAGGGTTTGAGCTGGTCTTGCCCTACTTTCTTTTTTGTATTTCAAGCTCTATCGTCATCGGACAGCCATTGTCGGCCACAAAGCACGAAACGCAGAACCACATAAGCGATGACAGTGGTGGAGGCAGTGAAACGATCGAACAACCAACGCCCGGGAATGCTAATCACAAAAACGACACCTCAACAGGGCGGATCAACACAAGGACGCTCGGTTTTGGCCAAAAAGGGTAAAGCGAAACTCGATCTCGGTGAAGCATTTCATCGAGCGGGTTGTGTGCGCCATCGAACAAGTGGTTTTCAGCTCAACCGTGACTGGAACTCGGGCTACAAATCCTTAGCAAACGACGAGCAACACGCAGCGACCTAGCTAAAGACCTACAGGAGCCGGAGCTCGCGTGAGCGAACGGCCACAACCACTGGCCCGGCGTACCCAAGAAAGTAGCAAACAGAGGGAAAGAACAAAGGCCTACTGGTTCGGGCTTGAGGACGTTTACCGGGAGAGGTCGTCGGACGGAGCACGTGTGTGGCCGAGGCTCTCTCTCACTCTCAATTCAACCTCAGCGTTTCCTCTCTCTCAGCTCAAAAATCGCCCCCTTCAGCTCCCAACGATGCTCTCTTTCTCTCTTGTTTTCTTCTCCGCTTCCTCCTCCAGGCGAGCAATGGCCTCCTTCAATCTCCGCTCCCCCCCTCTCTTGATTCCTTCCTCTTTTCTCGGCGAGCCCCCTGTCCTTTTTGTCTCTGCCTCTGCTGTCCTCTCTGTCCCCTTCTATTGTCGTTTAGCCATCCTCCAAAACCAGGAGAGAAGGAGAAGAGGAGAAGAGGAGAAGAGAGGGCCAGGGCAGGAGAAAATGAAAAGAAGAAGTGGGTTGGGCCGGCCCAAGCGTGGAAGAAAGAGGAAATGAAAAGAAGAGAGGGCCGGGCCGGCCTACCTCCGGCTCGGTCTCGCTTCTACCCTTTTTTTTTAAAAAATAATTTTAAAAATAAGATAAACTAATAATGATAATAATAATTTTTATAATTTATAATTTTTATACTAGTAATGCAAATGCCCACCTAAAGTCTAAATGTGGTACAATTTAATGAAAATTATTTTGCTAGGGGTTAAATTCTATATAATTACGGAATGATTAATTGAGTTATAATAATTTAGGTGTTAATAAAAGTTCTAATATAATAATCTAAATTCCACTTAACTTTGGTTGTGCACTCTAATTCCAGGATGTTGTTCTCCTATTTTCGCCAATCTGGATGAACCCGCATATGCTATTAGTGAATTGGCCTCGAAGACGTTAGAGTAAACCCATCGTCCATTGTGCAAGCAGCCCACCACTTCTTCTAGAGATTAGAATTGCTAACAATAATAGAATCTCCATTCTATTTTCTACCTTGTCACCACATACTCTCCGGTTAGACTTCTAATGAACTTACCTAGAATTTAGACCTTTCAAAAGCATTAATTTACCTTAACAACATCTCGCATTGTCTTCCAAATTCAACGTTGATCCTTTGGTGTTTTTATCATCTAGGGTGTGGATTCATCATCGAAGCTTCATTTATTGATGTCGTTGTTGTGCCATTAATAGATGTAGTTGACACTTCTCTACCACCCGTGTAAGTCAAATATACAAGTTGTGTCAGCGTTGGAAGGGTCGCCCTTTGGCTTACCAGCACTAAAACCACCCATGATATGGTTGGCTGTCTCGATACGTTCTCTTGAACACATAGCAACGCAATGTGGATGCATCTTAATAATTTATTTCTCGAACTGTCCTCTAATATTGAATCAATAAGGTGATAATGGGTCTATAGGATTAAATATAGGGCAGATGGTTCTATTGAGCATTACAAAGCTTGATTAACCGTCAAGGGTTTCACAAAGCAAAAATGTTTTGAATTATCGGGAAAAATTTTCCTCAGTAACTAAGGAAGTCATTATTCATTCTTTTCTCTCCATCATTGCTTTACTATCATTGGTCCCCACGCTAGATGTCCACAATGCCTTTTTCCATGGTGATTAAGAGAAGGAAATTTACATGGATTTTCCGTCGAGTATAGGCAATAAGGAGAATTTTGGGTATGTCGTCTCCATAAATCCTTTTATTGACTTAAACATGTCTCTTGATAGTGGTATGCTAAATTCATCATTGTACTCATAGCTGCATGATTCAGGCAATTTAGACATGATAATGTCATTCTACTTGCCGATATATATTAGTAATATACTTATTATGGGCAATAATGAATATGCTATTAAAGAATTCAAAAAATATTTGCATTCTACCCTTTGCATTAAAATATTTGGCCTTCGAAATATATTCTCAACATTGAGATTGCACATCAAATAAAGGAATCTATCTCAGTTAACGTAAATTTGTCTTGGAGATTATATTATAAGTAGGGTTGTTAAGATGCAAATCAACTATCATTCCAATCAAGTAGAATGTTAAGTTAACGACAATTGAACATTATTCAAGATTATCATCTTTAGATGAGGATTCATTGCTCAAGGATTGATCAAGCTATCACAATAGCAAGCCTGAGTTTGATCAACTCCAGAAATCCTTGCCATGTGAAAGTACGGAATCTTTAGGTTCATTTCACTCTCTAATAGGATATTGCTACATTTTAGGTCACAATGGATGATCTGGAGACAAGAATCTTAATGTGGTTAGAGTATGTCTTGAATGATCCTAGATACTATTTTATAACACAATGGCCAATCCAATTGTCCCTTTCTTTTGGGATCTACATTATTGCACCAAAATTCATTAATGTGCTAGGATGTGACACCTATTCAAAACTCAAGGCCAAGAACATCACACAATACAAAAATATATTTACGCTCATCAATCAAAGATAGCTTAACAAAAAACTATAATAAGTTAAAATAACCTCTTAATTTCAAGGTTTCCACAGCTAGCGAAAGTTTGAACATATGATTTCATGCAAATGGTACATTATGCACATAAGAAGTTTAAATTGCAACATACCAAAAAAGAAGTAATCAAGGTTTTTATTTAGCACAAAGTCATAGGCCGGTAGCTTTTCGTAAGCAAAATTCGAGTAGTCATACAAGGTTTCTATGTTGAAGCTTCACCATCGATGAAACTTCATTCTTAAATTCTTCATCATCTCGTCTTGAGCTTTGAGATAGCCTCTTCACTGCCATTTGTTGTCCATTATGAAGTCTACCCTAAAGTGTTTTGTATTTAAAATTTATTTCTTCATCACAACTTCTTATAAGCAAACATAGAAAAGCTTTACATGTTTCTTTTTCTTTGACATCATTACGTTTAATTCAATTCATATGTAAAGCGTTCTTATTATTTCTGACTAATATGTAATACATACCTCAGAAACTTCATCAAATCCACCTTCACCAAACTTGTTTTCATGAGAGAATTTATTTGTTGATGCTAGTATTTTAGCCAAGTGTTAATATTGCAAAGACTCCACGGTGGTAAGTTTGTTTGCACTTACATTGCAAAACAACTTGATTTGATTAAAAATTACATTGATGGTGTTGATTTTGATCTATAGTATAGGTTTGCTAGTGCTTCGGGATATTATAACAATGAACAACACTGATTAAACTGGCATGTTGTGTCTCCCTATCGTGAAGCAATTTGTCCTCTCTTGATCAGTCATGACGGAAAGAAAAAAGAAATAAAATCATCAATAACATAGGAAACAAATGGGATGAATCTTATATTACGATCACCTCTTCATACTGAGGGTAGCGTTCATTATGGTGCAGATGCTACCCGTTCCTGAAGGAAATCTCTAAAGGTTAGGAGTATTTTGAGGCCTTATTATGTGGTTAGCAATAGTCACTTTATATTGTGTTGGCATGTCGAGGAGTCTGAACCGTGTAGGGGCGAGAAAATTTTTCTCTGTTTCCTTTGCTTTCTCCTTTCCTTCACGGAGAAGCTCACTTTCTCTCTTTCCTCGCATTTGTCATTGCCTTCGCCGACTTCACGCACGTATTTGGAGAAGCAACTTTGAAAGTGGCTGAATTGTGGCTATTGAAACATGGGCTTGGTCTTTAGGAAACACGGGCTGGGCCCATCTATAACAAATGTATATTTAATGAGGTTAATCTCGACTACCGTGATAGCACACTTGCATTGTTCATAGGATATTGTATAATATTATTTTATGAAGGATAATAGATTGGAGTGGATAAGCACAATTGCAGAAGAAAACAATAGTGCTCGAAGTAGATTTTTTTTTCTCCAACATTGAATGTTATGGCCCAGGTCAAAGGGCTTCTCCATGAAAACCTATTAAATTAAGAATATAACATGGGATCATATAACATGTTTGGATTGGAATCTACTTTTTACTTAATCTAAATCTTATCCTCTATATGTTTGTAACTATTTTTAACAATAATCATATGAGATTTTCATAATATATAGTATTTGATATATCGATTTGCTTATATATATTTTTCATAATATTCTGAAATTTTAACAAGACAGTAAATGAAAGTTCTTTTAATTTATAAAATCCATCTGAGGATGATCATTTGCTGTTCTAACACTTCTATATAACTGTTTTTAGGATGCACAATATTTTTCTTATCAGATGGTGCTCACGTGATTCCTTTCTAACCTCGCTATCCTCATTTGGCATTGAGCGTTGAGCAACCACCACGTGGTGACAGCCAAACTCAAGCGACCACCTTGTGGTGGTTAATGGCCTTAGGGGGTTGTGACATTGTGCTTCGGTCTCAAGCGACTGATGTCTAGTGGCTTCGATTGATAGTGAGTAACTTTTTCCTTTTATAAATTTTCTTTACCTCTTAAACTTAATTTAATTTTGATTTTTTGTAACTTGCCTTGCCTTGTTCGAGATTTACCGGGTAAGAGATTGGCCATCTCCCAACAATGGAAGCACGAGCCTTGGCATCGACGGTCAGGACGTTGAAGCCAAGTCAATTACGGAATCTAAAAATAGGAGAGGACAAAGAGGTTTCCAATTCCCCCAGAGCTGAATAATGTCGGGTGAGCTGGACTATTTTGTCGTCCAGAACGTTAACGAGTGAGGATAAGGTATTCAATTTCTCGCATTGCGTGTCAACGTAAAATCATTTTTTGAGTGTTTCCAATTCGTTAGGTGCTCCGGAATATTCTCCTTGAAATCCACATTTATATAAGAAGGCAAAGCATATTCACATCTCCCCCAATAGCAACACTTTGTCCAAACTCAGATGATTAATCACATTAATTGCAAATCCTTTCAAATCCACCAACCATCCATCCACAGTTTTTTTTATTAAGCTGTCAAATGATGTTTTCGATGAATTTTCTTACCACCGATCGAAGTTATATTTTTATTTGGTTAACCTACAATTGTTCATTTTTCGATTTATCTCTGAAACTGGAGTAAATTGACATTTTCTCTTCTTCCTTTCTTCTCCTGATGAGTGTAGATTAACTTTTTTTTTTTTTTTTTCAATTTGCTGCATTGAAAGATGACTTATTAAAATCGATTGACAAATTTTTACAAGCCTCCCCATTGGCCTTGTGGTTGGGACTAGCATTAGACTCGATCTCAAGGATGTGGGTTCAAGGCATGGTAAGGGAGAGAGAGAAGATGACTTATTAAAATAACAATAAGAATGGTCTAAATTTATGCCTCCATTTATTTCATGAAAATTGAATAATATGATAAATATATATTTTTTCAAAAATGATCATTGATGTTGCTTGAAATAATTAATCAAAGAAAAATATTTTTATCATCAACAATAATTTGTCTTTCATGAATGATAAAAAGAAATTCATTTGTGAGCAATATAGGTAATCGTTTTTTAAAAAATAATTTCAAATAATTTGTTTTCCGTAAAATGAGCAGAGCTATATCTCTCCACCCTTTCTTTTCCTTTTTCTCATTCTTCGTTCCTTCCTCAATTTTGCCTTTCAATCATAATCAACCCCCGATCACTATAATCGAGTAAAGAGGCTGGTGATGCTAAGGAATATATCTGGAGGTGAAGTTAGTTTATGAACTCATATTTCTAATAAATGTTATGGCAACAAAACGGTACAGATCACATATTACATTCGAACATAGATATTTTATCATATCTCATGAAAAGCACTACAAAAAAAAAAAATCACAAAAATTAAGTGTAACTTTAGCCCTTTTTCGATAAGTTACTACTTTAGATGAGGAAAAACTTGCGTTACTCTATCCAATAAAACCACATGTGTATATATAAAATATCAATATAACCACATAATCTATTTATTTTATTTTTTTGGTCAGAACATAATTTATCTCTTTAGCTGGTCCGATGCCACCACTTCCATTGGTCTCTCCGTGCTGTTATTGTTGAGGTAGAAGGCTGGTTGTTGGGGCAGCTCAAGAGGAACAGGGTGGCTGTTCAACTCACGGACTATGGTCGCCATCGTGGGTCTGTCATTCGGATCTTCCTGAGCACACAGCCAACCAATCTTGAGGCATCTAAGAACTTCTTCCTCTAAATAAGTCTCTCCGACGGCAGGATCTAACATTGCCAACATCGTCCGGTCTCTCCAATTTTTCCAGGCCTGAAAACAGGTTCATTGAAATATACTTCTCATAACCTCGAATTTGCTTAGTCCAACAAATTTCATTCGAGTTATAGAGTCGATTTCTGCAACTTACATGGATTGCAATACCTCATCTCCCGTCTGCTTGGTAGAATGAACCATTCTTCTTACCACTAATGAGCTCAAGAAGTATAATACTGAAACTATAGACATCGGATTTCATGGAGAATTGACCACGTGTTGCATACTCAGGTGCCATGTAACCACTGTAGCCAATCAATCATCAGCGATATACGCATGCATAAAAAGTTGAGAACAAGGAATAACAGTACTTACAAAGTCCCCACAATTTTACTGGTGTTTGCCCGTGATTAAATGACTTAAAACATCCTTGCAATGCCAAAATCGCAAATCTTTGGGTTCATTTCACTGTCCAACAAAATATTGCTTGGCTTTAGATCACGATGGATGATCTAAAGTTGAGAGTCCTCATGCAAATAGAGAATTCCTCGACCAATCCCACATGCTATTTTGAAATGTTTTGACCAGTCCAATTGCTTGCTCTTTTCAGGATCTGCATGTATGTATAGTTGAAATGTGAGCATCTTTGGTTGATAAATCCTCTTGAATAGATTTTCTGCTACGAACTAATTTTAGGTACCAAATTAGTGAAACATTCAACATAATATAAAGCTAATCACATACCTCAACATGGAAATGTGAGCATCTTTGGTTGATTAGGAGCTACCGGTGCTCCCGGACCGGATGGCTTAAACGGCTTGTTCTACAAGCATCATTGGGATATCCTCGGGGATGATGTTTTCAACTTTGTCCAGAATTTCTTCGCTACGGGGATTATGCCGACGAGAGTAAACAGAAACAGCCATTACATTGATACCCAAAGTACTGAATCCCGAGAGTCTAGACCAATTCCGCCCAATCGGTCTACGTAATTTCATCTACAAGGTTATTTCCAAGGTTCTTGCCAACCGCTTAAAGGTCTCGGCTACCAGATCGATCTCCAAAGAACATAGTGCTTTTGTTTTCGGCCGTCGAGATACAAGAATCCTCTTGTGACCCTCTCTCCCCTTATTTGTTTATTTTATTGGCCGACTTGCTGTCCACTCTCATTAAACAAGCTGTTGACATGGGTAACATCAAAGGCATCAAACTCAATCGGTGGTGTCCCACTTTATCCCACCTTTTCTTTGCTGATGATTCGTTGTTCTTCCTTGATGGAACTGCCATTGAATGTCAAAACTTAGCAGACCTCGAATCGTCTTGCCTAGCCACCGGTCAAAGCATAAACGAAATAAATGCAGGGTTGTTCTTAAGCAGATTCGCCTCGATCTCTCAAGGTTAACTTGGCACGGGAACTAAGGGTACCGTTGCTACAAAAGACGGGTAAATATCTAGGCATTCCATCGATTGGGGTTCGTCCAAACGGGACATGTTCTCTTGGATCCTAGGAAGGGTCAATGCTAAAGTGGAGAGCTGGAAAGCTAATCTCATCTCTAAGGGGGGGAAAGAGATTCTTCTCAAAGCGGTGGTCCAGGCTTTACCTCAGTATGCCATGACCATTTTCGAGTTCCCGTTTCTATCGCCAAGTCGTGGAACAAAAAATAGCACGGTTACGGTGGCAAAACAATACTAACAAATCGGGGATTCACTTTGGAAAAAGTGGGAAACTCTTAAAACTAGCAAAGCTGTTGGTGGCCTAGGATTTCGAGATCTCATTTCCTTTAATAAGGCCTTATTGGGGAGGCAAGCTTGGCGTCTATTCAACAATTCCTCCTCTCTATGGTGCAGAGTATTTAAGGGTTTATACTTCCCTTGTACAAACTTCTGGAATGCAAAGAAGGGGTCTAGACCCTTATGGGGATGGCAGAGACTCTATCCTATCGCAGCTAATAGATTTTCTGCTACGAACTAACTTTAGGTACCAAATTAGTGAAACATTCAACATAATATAAAGCTAATCACATACCTCAACATGGAAAGCAGTAGCTTGGGAATATATATTTAAATGCGACGTACCATAAATCGATATGTGCAAAAACTGGTGGAAATACCACCTTATAACTATATATATATCTAACCAAAAAAAAAGAAAAACTCTATATATATATATATATATATATATATATATATAAAAGAGATGAGGGTGAAAAAGTGATATTGGTCTTTTTCTTTAGATATGTGAAGGACGGCCTCAATCGACCACAGTGAGAGTGGCCGCCAACCTGCATTGCGGGCTTGGGTGCCACGGCCTGAGAGCACAATGGCTAAGTCTCCTGAGCACGAGTTCAGGTGGTGCTCACATGATTCCTTCCTCACCTCCCTATCCTTATCCAGTGTTGAGCGTTAGGCAACCACCATGCTGGGTTGTCGTTGGCCTTAGGTGGCCACGACATAGTGGTCCGATCGCAAGTGCCTTCGATTGATAGTGAGATTTTTTATTTAATTTCTTTTCCTCTTAATTTTATCTTGAATTACCAAATAATTTGCACTGTCTCATTTGAGATTTACCAAATAAAAAATAGGCCCATGTCATGCAAACGTATCCTCCTCCTCCTGCCAACGGAAGCATGAACCTCGGGATTAATGGTCCCGTCATTTAAGCAAGTCAATTACGCTATCTTACGTTTTTCCAAAGCAGAATAATGCCAACCGAGTGGGACTCTTTGGTCCTCATCCTCAAGCGGAGACTTTGGAAAGAAAAGTCTAAGGATGTCGACCTAACTGGATATGAGAGAGAGGGAGAGGAATCTTCATTCTCGTCTTCGTACTAAAAAAAAATGTAGGAACTCTTGTTTTATGCAGCATAATACCTCACTCTTGTTTCCGATTCCTTTTTCCAACGAAGGACGCGCCTTTTCTCAGGAAAAGTTGTTAGGTGCTTTGAAATTTACAGCTCGGGCATCTTACTGGTTTTTTATATATGAATAAACTTCACATCCAACTAAATTTTATGACGGATTAAGATTCTCTGTTATTAGAGTAAGTCGACATTATTTTTTTCTTTTCTGATGAGTGTAACTTGACCTTTTGAGTTTGCTAAATTGAGAAGATGACATATTAACATAAAAAGATAGTGACTGAACTTTTTTTTTTTTTTTTTGTCGATCCTATTTTACTCCTACTCTAATTCTCATTTTCAGATTTTTGCCACGCCTCTTTGTAGGGCGTAAAAGTTGAAACTCATACTTGAAACTAAATCGTTCCCATTATAACCCTCTTTGAAAAGATGGGGATTCGAACCCCCTATCTCTTCCTTCCATGTTGGGAGAGTGGTCACTGGGGCAAACTCCAATGGTCGAAGCAATTTGAACTTAATCTTCCAATTTATACTCTTTTTTTCTTCATTTCTTTTTTTTTCCTGTTTATATTTTCTTTTGCTTCTTCCTTAGTTCCACGGGTAATATCACCACCCTCCTCCTTTTGTGGTAGAGCAGCGAGCTCGTGGAAGGATAGGCCAATCCAATGGGGAAGTGATTGCTGCTAGTGGCGAGGCACGACAATGAGGTGAGGGCCGTGTGAACCGCAGTGGAGGTGGAGAGAGAGAAATGGGGACCTAAGATTATGTGTTGAATTTGCTGCATCCATTGATTGAAAAATTTAGAAGATAAAATGACATTTTTTGAAATCTAGGACGCAAAATTGTGAACACACTTTGGATGTTGGTCTATGCTCACACCGTATTGGATCCATCGAAAAATTGTGAATACTTTACTATTGATTAGGCCATCAATACTCAGGTTGGGGTAAGAGAAGAAGATGAACGGCGAGGATGGTCACCTTTTTGGCCTCGTATGGGGTCACTGACAAGGTCGATTGAGCAATTTGCATTCTTTTGTTGAGTAGGGAGACTTGACCAACAAAAGTCAAGATAACATGTAACTCAAATATCTCAGTTTCAAGTGATGGCGATGACGATGGCGACGGAGAGTGCCTTGGACTAGGTACATATGTACTCGTTGCCATGGAAACTATTCGAACTTTCCTTGATTTTAGGTGAGGAAATGTATTGGACCCAATTGGACAAGTTTGTTGACCTAGTACAACTCCTTGTAGGCCACGGCTAAAATCTTCGACACAGGTACACATTACTATTGCTTCACGAAATGCATTTGCATGTGTATAATTTATTTGCAGGAAAAATTACCGAACAATTTTTTTGGGTTGTCACCTCCCAATGTCAATGGAAATACTTGCAATGCCGATTGAGTTAAGGATGTGAACTAGTTTGTTCGGCTTGGAAAAAGACTAATGAAAAATTACTATGAAATGTGACAATGTTCTTACCCTACAATTAGCATGAAATGAGACAACTCGTGAAAAGGTTTCGGATTATTCGCTTTGAGGGATATAGAATTACTTCATCGTAGAGTAGCTCCCAGTCAATTATGATCATTTTCTAAGTATGTAGTAATTAGCAAACCAGTGTAGTGTAACAATTCCCAGAGGCCTGAAGTTCTTTTATGAGTGACTGGAAAAAGTGACGGAAAAGTTCTCTAATAATTTGATTTTTAGATGGTTTCGTATATACAGGAAAATTCTTTTGGAAAAGTTATGCAAAGTCGAAAAAAATGATAATAATCAAGCTATTGATTGACAAAGTACAAAATCGTAGCAAAAGTCAAACTACGATACGAAGGCCACGTCGGCATTGAGAGCAGGTGAGGGGCGAGTGCTCGTTTAGCATTAATTCTTTAGCTCTAGTAATGATCACCTAATGCCCAATTCCAAAACTGATACTAATTTGAGATTTTGGTGAGACTAGCAACCAAAACCTAAATTAAATATAAAAACCTACGTTTACATTGATTTTTTGTTCCCCATAGGTGTTTACTATTGAGCTAAATGATAGGGAGAATTACCAAAAAAAATCCTAAATCCATTGCAATTGTGCCAATTTAGTCATAAACTTTTTTTTTTTTTGCTAATTTAATTCTAAACCTTTTAATTGTGCAAAAAAATCAGTCCATCCAGAGCCAAAATTGGTTGGCCGGCACAGTACATGGATGCCGTAAGAGAGTTGGCTGGCAAAGCAATTTTTTAATAATTTTTTTTTCAAAATTTTAAATATTTTTTGAATTTTTATTTTTTACCCCACCTTCTCCTTCCTCTGGCCGGCCGACGCTTGCTGGAGGCGAGGGCCAACGCGGGCTGGTGAGGCTCACCCCCGCTAGCTGGAGGCGAGCGCACCAGATCTAGCGAGTTCAATCTTGCCGGCCACTAGCAAGGGCGAGGCTCCACAAGATCCGGCAAGCTCAGCCCTCGCTAGATCCGACAAGGCCTCGTCCAACCAAGGCGAGGGTCAACCTCGCTAGATATGGCGACGATAGCCTCACCAACCATTGGCAAGGTCGACCATCGCCTTGGTTAGGCCTCGCCGGATTTAATTGCCCTCGCCGCGGCCGGAAGGAGAAGGTTGTAAAAAAATTCAAAATTGAAAAAATATTTCAAAATTTTTAAAAAATTTCATGGTTTAGAATTTTGGGTGAAGTAATGGAGGGGAGATCAACACGTGGGAAGTGAGGCGGATTGAAGAGCTCGAATCAAAATGTACTCTTCGCGTCCGCATTAAAAAGGAAAATTTCAAAACCAAACAAGACTTTACATCAGTGATACCAACTCTGTATAAATTTGGATCTATCTATAAAGTAAAATGCTTGGGTAACCGTATTGTTAGCCTGGAAAATGTACAGTGAATCCAGAGCTCACACATTTTCCTCGAGAGGGAGAGAGATCTATGTTTACCTTGGAAACTTCAACGTGCTTGTGTTTGAGAAAGGAACTGTTGTGGGTGTAAAGGGAAAGAGAAGGTAATGTGAGACATCATCTCACTCCTGCATTCCTTTTATCTAGGAGACACCGTGCAAGACCCGTTGGTTAGAGACACAAAGCTAGCGATAAGGAATAATTTGACTTAATATGTACTTTGAAGTTGGTTGATCGAGGCTATGGGGGTCACATGGTGATGCCGACTTGAGTGTTTGACTTTTTCAACTTTAGCCATGTAATTGAAAATAATATTCTTTCTATCATAAAAGAAGTTGCAATTCAATGTGTATTAACACCTAAATTTTATCAATTTAGTTTATTTATTTATTGCATAGAAAATTAGGGGTTAATTTTATTTCTAATTTTTTTTAATTGCATAGCATATAGATTTAGGTGCATTTATTTTATTTTTTGCATTTTTTGCATTTTATTGGACCGGTGGTGGATGAGTTCAAATTAGATGGATTAGGCCCACGAAGCGAGCAGGTTGGCCCAAGCCCGTGTTTTTTAATAATTGAAAATTATCTCGTGGGAAAGTAGAAATTTTAATTTTTTTTTTTAAGAAAGCCACGGCTCGGAAAACTAGTGCAGCTCAATTAGAGGAACATTTATCCTATCACCATAGATCTGGCAACGATGACAACTTTGAACATGTTGAATACAGTCCCCCTCCAGTGTGAGCCAGTAGTAGCCTAATCTCATAATCTTCTTAGCCAACATGTGTCCATTCATATGAGGGCCACATACTCCTTCGTGCACTTCTTGCATGATTTGAGTGGCTTCGGCTGCATCTACACATCGCAACAAGACTGAATCATAAGACCTCTTGTACAAACTTTTACCACTGATGAAGAATTTTGAGGCCATCTTCATGATATACTTCTTGTCAGCTGGAGTACTTCCTTCAGGGAATTCCTGTTTCTTAATGTAATTCATGATATAGTAATACCATGCCTTTCCATCTAATTCCTCAGTCACGATCATGCAATAAGCTGGCTTCGGTAAAACCTCTATTTTCAAAGGCTCAACTTCTAATCCATCAGTGACTCACAACAATGTGTAAGCCCAAACAAGAAGTATAGGCACTATTGATTGACTACATAATGGACATGAACAGGGAGGGTTTTCAACCATTTCATGAGCATGACCAAAATAGTTATTTCAAGTTTGGAAGATCATCATGTTGAATGAAAATAGGAAATGAGTTTGATTGTTCATTTCCACTCAATTGATTAGTAAAAGTTTGCCAAAAAAATGAGATTGAGAAGTTGCAAAGGTTTCGAGAGGGAAAATTGTTCAAAAAGTCCTAAATCTACTACACTTTTGCCAATTCAATCTTAAACTTTTCAATTTTGTCAATTCAGTCCTAAACTTTTTCACTTCTTGCCAATTAAGTTCATCTAGCCAATTTTGTGCCGAAATTTGCTTATGTGGACATCGGCGATGCTATGTGATACGATCAATCGTTGACATAAATAATTTTTAATTATATTTTAATATTTTTAAAAAAAAATTATACATCTTTTTTTTTAGTTTTTTAGTTTTTTTTTTTTTTCTTTTTCTTATTCCTCTTTCTTTCTTTTTCACTCTCTTCTTCCTTTTTCCAGTGGCCAGCCACAAGCCATGGCCACTGAGCTGGCCTCGCTTGCCACAAGCGAGGCTCGACCGAGCGAGCGTGAGCCTGGGCGAGGCTTGCCTTAGCTAAGGTGAGACTTGGCGAAGGTTGGCCTTGCCCAAGCCAAGGCACCCTCACCAGATCTGGCATGGGCGAGGCCGACACTTGCCTAGGCAAGGGTGAGCCCCGACGAGGGCTCCCCTTGCCAGCCTGGGCGAGGTGATGCTTGATGAGGCCGCCTTGGCCTTTGGCAAGGGTCGGGCTCGCCCTCGCTCGATTGGGCCTCACTTGTGGCAGGTGAGGCCAGCTCGGCAGCCATGGCTGGTGATGGCTACCGGCAAAAAGAAGAAGAAAGTGAAAAAGGAAAAACATAAAAAAAAAAAAATTATAAAATTTTTTAAAAAATATTAAAATATTATTAAAAATTTTCCATGTCAGTGTTGACCATGTCATGTGGCACCGCCAGTGTTCATGTCAGCGAATTTTGACCAAAATTGGTCAAATGATTCAATTGGTAAGAAGTGAAAATGTGTAGGACTAAATTAACAAAATTAAATGTTTAGAACCGGATTGATAAAAGTGTAATAGGTTTAGGACTTTTTGGACAATTTTCCCGATTTCGAGAGGAGATACCGTCTAGGGTAGGAAGGGATATCTCCATAGGCGTAGACCATTAGAGAAGGTTCATAAAGTTGACTAGGACCATCTTAAACCAAAGAGCTAGATTTATTAAAAATAGTTTACAAAATTGTTTTAATAGGATATATGTTAGATTGTGAGTAATCCTCTAAATAATTGGTTATATTCAAAAATTAATAATAGCCTGACATATCATTTGATAAATTAGTCATATAAATTAGACATAGTGAGCCTAATATTTTGCTAAAAAACAAAAAACTCATGACATATTTTTAATGATTTAGAATTTGGCTTGGGTATAAGAATTAGATGTATAGAACCAGCCTAGTTTCCCATACAGATCATCACTAAAAAAGAAAACCTTAAAACAGAAAAAAATAAATCCAGAAAAAGAAGGCGTGCCTGTACATGGGGGAAGCTTGCGTTGAATTGATTATCACTAAACCGGTCGATATTCTATGCTGGTCACCTACGTGTAACATGAAATCTGGGTTGACCTTCTAGAAGTTTAGGAGGACCACTTATTGTCTTTACCAAATCGATCATTAGAATGTGAAATCCCCACTTGATGTTTTGCTATCTAATTGATTGGGTAAATTTTGGTTCAAAGGTTAAGGAGAGAAGACATGTATGAATAAATGTGATTTGACTAAATTCTTGCCGCTAATTTATCGAACAGAAGAAGAACAAAACAGTGGGTAAACCGCCCAGTACACTGGGACCATCTTCTTGGCCCTATTTCTCCAAGAGTCCTTGGGGCTTTTCGGCTTCAAGTTGCCCAAAAGCTTACTGTGATCACCACTTGGTATGGTCCTTCCACGGGTGATTTTTAATGTTTGAATACTTAAAAGGTTTTGTCAAGTTGGTTTTAGGAAATTCAGAAACAAATAGCTTATTAAATTAATGGCTACTGTGAGAAGATAACTGTATTTGGTATAAATTGATTCCTAATAATCTTATGCTTGAAAAAGTTATGTAATGACACTCGAACACAACACGTCCACAACATGAGCCGATTTGCTTCACTGTCTTCCTTTCAAAGTCTTTCTTTAAAAAGGTATTGTTGTAGTTACATAGATGAGCTAACACTACTAGAAGAAACCAATAGTTGATGGACAAAACCATACAAAAAAAAAAAAAAGAAGAAGAAGTCAAGATTTAAAACTCTCATTATAAGTGGTTTGTAATCGACCATCGTTGGTGAAGAAAGAATTGTTGTGGAAGGATAGAATTAGGCTTCCTCCAACCAACTCCATGACAAGATATTGATGGAGCTAATATAATTTAAATACTGTGACGTCTAATGAAAAGGTTACATCAATCAATGAAAGTACTAAGAAGACACAATTGCAACCAATTTATTCCTGATTTTGTAAGAGAAAGTGCATTCACAAAGCGTATAGATAATCTTTGTCTCAAGCTATAAATACTATCAACGAATACAAACACTTTTGGTTTTTTCTTCTTCTTTTTTTCCTTTATGGTTGAAGGGATCGCTTTAATTTCTTCAACTAACAATTTCTGAACAACAAAGAATGCTTTTGAACAAAGGATCACTCAAAAGGACTAAGATGGGCTATAGGCAACCAATTACAAGGAAGGGCTTCAAGTTTGCTAATTGATTGGCCTCACGGAAACAATGGATAACTGGGATTTCATGGAGATGGGCTGGATGAAATTGGCATTTTGCAACAAGGGCCCACAAATCCCACCAAGGTTGACCGGTGCCCAAGAAAAAGCCTATCGGACATTGAGCACCTACAGGCTACAGCCTATAGGTATAGCTTTAACAACACCAAAGCCTAACTAGTAGGTGAAGAAATATATAGTCTAGTGGGCATTATTTAATCTAGACAAGAGAAGTAGTATTCATCCTAATGGATGCACAAAAATTTACAAATGTGCAAAATTATAGAATGTATGATTTAGCTTCAAATAGTAATGACAACTTAGAAGAATCTTAATAACTATGATGAATAGCATGTATATTCTTTTAAATACACACAATCCCTTTAAGCAATCAACAGCTTATTCTCCAAATACATTGATTTTTTTTATGATAGGTCATAAAAAATCACGGTGGAAGGCCAAGCAATCTCATCATGAGACCATCCATGAAGAATAATTTTCACTTACGTGGCCATTCACCGAGGGTACAATTCAGTAACCGACATATCATTGGTTGACAAAGGCATGGTCCTACTAATAGATTGATTCGATCCTAGCTCTTTCGTTGGGATGCTCAATCCCCTTGATCTACTTCGGACGAAGAAGGTTGGATGTTGAGGCAGTGGCAGGTTGAAGTAATTGTTGTTGAGCATGAGAACTATGGTTGCCATGGTGGGTCTAATAGCTGGATCTTCTTGAATGCATAGTAAACCAATGTGCAAGCAACAAAGGACTTCATCTCTTGAATAAGAATCCACGATAGCCAGGTCCAACACTTTCAAGGGCGTGCCATCCCTCCACGAATTCCATAGCTGCAACAATAATTCTTGACAATCTTCACAAAATTGTGGCAATAATTCAATGGCTCATTATGCATGACATCTGAATCTTGCAAATATCCATATATGACTAAGGAAAAGAACCAAAAGTGTTTCTTTAGGCTAAACAACTAAGTTTTTACAAAGGAATTTCAATTTTACTTGACCAAATTTACAAAGAGTGCAATGTGAATATTTGCTGCTATAGCACAATGAAACTTACATAACTAGCAAGATATTCACCCCCATCCAATTGGTGGTGGAAGTTATTCTTCTTGCCGCAAATGATCTCTATAACCAATATGCCGAAACTATAAACATCATATTTTACTGAGAACTCTCCATGCATTGCATATTCAGGAGACATGTAGCCACTGCAAAACCGAACATTAGCCACATGTATATTGCATAATTAGATGCAAATCAGTTAGCATCCTTATATAGATAAAATGAGCATGTCCGGCATCCAATTACAAAGTCATCTACTCATGACCTAAGACTTACAAAGTTCCCACGATTTTATTTGTGCTAGCCTGAGTTTGATCAACTCCAAAAATCCTTGCCATGCCAAAATCTGAAATCTTTGGGTTCATTTCACTATCTAACAAGATATTGCTACATTTTAGGTCGCGGTGGATGATCCGGAGACGAGAATCTTCGTGTAGATAGAGCATTCCTCGAGCAATCCCAGATACTATTTTATATCGTAATGACCAATTCAATTGACTGTTTTTTTGGGGATCTGCATTGATGCACCAAAACTCATTATGTGCTAGCATGTGGCACCTATTCAAAAACTCAAGGTGAATATATTTGCTCTCATCGATCAAAGGTAGCTTAAACAAAAAACTATAATCAGTTGAAAGAACAGAAAACCTCTTAATTTCAAGTTTTCCAAAGCTAGTGAAAGCTAAAACATTTGATTTGAAGCAAGTGTACATAAGAAGATTAAATTGCAACATACCAAATAAGAAGTAATCGAGGCTTTTATTTGGCACAAACTCATAGGCGAGTAGTTTTTCGTCTCCCTCCAAGCAAAATCCGAGCAGTCGTACAAGGTTTCTGTGTTGAAGCTTTGCAACTAATAAAATTTCATTTTTGAATTCTTCATCACCTTGTCTAGAACTTCAAGATAGCCTCTTCACCGCGATTTGTTGTCCATCCGGAAGTCCACCCTAAAGTGTGTTGAATTTACCGTGTAACTCCTTATCACAACTTTTTAAAAACTAACCTAAAAGGCGCTACATGTTTCTTTTTTTTTTCTTTTTTTATTCAGCACCATTATCTTTAATTAATATGTAAAGCATTCTTTATTGTTTCTAACTTATATGTAATACATACCTGGAAAACTTCACCAAATCCACCTTCACCCAACTTGTTTTCAGGAGAGAAATCATTTGTTGCTACTTGCATTGTACCCAAGTCAAATTGCAAGGACTCCACGGTGGTAAGTTCATTTGCACCTACATTACCAAAAAATGCAATTTGATTATCAAATTCTCCTAGTGGCGTTTATTGGTTGCCAATGCTTGGGAACATTATCACAATGAAGAGCACCGGATTGGGCTGGCATGGTTATCCCCTGACCCTGGTGAAATATTTCCCCTCTTGATTGGTCATGAAGAAAAAAATTACAATATCATCAATACTATGGGTAACAAAGTAATGAAATGAATCTTGTATCATGATCACTTCTTCATGCTGAAGGTACTGCTAGGTCTGTTAATTGTGGTGCAAATGCTACCTATGCTTGGACGGAATTGCTAAATGTTAGGAGCATTTTGAGGCCCCATTTTTGGTTGGTCATGTCGAATCTATATCCCTCTAGAATGACTCATGGCATCCGGGGATCTTCTGGATGTATTCCCAAGGAGAGTACTTTTACGATTCTGCTCATCTTTGAACTGCAAAAGCAGCTGATATGATTAATGCTCTAAATGGAAAAGGCCTATGTGCGAGGTCTGAAGAAAAGGTATCATTCCAAGTAGCTGTTTGTGGTGTAATTTGTCCGAAGGCTTCTTTGGAAGACCTAGATTCTTGCACTGCTGCTTCTTGTGACATTCTTACCTCTACTTCAGCTTTGGAGATTGTGAGGAAAAGAGCCACGAGTTAAATGGTATCGGCTGATTTGATTTTCATCTAATTTGCTGAGGTTTGGATTCATATTTTGGTTTGCAATACAAGAGAAGCTGCCTATATTTCAAGGAATTGACAGATAGTCTTCTAATCAAGGCCAAACTCTCTACTTTTTGTGTCATGAAAGCATTGAGATTGTTTGAATTTTCTTGATGCGGCAGGCTATAAAAAGGAGATATTTTCATTGGTGTTTGGGAAAATTTTTGTAGACTTGCTGCATCAATTTATCTTGGAGGCCAGAAATGAGATGTTACATTTCCAAACTTATTGATGGCATTATGATTGCCTGTGCAGTCAAGTGTAGTTTTGAAGGTTGAAAGAGCATGGATAATCTGATCTTTGTCCTTGATCATTTCCATTATATGTGCTACATTTATATCTAATGGACTCTTAATTCGTCTAATTAACATATATGATTCCTTACGAAAAATAAAGAAATTTCATAATATGCTCATTTATTTGGTATAGATAGCTTACAAAAAAATAAAGGCAAATAGTTGATTTACCGTCTTTTCCTTTGACGACTTCATGTGTCTTCTTTCCCTTTCTTCGAAGCAAACAACATATGAGAAAGACAAGGACAATAACACCTCCAATAGGAATGGCAATGGCGATGGTTATCATGGTAGATTTGTTGCTTTTTCCTGCACAATTTCCATATTGTATATGAGACAACTGCCAAATAAATCTAAAAACAATTTAGATGAAAGCGTGTATAATATATAAACATTCTACTGTGCTTTTTCTTTCCTTTTCTTTTTTTTGTCACACTGTGCTTCACTAGGTAGGAATATGGCCTAAGACCGACGCGTGAAGATTGGCAATTGGACACGCAAGAAGGGGCTTGAGAAATCTAAATAGAGAGGCTTAAACGAGAAGGTCTGAACTTCAGTTGCAATTCCAGCATTTATCAGTTTCAGTTTTTGGTAAATTGACGGAGACGAATAAATGAAGAATATTAAGAAGCAAAAAAATTTCTTGATTAACAACCCACGTTTGATCACCTACTAACTCCGGCAATAGGGAATTATTGCCGCTGCTGCAGCACACGAGCACTTGGGTCTAAATCCCTCTAAAAAACCCTATTCACATTAACCTTATGAATATATCAACCACCGCCACAAGAAGTACAATTTTGGTCTTCTTTATGAGCCCCACACACCAAGTTAGTGTGAAAATTACCCAATTAGTCCTAATTCTATTATACGGATACTAATTTAGTTTTAAAATTTTAAAATTTAACCTATTTAATCCTAAACCTTGATGAGAAATTCAAATGGAATCCTTCTAATCAATTTTTGCAAGAAAATCAATGACATGGCAGTCAATTCATTGCTAGTCATCTTATGTAACACATTGCCATGGTAGGGATTTATGGCAAAAAGTGGCCGGAAGGATTACATTAAAATCTTACACAAAGGTTTGTCGTCCATACAGTAGGTTTAAGGGTAATTGGACCATAAATTGCCTTGTTGTTGCAAGCACAGCTTTTAGACATATGTTTCCCATACAGTATTTCTTTTTGGCTGATTTAAGCTTGACAATTTGTCTCACCATTTTTGTTTTTATTTTGACGATTAGTAGTGATCACCACCAGCAGTGTTCACCACCAGCAGTGTGACCCTAAGGATGGTTGATATGGATTCTACCCCTAGATCAATTTAGATGTCGATCTACTTCTCTTATTGTTAAAAACATTTTTGTGTTTATATCAGTTCACGAACGGTGATTACTAAATGAGGAGCATTAATGAACATCTGCTAATGATTCATTAGCCTTAGCCTAAACTCACTTTATTATTAATTTAAAGATCTCCAATGACCGTTTGTGAGCAATGATTGTTATAACTTTTAATTCAATGAACTCACCATAATAGCTGACTATTAGCCATGTCCATGCGCCAAAGATTGAGACATGGACCTAGCTTCTTTTGCTGAAAATATGGAATTATTCCATACCTTCGTTTTGGCAAAACTGTATTTATCCAACGCGCTGACCCAAAAATCAATTAGATGGTCTATGGAGCATATAGATTAAACTTATTTGAATAATTAATCGTACAAATTTTATGTGGAACTCGTATAATTAATAATTAGATGATCTTAATCCACCCGGATTAAAAGAGGACAAAAAAAACAAAAAGCCACGTGCCTAATGCCTGAACAAGAGCCAACGTACCTGGAGAAGGTGGCGGTGGCGGAGGCGGTGACGGAGGCGGAGGCGGTGGCGGAGGCGGTGGCGGAGGCGGAAGTGGCTCGGCAACTGGGCTAAAGAACGGATAGGTCTCGTAATGGAACTGGCAACTTGGCGCCAGGGCCCTCATTCCTTTCCTCCCGAGACAACAGTCCTCCAAGTTCCCGACGATTTTCTTTTGGCAGTCGATGCATTGCTTCTCCGTCAAATCTGGTGTGCACTGCGCCATCGCGTAAATCATGACAGACCCCACAGACACGTTCCTTGTAGCAAACTTCCTCAGTGAGCCACTGCCGGCTGCCTCGCCCTGCAGACTGTCCATCTGTTTCCCCAGCTTGTACATGACCTGGCTTGAGACGCTGTTCACGTTGTACAACATGTAGTTGGGTTCAGTCGCAGTTGTGCGGAAGATCGAGGTGTTAGAGTACTGGACAGTGCAGTTCTCTCTAAAGATGACCGCCCCCTTCTTGTCGGGGCAGACACGGCTGATTTCAATGGCTGAGCCACTGAGGCAGGTGCGGCAGCTCTCGGCAGTGAGGTCTCCCCTGCAGGAGCCGATGACATAGAGGGTTTCGGAGGTGCCGGAGACGGCGGAGGAGGCGTTGAAGAAGCCGTAGGTGAGGGACAAGGAGTTGGTGGTGGAGATGGAGACGAGAAGGGCGGTGAGGGTGTTTTGGTAGGTGCTGCCAGCGGCGAAGTTGCCGATCGAACCACAGATGGGATTTAGGAAGAGATTTTGGGCGTCGATGGTGGAAGCAAACACGAGAACCACAGATCTGGAGGATCCATTCTTCTTAGTGTTTTTTTTTTTGTTTTTTGGGCGTTTCGGATGTTTCTTTGATTAGTGTCGAGAGGCTAATAATGTATGAACACAAATAGCTGGTGCAGCTCCTACACAAGTTGCGTCGTCGAAATATCTACTTCGTCCACGTCTTCTACCTCGGGGCGGGGGTTGTTCATTGAATTTTTTCTCTTTCTTTGCCAGAAAACCAGTGATTGACCGAACGCGCGTCGAAAAATATTAGGTAGTCCTGCACGATTCAGCGGCCGACACGTGGCACCACGTGGCACGGTGGGTCCCTTGGACCTTCCTCCCTCCCTCCCCCCTCCCCAACGTTCATTTTCTCCAACACGCAACTTTTGGTCACGGTAAAACACTGTTCAGATATTGGGAAACAGGAAGGAAAAGAAAATGGAAATCAGGAGCTAGGCTCACCTTAGATCGCACGACAGAAAGGAATCTCGCTATGGCTGCAACCGGTTCTGGTCGGCCCGCCAAGTTACGGCCGGTCGTCGGTGCATGCCCGATTTCATTTTCTCTATCCTCTTTATAAGTGCAATTCATCACTGCCTTCTTTTCTCTCTCTCTTTTTTTTTTTTTTTTTTTTTGTTATGCATTCTCGTTCCGGATGATATGAAAAGTCATCCTTTTCTTTCCTTATTTATTTATTTTGCTTTTGTTTGGGGCTGGAGGAGAACCTGTACATAGATATGTAAATACAGATATATGTCCATTTCAACTTTCAGTGAGAAGCCGATAAGGATGCCGTAGGTTGCCGTTTGGGGGTGGGGAAATCATAGGCTCTGCCGTTGATCGGAGAGGGTCTTGGGTGATCCTCCCCTCTCCGGAGGCAAAGCCCTTGGTGACCATGCAGGTTATCCATGAATAGTGGAGAGAGAGACTTGGAACGAAATTGGAGGATTTGTAAGGGAAGATGAACAGTGGAGAGTGATAAAGAGGGAAAGGCGCTTTGTCCGTGGAACCATCCATACCACGTGGCGCAATGTGTCAATTGCTGAATGGCGCTAGACTACAGGGACATGGAGGAGCCGGAGGGGGACTACCTAATATTTTTGCAAAGTTAAATTTAAAAAGTTAATTATTATGTAAAAATATTTAAAAATTGAAAATTCATGCATTGCAATATCCAACAAAAATCACAAGAGATGGTCAATCAGTAATATTTTAGGATGATTAAGACCATATGTAATACATTCCAAACAAAACTTACTAATATGCTAATAATATTACAATTTTGATTGGACATTGCTACACTACCTCGGCTCGCCTGAGTAACCTGCATACTTTGCAATTGCGCTATGTGTCATCACATATGTCATGTCCCATCATTTGAAATTTATGCAAAAGTTTGCCGATGCTATTTATACACTGCATGACAGCCCTGGTCTCAGGTTTCTTTAATCTTGAATGAGTCTTATATTCCGATGTGACATATGGATTTCGCCAGACCTCAAGTATGTAACGATTTGTGATGGGTTGATAAATTTGTCGTCGGACTACATCGTTGACACTAATTACGGCCCCGCTTCATCACCACACTCACCGTAAGTAAGGAAACGTTACGTTTTGTCACGTTCTCGTAATAGCTCATCGTCTAATTTTCTCGCTTAATGCGGTCGGCTATGAAGACACATTAATCCCGAGCGACCTCACAAATCAACGGAGTTGAAGACCTCAATTTTGTACCACCCGCCACCACCGTCCTTCTTCTTAGACGGCCTCACCAACGGCCATATTTTTCGGCCATGCAGCCACGTAAAATTCCCTCCTCCATGCGGCGATTGAAGCCACGTCCGTTGGGAGTCAACAAAGGCAGAAGTCAACCATGCAGCTACGTCAAAATCATGCAATAATAGAAGGCTTTGACCACCTCGAGCTGCCTACCTCCTCACATGCATGAAGACCGAAGACCCCATGCCGTCCACTCACGTAGTTGCTCTCTCCATGCAAGTGCACTCGGCAGTCAACCCGAGGGTGATGGTTGACTGAAGTGTGGCCAGCAACGGCCACGTTGCTTCACGCTCGGCTGCCAACGAAAATCCAAGACCCCTGCGTTCGAAGCCACGTTTTTATCCAGCTGCCTTCGCCTCTTGCTGCCACCGAACGTATGACTCACGGAGTCAGCAGCCAAAGAGGGACGCGATCTTCTCTTCCGTTCGGTGAAGGCCATGGAAAGCCATGTCCTTGCATGAGACATGCAAGGTGTCTCATGCAAGGGTTGAAGTCTTCGGCTGTCTTCTCTTCGTGCTGCCACGAAGTGGAGAGAATTGTAGACTAGGAAAGTCAACAATGCAGGGGGCAGTGGTTCCTTCTTCATTCGGCGAAGACCAACGCAATTCCCTCATTTCTTCGACGCCGTCTCTTCTTCCCTCTCACGCTCGGCCGCTCCATTTTCCTCTACAGTAAACTTTCAGCGATTTCCACCTAAGGTTTTAGCGCCGTTCTGCCCGTGCTTCGTCAACCACTCGCACCACCCGAGCCAGCAACCTCCTGTACTGCCGCAGGTCCGAGTTTCGATCGCCGTCGCGTCGTTGTCGCCGTTAACCGGTGTATTTACTAACCCGGTGAGTTTATGCACTAAACTCTTCTTAGTAGGCTAATGACGTTTAAGGGATGTTTAGATTTATTTAAGTGTAATTAGTTTAATTATTAAATATTTTTCGGAAATTAGGCCGAGGTAGCCGGTGACCAGAATTTCGTGCTGATTGCAATGATGTGGTTAATTTATGCAATCAAGTGTTAAATTGTGAAAATTTGAGTGCTGATTGTAAATTTGGTCATTTATTCCAAAATTTGTGAATTTCAATATTCATTCAGAAAATCCTGGGTGTCGAGTTTTAAACACCAAAAATGGTTTTATATACTATATAAACCAGTGGGATTTTAAAAAGAAGGTTATGAATTTTTTGGGTCCAATCTGACCGTGTACCAACTCACAACTATTTTCACCGGGTGTTTTTAATACGAAGAAAATAGGCCGAGATTACTATTTTAATTGAGGCATTTGAGTGCAATGCACAATGTCCTGGGCCGAGATTAATTAGTCGTGTGATGGTTAAGAGAACCCGTTGCCAAACTGTGTTGGATGGACGTTACCCTATATGGGATACCCATTTATTGGGATTTGGGTCGCAGTAGAGGCTGGACCTATACTCCTTCGGGAAAGTCCTCTTTGAGAGACGTAACCATGCTTAATGGGGTGAGATGATGCCTGGCTACGCTAGTAGACTCGAACTTCTAGTAGGCCGTACCCTAGAGTGGGCGAAATTATCAATCGGAACGCATGTTGAGTGAAACAGATGCGCCGGATTATGAGACAAAATTGTGTGACATGGTATGGGACGTGTTATAACGATTTAGTCCTATAATCTGGACCCCTGTGATTTATTGAGTTGAGTAATGCGTTTCAATGGTTGTGTACATCGATGTTATGCATAATGTATATGAATCGTGCTGACCTGCAGGGTGGATCTGAGACAAGGTAAGTCTCTTTGATTGTGTGGTTAGGACGCTTCTTAGCGTATTTCCCTCCTAATCGGGGTTTAGAGCGTGAACTCGCTGAGATTTATATCTCACCCCGTCGTGGGATAATTTTTCAAGATCGTAGAGTAGAGGACCTGGAGTCGTGCCGAGGTGATCTTAACCGTAGGTCAGTTAGAACCGCTTCCTTTTGGAGAGCCAGTCTTTTGTAGTCTCTTGGTCAAAGACTCTGTACATGACTCGGTTGGTTTATGAAAGCATGTTTTGTTTGTAAATTTGTTGTCCTGCTTTTCTATCCCGAGATGGTTACTGTCAAGGGATTTATTATTCGATTTCGTATGTGCAATAAAATGAAAGGGCCAGTGACTCGTCCTAGGAAGTTGCAAATTTTATCAATCACCAAGGGATGAGCACATGCTCGGGATTCGGGGCGTGACATCCATGCCTCGTCCTCTTGGTCAACTATCCGAATCAGGTAAATTGATGTTCAAACGGGCCATATGTTGTCTGGCCGGATTGGTGACGTGAAGTGTAAGAGTTTCTGAAGTTGCAAATGTTGATTGGCAAGAGGTTTGTGAATTGTGATTCCCGAATGCCTCGTGCAGAACCGATGCTTCACTCATAGGCTGATTGTGTAGTTTTTTTTTTCATTTTTTTTTGGGTGTAGTCGTTGTTCACCGGCTAGAAAATATAGCCATTAGTCACTAGCTATCGGTCAATGGAGATTTTATTTAAACTAAAAAAATAATTCAATTAATGTAGGAAAATTAACAAAAAGACAATTATTCAAATAAGGATGAATACCGATAAAAAAAAAAGGATGAATAAATACAAGTACATCTTCAAATTTTGGGAAAAAAGAATACACGTACAAGTGCTCTGATAATGATTAAAAACAAATTATATTGAAGAAGATGCCTAATTTATTTGGCGTATTCAGTGATGTGTCCCTCACTATGATTTATATGATAAAATGTCATGGTTGTCCTCTTCTTTGCGTTGGGCATCTGCACAAGATTAATTTTTTGCTAAATCGATTATGCTTGCAAATGGTCATTGTTTACAGTCAACTTGTACCTACTGTCTTTTATTATCCATCGACTAGTATTGAACGTGGATTCTTATGAGACTCTAGACCTTGTGGAGAGTAAGGCACAAGCCATGGTGGAAAGAATCGGGGAACACGAGACTCTACTATACCACCACCTTAGAATGTTGATATTTTCTTCACCAACTCTTTGAATGTACTCGGAGTAGTTCATTGTCAAATACATCTCGATTTCATTTGTAGATGAAGATGAAGAGCTAGCAAAAGCCGGTGGGTATTCTTCTTTTTGTGAAGCGATAGCCGTATAGATTTCCAAGCATTTCTCCTTTTTACATCTTATACATGAAATTCCACTCCTTTTTACGTTTAGTCTAATATGTGATGGTGCCCCTTTGGGATTTGCTTTATTTGGATGCGATGCCAATGAGTCTTTTATTTAAGAACTCTTAAGTATTAATAATATCGTCATGTTTTTTACCCAAAAAAAAAAGAAAGTGATGGTGCCAACATTACTTTAAAACTAGTGATGTTGCCCATGTTTTGCTTGTGTTATTATAGAAGTCGCTAAAGTTACTAATAAGATAAATAACCTTAGGTAATATGATTAAACGAAGGCATAAACTTAGAAGAAAGAATAGATCCATTTTATCAAAACCATGTTTGATCTTGGCTAAAGATGGCACCAAGTACGAGGAACCAAAATGAACACATCAATAAGAGTAATATAATTACATCAAATAATTTTTTATTGTTAATATAGTTTTGCGATGATGAAAATGAGTTATGGCCGATGCCAGCCATTGCCCAGACCCCGACCACCAACGTAGAAGAAAATAGACAGTAGAATAGGGGAAAAAAAGAAGAAAGAAAAACGAAAAAAAAAAAAAAAAACAGCATTATTCTGATCCTTATTGGCTAGGTTATAGGACAATTGGCACTAACTAGATCGGCACAATAGCAATTTCTATTACATTGGAAATTTGTTATAAGGTTTGTGATTATATTGGCCAATTTGGAAAGTTTATGGCTGATTTATTGGTCGTATAATAAGTTTAAGATTTTTTAGATAATTTTCTCTCTTTTCCACTCCTACCATATAATTAACAATTTTTTTACTTGAAACATCAAGCCTACGTACATAAAAAAGTATCTCACATTGTTTATTTATGGGGTTTTCATGTTTTACAAATACATGTGGTCTCTCTCTATTTATTAATTTATGTTTTTTGAATTGGATATTTTAATATGGTGTTAAAATCATATTCCACCTCAGTTTATTTGGTGTGTGCAACCCTATTCGTCAATTATTATGACCAAAGTTGTCTTAGACATAATTAATTTTGTCCCAATATTTGACCTTCACTTCCGTGTTAACACCTTGATCTTTGTCTAAACAATTGGTACGCAGGTAAAGGATGATAGAGACTAGAGTAGAATATTCAAAGTTGATTTTTCCCCACACGGCTCTCATGGCTTAGGTCAAAGTGCTTTTGTCTGACAAGATTGAACTGCGTGCTATGGTTCTTTATCATATTCACCCACCAACCGGTGTCCCGATTGGACGGACGACCATAAAGTCTTTGGAGCAACAATTCAACATAAAATGAATAGGAAAAGACTTAAGAATTGAGTGATTGCTAATGAATAATGGATCGACCGTATTTTGATCTCTTAAGTCTAACATTGACCACTAATGAGGGTTATGGCATGGCTATTTAATTGCTTTTGTCCAACAAGACTGAACCGCGTGCTGTGGTTCTTTATCATATTCACCCACCAATCGGTGTCCCGATTGGATGGACGACCATAAAGTCTCTGGAGCAACAATTCAACATAAAATGAATAGGAACAGACTTAAGAATTGAGTGATTGCTAATGAATAATGGATTGACCGTATTTTGATCTCTTAAGTCTAACATTGACCACTAATGATAAATGTCTAGGGTTATGGCATGGCTATTTACGTAGTCTTTTCAACAGTTTCGAGATAAATATAGTACGAATATCATTATTTTCATACGGCACTAATTTAAGTATTATATCTTCTTTTTTTCGATCATTTAAGTATAATAATTTTAAAGAAAAAATGCTCATCTAAGTGTTATAATTTTCAATCAATGAATGTTTTAAAAAAGTTATAGCACTCAAATGATCAATTGAAATGTTAAAGTAATTGGAAAAAAAGAAGAAGTTAAACCACTTGAATAAGTGTCATACAAAAGTTATGATACTTGTATTATCTCTTTCTCCAAAATTTTCTCATACGTGGCCAAGAAGTTGGCTTATAAATTTTAACTTGGAGAAAGTTACAATTGTGATATATTAAAACTTCTATTGTATATCAAAAGTAAAAAACCTTGTAGATAGTGATTGAATTCTAGGTATAGGGCTACATAGATTTTTAGGGTGAAAGTACACCTCAAGTGCCAGAACTTGTCATGCGTAGACACTTAAATGCCAAAACTTCTAAAATGTATACCTTTGTTTTGGTAAGGTAAGAATTGTATTAACTTTCAACCAAAACGCTGTACAACAACTGTAACAAGGCACCAACATGCACTCAATATGACAAACAAGTCAAAAGAGTGAAAAGGGTGTCGAGCTAAAAGGAACGAGAAAAGGGAAAACTACAAAGCAGCAACCCTCAACACATAAAATACAAAGGGCACACCCTCAGCAAAGGTAAATAAAATAGAAGCAAAACACGGCTCAATCTGAAAAAATAGATGGGATGAGGCTCCAGCTCTGCTGTGATCTTCTGTTGGTAGGGGTATCAGGTACCTAATGGAACGTCAAAGCCTTATCCCTAACAACCTTGTCAAGGCGTTTCTTCATAGCCGACACGAAGGGAGTCTGATCACAGAAAATGATATTATTCATTTCCTTCCAAATGATATTACATAAGGCTCCAAAAGTGAACCGAGTGAGAGTGATGTGGAAGGAAACTCCAGATAAATACTTGATAGCCCACTGAAGGTTATCCATCCATCCACGAACTATTCCGCCAAGCAAAATTATATCTAGAAGCCCAAAAAATAGCTAGAGCCTCAGTAGTACAAACACCCAAAGAAAAGGTGATTGACGGAGTCAGGACGACAAGAACAAAAAGCACAATTTGCATAAAAAATTCTGCTATAGGTAAGAAGCATAACCTGAGTGGGCAATCTATTTCTGGTGATCAACCACAAAAGAAACTGGTACCGAGGGATCAGCAACTTGTTCCAAATCAGAGGGGCCCAAGGCATGGACCGCCCTCTTGGCCAAATGACGTCCCAGGCCGAAGCAGCAGAGAAGACCCCAAACGGGTGGCCCAGCTAGTAGAAATGGTTAGAGTCATGATTAAGAAACAGTAGGGGCTCATTCCAAGAAGCAATCTCGTCCAAAACTCCGGATGCCACACCAAAGAAAGACAAGTAATTAGCTATTGAAGCTTGCATAGGTAATCCAGAGCGATAGATGTCTACGTCAGAGAAAAAAAGATTTAAAGGGCCCCTCAGATGCCAATTGTCAAACTAGAAGGATATAGAGCGTCCATTTCCCACACGCCAATAGAAAAATTGGCAAAAGTCATGCCGAAGGTCCAACAATTTCTTTCACGATCAGGATTGTCGCGACCAAAATTTTCGATAAACCACCTAGGGTTTGGCTAATGGATTGCTAAGCCTAAACTTAGCTCGGGCTCTCCCAAGCCCATACCAATTCGCGATTTAGGTTCAAATTCTTAATATGCAATTTACTTTCAATTAGGAGTCGCCACTAATCTATTTTCGATAGGTCGATTAGACACCTAAGTAAAATAATGAGAGAATCATTTTACTTCTATGAACTAGAGATTGTGAATTCGGGAACTTTTTTTTTTTTGGACAAGAAAGCAGGATAATATTACTAACTAAGGGTCTAAGCGTTTACAGCATAGGCATCAATACATAGTAAATCCAAAAGAGCAAAAGGGTGGTTAATAACCCAGTTTCTAGGAAGACAGCCCATACGTTAGGCCTTAGCTACCCAATTAGCTACTTTGTTGGTGTTGCGGCTACAATGGGCGAAAGTAAGTCCCGACATAGTCTCCAGTTTGTGGTTAGCCCGGTCCACTAGAGGCTGCAATGACCAACTCAAGGTAGATGAGGAGAGGACACTCTCCACCAACATACGACAATCAGATAGAAGAACTATTTCTTTTCCTGGAGAATTAGGGGTGAGCTTTGAAGATATAAAATCTAGGGTTTCAACTCAAGCTACGGCCTCCGCTTGTTCAGCAGAACTCACCTGGACATTTTTTGCAAACCCATCTCTTAATTTGCCAAAGGAGTCCCTACAGATGCAAGCAATAGCCGTGCGAGAGGAAGTTCTTCTCTGCTGGGATCCGGAGAAGCCCCGAGTCGTCTCCATGGGTGTGGTGGAGTTCGATGCTGGATCAGGTTTAGCACGTCGCTCGCTTTGATTTAGGCCAGGAGAAGGACTGAGTTCTTCCTTTGCATCGCTGCTACACAGGTAAGTCGTATCCCCCATCCTTTCATCTGATCTGCAACATCTTCCATTATGGGCGTTGTTGGTGCTTCTGTTCTCTTGCTACTGCGATGGAGAACGAGATTTGGCAGATCTGAGTTTGTGTGCTAGTGTTATAGGTTCAGTAGATGCTGCATTAATGGTGGTGCTGGTTTAGGGGAGCTTGCTTCGATTTCTCACTTCTCCTTTGCTTTTCATCTCGGGCGACCGTTCTCTGTTCCAAATCTAGAGCGAATTGAGCGGCTCCTGTGTGGTGGACTCTTCTCCATTTTCTCTACCGTTCGGGTAAGGGCTGTCCCTAACCATCTGTGACGCACTGAATTGGCCTACCGAAGAAGCAGATGCAGCTCCGTTCTCCGTTCGTCCGCCGCCATGGGTCGCTGTGTTGATCTATTTTGCCATCTAGTTCTGGATTTGTGCTCTGTTTTCTGCATTGGCATATTTGACTCTATGAATGGGCTGTGTAGATGGTACCGGGCAGTCAATGGTCGGGCATTTTATGTTGGGGCCGACACCAAGGGGATGCATCCCGTAACTTTTCTTGCGACATATACTGGGCGTCACGAGCATGTTGGGTAGTTCACGGCTTGCCTCTCGGTGTAGACCAGGTAAGCATCGTGCCCATTCTGCACTTCTTTCTTCAGCTCGGGCCGATGTATTGCTAAACATTTTATTCTTTGGGGTATTGCTGTTTACCTGCAGGTTGTGTGATATGTATGTGTCACTTTCGGCTATGCTTGTAGTCGGAGCTGGAGAAGGGGTTGGGAAATCACTTAGGTTGGCTGAATTGATGTTGCAATTGAAATTTGGAATCAGGGCAGAATCTGAAATAGCTTCATTGCTACGCACCACCTCCTCTTGAGAAATATCAGGCGAACTGGTAGTTGAATAGGCATCTTCGAATGAAGCATCAATGTTTATTTTAAGAATTCCTAGGGGCGGAGGATGCCACTTGTCCGGGTCAGGTAGGTTTTGGCCTTGCTTCCCATTTTGTGGTTTTTTGTTCCAAGTTGATTACGTTAGATTTCTTTAATGCTATTTCGGTACCTTTCTCTTTTATATTTGAAAAAATGTTTTGCAGACAACTTGAATTAATTTTAATTCACTTCCCTAACATGTGAGGTGATCATGCAAATGCGCAAACAACCAATTTAGCACTCAAGAAAGAAAATGAATAAATTACGGGACTTACCTCATAGCAACGAAAGCATTTGTGTTGTTAGATCGGAATTCACATCGGCAATCATAAATATGATTTCTAATTAACACACAATCACTCAATTTTTGTTTTCACTTTTTAATGAGAATATAGTCCATAAGAAATGCAATGCTTCTAATCTAATATGAAATAATATGGCATGACAAAACGTTCTAAACTATATAAATAAGTAAAAAAACCTAATGATTTTTTAATGAACATGCAATGATTAAATATGCAATCTAAATTAACAAAAATGACCTAATTCTAATGACGGGCAATTTCTAATTAAATGAACCTAGCAATAATCACTAAATGACGTGCATTTTATGAGCCTAATTCTATATGACATGCATATAATTTATTCTATTCTTAAAAAAAAAAATGCAATCTATCCTAGAAATTGAAACTAATTTAACCTAAGACAAATTTTATTTGTATTTTTCATGAAATTCGAAATTAAGAAAAATGCAAAAATTATCTATCTAGATTAAAATTTTATCCAACTTATATTAAGGATCGAGGTCGACTAAATCCAAATTTGAACTAAAATATTATCTTAACCTAGCAATCTCTAACCTAAGATGCAATCTATCTAGAAAATTAATCTAAATTTAAAATAAAACATGCAATTTTATCATAATATGCCATGACATATAAAAATGCCCTAATTCTACATGACATATGCATGATGACTTTTTTGTGTCTTTTTTAATAAAATTCGAAATTTAAAATTGCCAAATAATTAAACGTGCAATTTAAATTAAAAAAAAAACTAACATCCTAAATGAATGCATTTTTTTTATTTATTTAAAAATTCGAAATGAGATTGCAATTCTAAACATGCAAGATAACCCTAAAACTAAAAACATTCTAAAACGAATCTAATCCTAATTCAATTTTTTTTTTTTTTTGGATTTTTCCTTTTATGAAAATAAAATTGATTAAAACACCACGACAACAAATCAAATAATATAATATTGATATCCAAAAATTGGCGAACCATATCTCGCACATGAGATCGAGTTGACTAATTTTAAAATTAAATCTCGAATCGAATCTCAAGCGTGAGAACAGATTGTCGATTTTTGCAAGGGATTGCGAGTCGGATTTCGGGCGTGAAAATCGGACTGACAATCCCTAATTTGAGGGGCACTTTCATGTTGGAATTTCAATCACATACTTAAAAGGAACAATTTCACTAAAAAATAAGCTATAAAAGAAAATAAAAACAAACAAAAAATAAATAAAAAGACTATCTAATTTTCTTTTTTTTTTTTTTTTTTTTTTTTGCCTTTTCCTTCCCACGCACAGCTTGTGCTCGTGGGGGTCACCGTCAGTCCGGTGAGGGGCTTCGGCAAGGGAAAATTCCGGCAGACAGCGAGGCGACGTTGGGCGGATTAGTATCGCGAGTCCGCCCCGGCTTGCGTGATCGGAGGCGAGGAGGAACAGTGCGGGCCGGTGCTCAGGCGAAGGTGCTGCAGGTCGCCGCTGCAACAAGCGTCGGGGGCGGAGCTATCGCCGGCGGAAAGCGGAGAAGGGCGTCGGGTGCTGCAGGATGGGCGAAGGAGCGGCAATGGTGACTCGTGCGGCTATAGATGCGAGGGCGTGGCAGCAGCAGAGGCCGCGGGTTATCGCAGCCACAACCGGAACGACGAACGGCAGCGCGAGCCCGTGGGTGGTGCTCGCACAGGGGATGACCAATGGGCTACTGATTGGTGCTTGGGTCGTCGTGGGCCGGCACGAAGATGGCTGGTGGAGATCGGCGGTGCGGGCGTAGTGTGGGTGAAGAAAAACCGGCCGATCAATTGCAGAGGTGGGGAGCAAATTTGGGGAAGACAATGAACAGTAAAAGTCAAATCACCCTTTTTACTGTTTCTGCCTTTACGCTTCCTCCTCAATCTCACTTCTCTCTTTTTACTTTTTCCTTTTTTTGTCTTTTTCCACCTCAAAGAATAAAAAGCCCCCCTCCTCTCATACGCGTATGGCATTTTATAGGGGAAGGAATTGGATTTTTAAATTCTTCCTCAAATCAACATCTGAAAATATTTTTCACAAAATTCATCCCATATTGATAAGGATTTTAGATTAAGATGAAATTTTCCTCTAAATCCAAATCTTTCAAAGACAAATCGTAATATTTTTTACCCATCTGTCCTATCCAAAAAATCATATATCGGAGAAATTTCAAATTTCAAATTTCTCACACGATAATTTCCGATCATTGAAAAATAGGCTTAGCCAACTAATTTGAATCCATCCACCACCGGTTCAATAAAATTCAAAAAATGAAAATTAAAAATAAATGCACCTAAATCTATATGCTATGCAATTAAAAAAAAAATTCAGGGATAAAATTAACCCTTAATTTTCTATGCAACAAATAAACGACCTGATCACTAAAATTTAGGTGTCACAATGATAAAAAAAATTGGTTTAGCAACTAACTAAAAGTTCTTATTCTTCAGAAAGGTAGAGTGAATCCATCTACACCACAAGGATTCCTTATCCATGAATAAGAACCATATGTGTTTAAGCAAAGCTGCTTTGTTGCTTTCACGCCATCTTCTAATACCCAGGCCTCCTTCAACCTTCGGGAGGCACACATCATTCCAAGCGACTTTAGCACCTCTCGTACCTAGATCCGAACCTTTCCGAAGGAATTGCCGCGGGATCTATTCAATTTTATCATGTACCGACCTTAGCAAGATAAAGACGTTTGCCTAAAAGACCTGGATGGAATGGAGCACTAACTTGATAAGTTGCACCCAGCCTGCAAAGGAGAGAAAATGTTGTGTCCATAGTTGCAGCCTCAACGTGATTGTATTAACCAAAGAATAGTAACTAGCCTTCCATAGCCTAGATGAAATTACGAACACTCCCAAATACTGAAACGACAGTGAGCCCTCCTAATAACCAAGGAACACTTTAAAGAGGTTACGAGATTCAGGGGAAACTTGAGAAAAGAAAATCTCACTCTTATGTAGGTTCGGAACTAGGCCACACTAGTGAGAGAACCTATTAATACCAGCCTTGAGAAGAGATAAGGCAAGCATATTCGCTTCAACAAAGAGCAAGACGTCATCCACAAAGAATAAATGGGATAGTCGAGTCGGTTTGCACCTCCAAAAAAACTTGAAAGTAGGCTGGCTGGTTTGTAGGTTAAGAATACCCATGAAAATCTCCATCACATATGTCATGTCCCATCATTTGGAATCTTTGCAAAAGCTTGTTGACCTGTTTACGCACTACATGATAGCCTTGATCTCAGATTTTTTTAATCTTGAACAAGTCTTATATTCCGATGCCTTTTCCTCTTAGTCAACTAATCAGTTTATGGTGAATTATGGTGAGTTGATTAGATATAAAAAAAAAGTAATTAGAAAATTATTTTACTCCTATGAACCAAATATTTAGGGACTCAGGGATGTGATCTTGACCTAAGATCACAATGGCTAGTGCTCGCATGATTCCTTCCTAACCTCCCTAGCTTATCCAAAGTTTTTTTTTTTGGTCGGTCATACTCTACATCTATTCTAACTCTCACTCTTAGACTTTTACCTTACTTCTTTGTAGGGCGTGTGGGAGTCAAAACCCACTCTTGAAATTAATTCGTCTCCACCCCAATCCCCTCTGAGAAGGTGGAGATTTGAACTAGAATTAAGTGTTGGGCAACAGCACACCGAGATCATCAAGCAACACCGAGTGGTTGTCGTTGGCCTTAGGCAAACACGCCATAGTAGTCAGATCGCAAGTGGCTTCGATTGACAGTGAGATTCTTTTTATAACTTTCTTTTCCTCTTTATTTGATCTTAAATTACTAAATAATTTGCCCTGTCTTATTCGAGATTTACCAAATAAGAAATACGCCATTTTAAGCAAACGTATCCTCCTCCTCCTGGCGAAGGAAGCACGAGCCTTGGGATCAATGGTCCTGTCATTGAAGCGAGTCCATTACGTTATCTTACATTTTTCCAAAGTAGAATAATGCCCACTGAGTTGGACTCTTTGGTCCTCATCCCAAGCGGAGACTTGGGAAAGAAAAGTCTGAGGATGGAGATGTAACTGGAAATCTTCATTCTAATTTTCGTACAAAAAAAAAGTAGGGACTCTTGTTTCCGATTCCTTTTTCCAACGAAGGATGTGCCTTTTCTAAGGAAAGGTTGTTAGGTGCCTGGGAATTTACGGATTATCTTGCCAATTTTTATTTATGAATAAACTTCACGTGCAACTAAATTTTATTACAGATTATGATTCTCTGAAATTAAAGTAAATTGACATTATTTTTTTCTTTTCTGATGAGTGTAATTTGACATTTTGAGTTTACTATATTGAGAAGATGACATATTAACATAAAAAGAAAGGTCTAAACTTAATCTTCCCATTTATACCTTTTTTTCTTCATTTCCTTTTCTTTCCCGTTTGTTTGTTTATTTATTTATTTATTTATTTTTGCTTCTTCCTTTGTTCCATGGGTAATATCACTGCCCTCCTCCTTTTGTAATAGAGAGGCAAGCTCGGGGAGAGATAGGCCGATCCAATGGGAAGTAATTGCCGCCAATGGCGAGGCACGACAATGAGGCGAGGGCTGTGTGACCCATGGTTGAGGTGGAGAGAGTGATGGGGATCTAAGATTTTGTGTCGATTTTGCTGCATTCATTGATCGAAAAACTTTGGATCAACTAAAAAAAAATAGTTTACAAAACTATTTTTCTAGGAGATATGTACGATTGTGAGTGATCCTCTAAATAATCTGTTGTATAAAAGAATCAATAGTGGCCCGATACATCATTTAAAAAATAATTGTATAAACTAATCTTAGTAAGTCTAATAGTTTCCTAAAACAAAACCCCATAATGTTGGCTCGGTGGTTTAGAATTTGGAGATGTATAGAGCCAACCTGGTTCCCACAAGGGTTATTGATTTGCAAAATCAAAAGGGATCTTCTTGTTGTTAAAAAGGAAAGTCTCAAAACCAAAGAATTAAAGATTCTACATGGCTTACATCAGTGCGACCAACTCTGTATAAATTTGAATCTATCTTTAAAGTAAAATACTTGGCTAACTGTACAGTTAGCTTGAAAAAAAGAATGTCAATCCTAAGCTCATACATTTTCCACGAGAGGGAGAGAGATCTATGTTTATCTTGGAAACTTCTTCATGCTTGTGTTTGAGAAAGGAAACTGTTGTGGGTGTAAAAGGAAAGAGAAGGTAACGTAAGACATCATCTCACTCCCGCATTCATTTTGTCTAGGAGACACCGTGCAGGACCCATTGCGTAGAAATGCAAAGCCGGCAAGGAATAATTTGACTTAATATGTAATTTGACTTTTGGGGCCACCTTCTTGGCCCTAAAAGTCCTTGGGGCTTTTCGGCTTCAAGCCGCCCAAAAAACTAACTCTCATCACTAGCTGGTATAATCATACCACGTGACTTTTAATGTTTGGATACTTGAACATTTTGTCGGGTGGGTGCTAGGAAATTCAAAAACAGATAGCTTATTAAATTAATGGATACCAGGAGAAGATAAGCGCCCGGATGCAAATTGATTGCCAATAATTTTATTCTTGAACAAGTTATGTACCGACACTTGAACACAGCACATCCACAACATGAGCCAACTTGCTTCGCCATTTTCGTTGCAAAGTCTTTCTAAAAAAAAGGTATTGTTGTAGTTACGTAATTGAGCTAACACTACTAGAAGAAATCGATAGGCGATGGGAAAAACTGTACAAAAAAAGAGAGCCAAAACCTGTTTGAAACTCTCTTTATAGATGGCTTGTAGATCAGTAGCCATTGTTGGTGAGGGTTTTGCAAAACCCATCAGCCAAAAATCGTTGGAATAAGATAACAATCAAACGCTTATCCTAGTCAACTCCATGATAAGATATGAGCTAATATAATTTAAATAACATGACAATTAACTAAAAAGTTACATCAATTGATCAAAGAACTTAGAAGACACGATTGCAATAAACTTATTCCTGATTTCATTAGAGAAAGTGCATTCACAAAGCAAATAGATAATCTTTGGCTTCGTCTTGAACTATAAACACTGGCAAAGAATACAAAGACTTTCGATGTTTTTTTTTTTTGGGGAGGGGGATGGATCACTTTCATTTCTTCAACTAAGGATTTCCAAACAACAAGGAAGGCTTATGAATGAAGGATTGCTTAAAAGGGTTGAGATGGGGTGGGCAACCAATTACAAGGGAGTGCTTCAAGTCTCTGGCCTGATTGGCCTCACGGTAATGGTGGACAACTTGGATTTCATGAAGATGGGCTAGACAAGATTTGCATTTTACAATAAGGGCCCACAAATCCCACCCAAGTTGATCGGTGCCCAGAAAAACCTATTTGAGATGGGACACCTACTACCTACAAATATAGTCTAGTGGGATAGTCAACAAACACTTCATTATTTAGTCTAGACAAGAGCAGCATTAAGCCTTATAGAAGCACAATAACATATAAATGCGGAAGATTATAGTGGATCGATGTATGATTTAGCTTCAAATAGTAACAAAAACTTAGAAATATCATAATAACTATGATGGAGAACATGTGTAGGTCTTTTTTTAAATGCACACGGTCCCATTTGAGCAATTAAGAGCTTATTCTCCAAATACATAGACTTCTGCTTATGGTTCATAAAATATCATGGTGCAAGGCCATACAATCTCACCATGAGACCATCCATGAAGAAAGATTTCGCTTATGCCCCATTACTGGTGGTATAATTCAGTAAATAACATGCCATTGGTTGATGAAGGCATCATCCTATTGGTGAATTCCTCTGATTCAAGCTCTCGTTGGGATGCTCAATCTATGCAATCTACTTCGGATGAAGAAAGCTGGATGTCAAGGTGATAGCTAGGTGCATAGTAAGCAAATATGTAGGCATCGAAGCACTTGATCTCTTGAATATGAATCCATGATAGCTGGGTCCACTACTTCCAAGGGCATGCCTTCTCTCCATTGATTCCACATCTGCAAGAATAAGTTTGGAATATCTTCATAGAATCGTGGCATTAATTCAATGACTCATCATGCAAGACATCTAACTCTAGTAAAGAACCATATATGACCAAGGAACAAAAGTAATCATAGGTGTTTTGTAGGCTAAAGGTGCACATGATAAAATTTCTAGAATGAAAATTAATTTCTATTCCTTGGACAAGTTTTTGAACAAAGAAACGCGTTTAATAGCAACTCAAAAAATAAAATCTCTATTTCTAGGGGTGGCGATAGTCGGTGGTCGGTAGCAACTGTTCGGCATCCGGTGTTCGGCGGCTGATGACAAGTGTCCTGCGATTAGTGGCAGGCATTCGGTGTCGTGGCGTCTAATGTCTAGTGGCTGGCATCTGGTGGTAGGTGGTCGACATCTAGTGACCGGTGATGAGTGTCTGGCTTCTCGTGGGTGGCAAGTGAGTAGTGGGCAGTGATGAGAGTGAATGTTGAGAAGAGTTTTCATTTCTTACTTTATTCTAGAAATAGAATAGTTAAAAATTTTAACTTCTGATTTCTGTTCCAAATTTATTTCTAGGATAAAAATCTGTTCCATAAATAAATAAATAAATTATCTTACTAGACAGATTTATGTTCCAAACTAATTATGGAGAATAGAGAAACATAAATTTTGTCATATGCACCCTAAAAGGACTTAGTTTTCGCAAAAGAATTTCTATTTCACTTGACCAAATTAATAGAAGGTGCATTGTCTCGTGGTAGCATGGTGAAACTTACATAACTAGCAAGATATTTACCCCCTTCTAGTTGGTAGTAGAAGTTATTCCTCTTTCCGCAAATGATCTCTAGAAGTAGTACCCCAAAACTATCAACATCAAATTTTATGAGAACTCTCCATGCATTGGATATTCTAGAAACATGTAACCACTGCAAAAACGAACATTAGCCACATGTATATTGCAAATTTAGATTCAAATCACGTAGCATCCTTGAATAGATAAATGAGCAAGTCCGGCATCTAATAAAGTCATCTATTCAAAAACTAAGACTTACAAAGTCCCCACAATTCTATTTGTGTTAGCTTGAGTTTGATCACTTCCAAAAATTCTTGCCACACCAAAATCCGAAATCTTCGCATTCATTTCACTATCTAACAAGATATTGCTACATTTTAGGTCACGATGAATGATTTAGAAACGAGAATCTTCATGTAAATAGAGCATCCCTCAAGTGATCCTAGAGACTATTTTATAATCCAATTATCCGCGTTTTTCGATATTTGCATCATTGTACCAAAATTCATTAATGTTCTAGGATGTGACACCTACTCAAAAACTTAAGACAAAGCTCATCACACAATACCAATATATATTTACTTTCATTCATCAAAGATAGTTCAAGAAAAACCTATAATTAATTGAAAGAACAAAACTCAAAATTTTCAAAGTTTCCATAGCTAGTGAAAGCTTGACCATTTGATTTCAAGCAAATGGTACATTTTGCAAATAAGAAGGTTAAAGTGCAACCTACCAAATAAGAAGTAATCAAGGCTTTTATTTGGCACAAACTTGTAGGCAAGTAGCTTTTCGAATCCCCCCAAGCAAAATCTAAGCAGTCATACAAGGTTTATGTGTTGAAGCTTCGCAACTAATAGAACTTCATTCTTAAATTCTTCATCACCCTTTCTTGAGCTTTGAGATAGCCTCTTCACAGCAATTTGTTGTCCATTAGGAAGTCTACCTAATAGGGTTTTGTATCTACCATTTTATTCCTTAACACAACTACTTAGAAGCTACCATAAAAAAGCTTTACATGTTTCTTTTTCTTCGACATCATTATGTTCAATTCAATTTATATAAAGCAATTTTGGATTATTTCTAATTAATATGTAATATGTAATTGGAAAACTTCACCAAATCCACCTTCATCCAACTTGTTTCAAGAGAGAAATCATTTGTTGCGCCTTGTATTGTAGCCAAGTCCAATTGTGAGGACTCCACGGTAGTAAGTTCATTTCCACCTACATTACCGAACAAATCAATTTGATTATTAAATTACATTGACAATGGCTCCTAGTGGCACTTGTAGGGTTGCCAATGCTTGGGAAATTATTATAATGAAAAGCATTGGATTAGCCTAGCATGGTTGTGTCCCCCTACCCCAAAGAAATCTTTCCTCTCTTGATTGGTCATAAAGGAAAAAAAAAAACAATATCATCAGTACTATAGGAAACAAAATAATGAGATGAATATCCTATAATGATCACTTCTTCATGCTGAAGTTAGTGTTAAGACTATTAAATGTGGTGTAGATGCTACCTATGCTTGAAGAGAATTGCTATAGGTTAGGATCATTTTGAGGCCTCGTTATCTTGTTGGTCATGTCAAATCTCTTTCCCTCTAGCATGACTCATGGCTGAGAGGACTAGTAACAACACCTAGAGGGGGGTGAATAGGTGTTTAAACAAAACCTTGGCAAATATATGCAGAATAAAATAAATGAGTTGAGGGAAGAGAATAAGAACACAAGGTTTATAGTGGTTCGGCTTAATCCAAGCCTACGTCCACTCTCCCACAATAACAGCCTTCTTGGCTTGATTCCACTATGCAATCAACAAGAGATTACAACTTTGAGTGCAAACACTTAGTAGTGGATCACACTATCTCACTAAGTCACTCTTTTGGTATTTCTCTCAAGATCACAAACGTTTAAGCTCACCAAAGACAAGTGTATGATCGAAGTTGCTCAGACTTTGGAATTATAAATTATACGCTCCGTCTCTTACTTGCTCATCGATCCTTCATCTCCTTAAATACTCCTCCACTTCCAAACTAGCCGTTGGACAACATTTTGAGGATCGTCTTCCAATATACCCATTGGACAGATCAGTATCTAGAAGATTTGGTCGCCATTGAGTGATAAAAGTAGAATCCCAAAATGATTCCGATCGCCCATACAAACGAAATCTTGGTTTCCATAAGTAAAGCTTCTTCGTATAGAAAGTTCTTGTCTTCAAGATCCAATTGTCAATCAATTAGATTGAGTCAATCAAATCAATCTTGATGTGGAATCCAAACCAGATCACTAGCCGTTATATCTTTGGGCTTGAGTTACGTTCTGTCGAGTTCTGAATGTAAAGTCTGAGAGCAATAGACTTTACAATCTGAGTCTGAGTGCGATAAACTTTACAATCTGAGTCTGAGTGCGATAGACTTTGCAATCTGGGTCTGAACAGATTTAGCTTTAAGGTCTTAACACAGTCTATTATGTTCTGCTTTAGCATAGAGTCTGTTTTCTGGTTTTTCATTCACGTTCAGTCTAGAATTTGTCAGAGTTGACAGACTTCTGATATAGAACAGACTTTGACACTAAAGTCTGGCAGTCTTTAGACTTTGACACAGAAATCTGGAAATCTTCAAAATATACTTTGGACATGTGTTCCGTTCAGTCTTCGGCCGTCTTCGACTTTGATAATATCATTTACATGTTCTATCATCTGCATGGTCTATTACTTAACCATTAAACACGTTAGTAGCCTTTGATTTATTTTGTCATCTTCAAAACATCATAAGGGATTTCCCTAACAATCTCCCCCTTTTTGATGATGACAAAACAATCTCTGAATATGCAAATTTGTAAAGATATTAATTTAAATCAAAGGATATCAAAAGATAGCAAATAGATTGCGCATAACAATATATAAAAAAATAATCGCAGCTCAATATTATGCAATAAATAATATTAACCAATCAACACATATGCATATTCATATTCTCTCCCCCTTTTTGTCATAATCAAAAAGCGATAACAATAGAAATAGTATGACGTAGAGAATATAAAACGATAACAAATGATTTCCAAAAATCAGCTTTTATAAATTGAATATTAAAAATATGCAATATAGCTCACTTCGATCATATATATCGGCAAATAAAAATCACGGATGCATTATAAAATTCACTTATCCTTTTTGTCATAATAAAAAGATAATACCAATAAAAGATTTGTTATGACAAAAGGTAAAAAAATGCACTAACCGGATTTTGTAGAACTTGGTAAGTTCCAACACATTTACCTTTCCCTTCATTCAATAATAAACAAGATCACGATCAATTCAAAAAGATTTTTCCATAATTGATCAAAGCTCGCCCTCAATTTGTTGCCTTTTGAGATGATCACGATTCTTTCCTTTCTTTTGGATTCACTTTCTCCCCTTGTCATCATGACAATATTTGCGAATAGCACTAATTGTGGCTTGTGCATGTTGAGCATAATATTTTTTCGATTATTCCCTTTGTAGCAACAACATCCGCAACGATCATTTGCATTTTGAAATTCGAGGCAAAAATCTTCAATCAAGCTCGTCTCGAATTTAACCTGCATCAACTTAACGAACTTTTTGCACAAATAAACTTTCATATGACACATAAGGGATTTCCTCAATAAGCAAGAGTTTTGCACAAGGAATAGAATTTGTGAATCTCCAGAATCTCCATGATTTTCAAATCTAGCTTTCCAAAATCCATATGGAAGATTCTTTTGCGACCTGCAAATTCTTGTATAATAGATAATAATCTTTGCACATAATACATTCCTTGATTTATGGATCAAACTTGCTAGATATGAGATATCTTCTAAAAATATAGCAAGAGTGTCCTTGAATATACAATAATATATTTCGAGATCAAAGGGATTTCCTTGAGCATAAATCTCAAAAATATATTATAAATGCATTTCACAAAAAGAAAGATGATATTGCCATCACGTGCCAAATCATGTAAAAAATATTGCAATGCCTTATATTTATGAGAAGAAATATTTGCAATATAAATGATAAGCAATCGTCTAAAATCAGGATAAATACACGTAGAAATTTGTATGGCGGAATGATAAAAAAAGTCTCTTACCCAAGGTATATGTTCGAAATATACCATTGATTAAAAAAGATCATTACCAATCTTCATAGGAGATACTTATCTGATTGCACCAAAATCTGCGTAGATTCACAATCATTCTTGCCTTATTGAATTTTCTGCAATCAACTCATTTCCTTTTTGGTATCCATCAATTTGGATCCTTCCTTTTGTTAGAGTAAAATAGAAAATCTCCATAGATAACAAAAATATTCTTTCTAAACTCATCATAACAAAGTATTAAGGAAAGAATATTATGCACAATGATATTTTGAAAGATAAATTCTCACTTAGTCACAGTACCATAAAAATAGAGAGAATAAAATCCTTGAGTATCTAGGAAAAACTTGCGTAATAATTTAATATTACGTAAAACAGATTTTTATTTGGCAAAATATGATAAAATCTAAGAGTATAACATCAAACCAAATAAATTCATTTGTCTCTTAAGCAAAAATGATCACATGTATTAAATCAAATCTCAACGCACGAATCACAAAAATAAATCACACGATTCTTTCTTCAATAAAACAAATCATAGGATATGATCTTTATAAAATTCGAATCAATTAAAGCACAAAGAGAATATAAGTATAATCAGAATGTTTAAATTTTGTATCCAAACCAAATTGAAAAATATAGACCTTCCTTACTAATTTCTCTTTCTTCTTTTCCTTTATATCCTGCAAAAATAACTCATCTTTTCTTTGGTACTCATTTTTTCTTAGGTCCATGAGAGTTAGTAGAGTTTGCTATATTTACCCAATCTTTCTTAATAGGTCTCCAGACTTTAGGACATTCTTTCTCAAAGTGTTCTGAATTTCCACAATTTGAACACTTGAGGGCATTTCGACCAACAAGTTTTATAAACACTTTTCGAAAATGATTTTTGTAAAATGCCTTTAAAGGTTTTTGTCTAAGTCTCTCCTTGACTTTAGGAAAATCAATTAGAGAATCACTTTCCTTATTGAAACCAAGTCCCGACTTATTATAGTAAGGTACTTGTATAGAAAGGATATGCTCTAAAGTTTTTGATCCATTTGAAAATTTTGTCGAAATATTTGAAAGTTATTTCTTCAAAGAATCATTTTCCTTGACAAGTAAATCTCAACTTTCTTTTGTTTGTAGAAAATCTTTTTGCAAAATTTCAAACTTTTCTTTTTGAGAAAGATCATGTTGCCTAAGCCAAGAATTTTCCTTTTTAAGTTCGGAGATCATTTTAAGAGAAGATTTGAGATTTAAGCATAGCTCATTTATATACTTAAGAACTTTAGTAGGAATTCTTGAATGGCCTACCTCGATTTCTTCATTGGATTCTGAGTCTGTGTCTAAGTCAGACTCTGATTTTGAGTCTATGCCTGAGTTAGACTCAGATTCTGAATGTGCCATGAAACATAGATTTCCTTGCTCATCATTTTCTTTTATTGTTCTTTTCTGGCCATTCTGCTTGTATTGTCTTCCTCTACGGAATTCACTTCCTTTTCTATTCAACCTTTTGAATTTCTTGATCATAAAAGCAAGTTCTTCGTCGTCCATATCATTTTGTGAATTTGTATCATCAGAATCAACGTTAGATATTAAAATGATGGACTTCTTACCTTCGGGATCTTCATCATTGATTTGTTCCACTTCATAGGATGAAGAGTGCCAATCAATTCATCAACGGAGAGTGGCATAATCCCTTGAGTTTCCCGGATTGAGGTCTTGATATGGTTCCAATCTTTTGAGAGACCTCACAAGAGTTTGTTGACCTTCATTGGGGAAGAAATTGGCTGACCTTGATATGCTAAACCATTTACAATTTCTGTAAAACGGCTGAACATGTCTCCAGTCGACTCTCCTTGCTTCATCTTGAAGGATTCATATTTGCTGAGTAGGAAGTTTACTTTTGTCTCTTTTACACGATCAGTCCCTTCATATGTAACATGAAGTCTATCCCAAACTTCTTTTGCTGTTTCACATGAAAAGATTCTATTATATTCAGCAGGAGACAATGCGCAATATAAAGAATAAATAGCTTTTGCATCAAGCGCTTCTTTTGGACATCTCCATTCGAGACATAGGAGCAGGGGGTTTGCTTTTTTTGTCTTTGCCATTCTTATTTGATGTAGATGCAGCGATGGGATTGATTCCTTTTTCCACAACATCCCATTGCAAGGGATCTCTGGATCTTAGGAATGCTTTCATTTTGTTCTTCCACACGTTGTATTCCTTTCCATCAAAATACGGTGGCATTATGTTGCGTTGTCCCTCCATAAGTCCTAGTGTCAAGATACTAGCCGTATAAGACCTTTAGCTCAAAAGTAAAAACACTTTTATAAACCGAGCACTTAGCTCTGATACCAATTGAGAGGACTAGTAACAACACCTAGAGGGGGGTGAATAGGTGTTTAAACAAAACCTTGGCAAATATATGCGGAATAAAATAAATAAGTTGAGGGAAGAGAATAAGAACACAAGGTTTATAGTGGTTCGGCTTAATCCAAGCCTACGTCCACTCTCCCGCGCTAACAGCCTTCTTGGCTGGATTCCACTATGCAATCAACAAGAGATTATAACTTTGAGCGCAAACACTTAGTAGTAGATCACACTATCTCACTAAGTCACTCTTTTGGTGTTTCTCTCAAGATCACAAACGTTTAAGCTCACCAAAGACAAGTGTATGATTGAAGTTGCTCAGACTTTGGAAGTATAAATTCTACGCTCCGTCTCTTACTTGCTCATCGGTCCTTCATCTCCTTAAATACTCCTCCACTTCCAAACTAGCCGTTGGACAGCATCTTGAGGATCGTCTTCCAATATACCCATTGGACATATCTGTATCTAGAAGATTTGGTAGCCGTTGAGTGACAAAAGTAGAATCCCAAAATGATTCCGATCGCCCATACAAACGAAATCTTGGTTTTCATAAGTAAAGCTTCTTCGTATAGAAAGTTCTTGTCTTCAAGATACAATTGTCAATCAATTAGATTGAGTCAATCAAATCAATCTTGATGTGGAATCCAAACCAGATCACTAGCCGTTATATCTTTGAGCTTGAGTTATGTTCTGTCGAGTTCAGGATGTAAAGTCTAAGAGCAATAGACTTTACAATCTGAGTCTGAGTGCGATAGACTTTGCAATCTGGGTCTGAACAGATTTAGCTTTAAGGTCTTAACACAGTCTGTTATGTTCTGCTTCAGCATAGAGTCTGTCTTCTGGTTCTTCATTCACATTCAGTCTAGAATTTGTCAGAGTTAACAGACTTCTGATATAGAACAGACTTTGACACTAAAGTCTGGCAGTCTTCAGACTTTGACATAGAAATATGGAAATCTTTAAAATATACTTTGGACATGTGTTTCGTTCAGTCTTCTGGCCGTCTTCAAACTTTGATAATATCATTTACATGTTCTATCATCTGCATGGTCTATTACTTAACCATTAAACACGTTAGTAGCCTTTGATTTATTTTGTCATCTTCAAAACATCATAAGGGATTTCCCTAACAATGGCATCCCAAAAAGAATACTTTAAGACGTTGCTCTTCTTTGAAGTGCATAAGCAATTGATTTAAGGCCCAATGCGGTCTGAAGACTCGGTATCAATCTAGGCAACTGTTTGAGTATTAATTTATCCAAATTATCCTTTGGAAAACCAAGATACTAGCACTTCTTCTTATAGCGACATTCTCACCTCCGCTTCAGCTTGAAAGATTGTCAGGAAAAAAGGCACAAGAGTTGAATAGCATTGGCTAATTTGATTTTCACCTCATTTATCAAGGTTTGGATTCATATCATGATTGGCCGTACAAGATAAGTTGCTTGTATTTCTAGGGAGATAGTCTTCTAATCATGGCAAAACTCTCTATTTTTTGTGTCATGAAAGCACTGAGATTAGATCCCATTTACTCTTTGGATGCAATTTCTCTAAGCAAGTCTGAAAAGTGCCCTTCAGCTCTATTTTCTTAATAATGATATTGGTAATTTGGGAGTTTGAATTGTCCTAATGCAGCGGCTATGAAAGGGAGACATTTTCATAGGTCTTTGGTGAAATTTTTGTGGAATGGCTGCAACTATTGCATCAAGAAGGCCATAAATGAGTTGTTACATTCCCAAACTCTTCTTCTGTTGATGGCATTATATGTGCTTGTACATAGTTTTGAAGTTTTTTTTTTTTTTTATTTGGGTCAAAAATAGTTATGAAGGTTGAAAGAGAATAAAGAATCACATCTTTCCATCATGGAAAATTATCTTTGACTCTTGATTATTGTTGAGTGTCATATGGTGGTGGTTGTTGTATAAAGAGGTGATTAGTCTTGGGATGGACTGGTTCCCAATCTAGCATTGGAAACCAAATTTGTCATTTCCAAACTTGCTTGTTCCACCCGGCTCATTTCTACATTTTGGTTAAAAATTATATTTATTATAATAAAATGTAAAAGTTGCATTATTTTATTTCGGTCAAGTGGGTTATGTGATTATTTGTCCATACTAAAGACATGGTTCTAATCTTGTTGAGTGCAAAAGTTTTTTTTATTTATTTTTTCAAATAGAGGCTTAAATCGTTTTGGAATGGATTTAGCTCAAAAACTAGCCTAATTGGGTGATTAGCTCGGAATTGAACTAAGCAGGCTGGTTCTCGCCGGTTCCCAAGTCGAAATGGGCCCGATGCTCACCCCAAGTTGTACAGCAGCAATTAGGAGTTTCTGAGATAAATCCCTGCTGTGGAACATCTTGTACTAAAGTCAAAATAGGGTTGTAGTGGCACTAGTCCTCCACTCTTTTTGGTGAATGAACAAGCTTAACTTACCCATCGGATAGTGGAATTCAAGAAATCCTATTTCATGGCAGATGGAGTTTAAGTCGCGAATAAATTTAAACGGATGTACACCCAGCTCTATCGTTTCATTGGCCAAAAACATTCCATGGATTTAGATATCTAGGCATGGTTTTCCCTATCACATCTAGAAAATGAAGAATTTCGAATTGCAGCAACCTAATTCACATACTTGATGTTGATACATCTATTAGTAAATTAAATTTACTGGCGTGATTTTAAATAAAACTTCTGTTTCTCGCATATTTCCCAAACTTACGGGAAAAAGGAAACGATTTTTTCCTTAGTAAGCCAAATTATAGACACACAAAAAAGCCACAGTATACTCGGGTAGAGTACTTCGATTTTGAACTCGTTTCATGTCTTTTCTGAAATCGATTATTGTTGTAAGTTGTAACATGTCTGGAATTGTTTCATATGATTAATTTTATTTCATGTAGATAGAAATGAAATATTATTCTTGTAATTTCTTATTTGATAATGTGAATTAGTAACACAATCGAATTACTAGATTCGATATATCTACAAAATCTTTATATGTTCCTACTAACTTATCTAAGTTTTTCTTAAAAATATAATTGATGAAAAATCATGATAGCATCATTTTATGATTCTATTACAAGGACACAAAACTTTTTTGAGGTTCATATAATGAAACATCTATAAGTACCCGGGCAAATCCTAAAGCTTATAGCTTTAGTTTCGTATGTCACTAACAAAAGTTGATAGTGGTTTTTCAATCAATTGTTTATGATATCAAATGTACGTTGGCTTTTAGTAATAATTTTAGGGTACCATATGCATCGCAATTAACAGTCCTAATAGTACCTTAATATATTTGATTCCTTATGAACAATAAAGAAGTTTCATAATATGCTCAATTATACGGCATTAAGTAGTTTACGAAATATAAAGGAAAAATAGTCAATTTACCGCTTTTATCATCGACGACTTCATAGGTCTTCTTTCCTTTTCTTCGAAGCAAACCACAAGTGAGAAAAAGTACCATAACACCTCCAACAGGAACGATAATGCTGATAGTTATCACGGCTGATTTGTTGTTTTTTCCTGCGCGCATTCCATTACGTGAATTGAGAGGGAAAAGTACCAAAAAATTCCTAAACCTATTGCATTTGTACCAATTCAATCCTAAACTTTTTAATTGGACAAATTCAGTCTTAAAATTTTTTACATCGGTATCAATTCAGTCCATTTGGCCAATTTTGTCCGGCCGACGCTGATGTGGACATCGACTAGTGATCGGACATTAACGTGGCAATTTTAAATATTTTTTTTTTAATATTTTTATTAATTTTTATTAATTGTTTCATTTTCTTTTCTTTTTCCTTTTCTTTTCTCCCTTATTCCTCTTTGGACTATTTTAATGGTGGTCCGAGCCTCCGATGAGGCTTGCCGACCACTAGGCGAGGGTTGCGGCCCTCACTCGGCCTCCTAGGGCCCCCATTGAGGCGGCTTCGCTCGGATCTGGACGAGGCTAGCCTCGCCTTGGCCTTGCCACCGGCAAAGGCGGCCTCACCCGCGGTTGGCGAGGCCATGGCGGCCATCGTTAGGGGCGGAGGCAAGGACTTCCAAGCCGAGGCTCGCTAGCCACCGGTGAGGGTCGTGGCCCTCGCTCGACCTTGCCTAGGGTCACGGGCAAGGCGACTTTGCCCGAATCTGGGCAAGGGCGGCCTCACTTGCGGCCGTCAAGGCCAACGTGGCCCTCAGCAGGCCAAGGTGAGGCTAGCCTCCCCCAGATCTGGGCGAAGCTACCTCGCCGAGATCTAGGCGTAGCCACCTCACCAGCAGCCCTTAGAGAGGCCAAGCGAGGGTCGCAACCCACGCCGGCAGTAGGCGAGGGCTTCGTGGCCCTCGTCTAGTGGCCGGAATAGTTCAAGGAGGAAGAATGGAGAAAATAAAAGGAAAAATAAAAGGAAAAGGAAAAAATTCAAAAAATATTTATAAAAATATTTAAAAATTACCATGTCAACGTCTAGTCACTGATCAATGTCCACATTAGCGCCGATAGACCAAAATTGGTTGGATGGACTAAATTGGTACCAATGTAAAAATGTTTAAGACTGAATTGGTCCAATTGAAAAGTTTAGGACTAAATTGATACCAATGCAATAGGTTTAGGACTTTTTTGGTACTTTTCCCTGAATTGAAGCCTGAATTTTGATCTATTTGTTTGCTTCCCATAAAAGCAATGCCATGGAATTATGAAGGTTTAACTTAGTTTTGATACGATATTTTTTTTTTTTTTTGGTTGAAATTAGATTATGCATTCGATTAAATAGTCTTGAAAGACAACGATGGATTACAATCAAAACATAGAATCTCCCTTAAAGATAGAGGGGGAGTATTTAACCAATTTAAAGGAAGCTTCTTTGCCCTATAAGTACGTGCCAGCCAATCTGCAGCTCTATTCGAATCCCTTGGACAGTAAGTGACGGTAATATTTTCACTCTGGGCCAACTCTTCTTTGCATCTCTGTATAATGGCTTGTAGATTCCAAGTTGGTGCAGCCCGGCCCATCACAAAATCCACAACAGCGAACCGTCGCTTTCACGATCTAGCGAAGCTCTTGACTCGTGACCTCCCGCACGTGTCTTTGTTGCAAGTCTTTGAGATATTGAATCCCGTGTAAAATTGCTTCCGCTTCCACTTGAGGTGCAGAGGAAACCCTAGCTTCCGCAGCGAAGCCATCTACTGCACATCCAGTTCCATCTCTTGCAATCCCAGTGACCGAGCAGATGAAATCTCCTGGAAACCATGAAGCGTCGACATTCATCTTCAGTTCTTGTCTTTTTGGTGGTTTCCAGTTCTCTGGTAGAGAACATTTTGAGTGTTTTGCTCGCTGGTTCTTCTTCCCTCGGCTAAAATTGATGTTTTGGTTTTGTGCAAGATCTAGGATATTCGTCGATTGGGGGCTTTTTTCTCTGAAGATGCTGGTGTTTCGAGCCTTCCAAATATGCCACAGAATCAGTCCGATGAGTTCTCGCTCAGGTATGTCCCTCCTTGAGTCGAAAGCTTCGGAAAGCCATTGATCAATTCTTTTAATGTGTCTCGTAATCTGTTCAATTTAGCAAAATGTGACTCATGGCAAAAAATTATAAAAGAAACTGTAAATGCTTCTTCCAGTATTGGAGGGTAATTTCTAAAAAGGGTGTGGTTATTTCCAATGACTAAATCCATTCCTATTTTCATTGAAGAGATAAAATTTCTCTTAATCCTCAAATAGAAATTTAAAGCGGTGGATCCTGAGTTTATTCACAAATTTTCTTTGTTTTTCCTTTCCTACATCTATGTAGAAACTAGGAAGTGAATCTGACCTTGTATTATGAAGTAAATTTTAGGCTCATATAACATGCTTCCATGTTTTAGTTTCCAATAAGTGGGTATTACCATGAAAAATCCAAAATAACTTGGACAAAATTAACTTTTTATTAACACAGTCAGCTGTTTTTAAATATTTAGTTTTGTTGCTCATATAATCATTAAACTTTTTCCTGTTGGCTGTCCGTTATACACATATAATGAGTTGACCGGATGAAAAAAAGAAGAAGAAGCCCTCATTAAACATATGATTAAATAAAATTATAGTTACATCTCCCAATACTAAAATCCAATGATGATATTTTAACTAAATTAAAACATGGGAAAATTCCAAATAAGGACCCGAAGTTGACCAATTTTCTCAAATAAGGACTCGAAATGAACTTTGTATCAGATTAAGACCTAAAGTGGATTTATTGTCTCAAATAAGGACCCGAAGTGGTTGAATCAATTCCAAATAAGAACCCGAGCTTGCTGATCAGCCAAATATTTGCCGGCTATCAAGCATGTGACATTTCCGACCACCGGAGCTTGGGCAATTTTGTCCAAAAAAGATATAGGGAAAATTAACAAATCCTAAAACAGAGACAAAAAAAACCTTAGGTTTTCTACGATCTCCCCATTCCTTGTACCCATTCTCTGCAAAGTCAAAGACCGAAGTTCTCCCCATTCCTTGTACCCATCCTCTACAAAGTTAAAGACCCAAATTCTCTGCCGGTTGAGGCACGAATTCAAAAACAAGAAGAAAACCAGATGCTTCTTTCTTTGTTTGCGGAGACCCAAATTCTCCGCCAGTCAAGCAAGGCGAGGAGCAATGATAATTGAGTCATGACGATCATTGGGCAGTGATTTCGTTGAGGAGCAGCGGGGAGAAAAAGAAGAAAACGTAAACATCTAAATTAATAACATAAACTTAATTAATTAAGAATTTTCCCTTTTTTTTCCAATCACAAATTTCTAACAAAATTGCCCCAATTTTAATTGCCGAAAAATGTCTATCGGTGAACTAAGGTCCTCAATAGAGATTAACTCGATCACTTTGGGTCCTTATTTGACACAAAATTCACTTTGGGTTCTTATTTGAAACAATGGGTTTACTTCGGGTCCTTATATGACACAAAATTCACTTTGAATCATTCTTTGAGAAAACAGATTTATTTCGGGTCCTTATTTGAAATTTTCCCTCAAAACATTGCATAAAATAAGAAAGGGTTATAAAATTACAGTTCAATATTAGTCATTTTTATATTGATAAAAGTTAATATCATTCATGATAATTACAAAAAAATAACAATGTGTCTCAACAAGGAATTTTTTTTGTCACTGTTTTTAGTGTACTTTTAGATATTCCTATATTTTTTTATGTACTCTGCATAAAAGTATTTCATTAATAATAAAATAAAATCGCTGATACTTTGATGTCTTAATCAGAGACTTCATATTGTTTCAGACAAAGCAAATAATAAATAACATATGCACAAAAAAAGTGTTTGGGATAAAAGTGACAAAGTATGGGTAGGTTGCTATAAAAGTAACGATGAAGAAGAGGCTATTTTTTTTTAAAGCAATAAGGTTAAATTTGCAAGAAATCCACAATTGAAAAGTAAATAAATCGAGGAAACCTGCAAAAATGAATGGATTTAGTCATATACAGGATGGATAAAGCCTAACCCTTTCCAGACTGAGCAAGACTTCCGATCATTCACCAGTCAGTTTCATTGGATTTTTTCCTTTCTAAAAGGATTTTGCGAACATAAAATTAAGGCCGAGTGTATAGTGCTATTAGCAAACCAAGACAAAATTGCCTTACGATCGGGAGGCTAACAAGACCAACGATCCAACAGTCGACTGCTGTCTTATGTTTCAGAAATTAAAAGATTCGTCCCATCTCTCGGTCCGAAAAGCAAGAACCTTGGACAAGCAGAACAAATCATATATAGACTCGAAAGCAGGAAAAATGCCCGGGAAGGTGGGGGGCAGGGCCTTGGTCGACATTCTAACGAGCAAGGAGCGCTATTTTTTTTTCTTAATCCTTTTGGAATAGAATTCCAACTATAATAGTGCGAATGATAATAATTCTATTTCTTTTTCTATTTCTATTCTCTAGATGAGTTTCTAAATAAAAATACGAATTTGATAACGACACAAATTCAAAATAGAAATTCATTTGACAATGACATAAAATTTCTCCCTCTTGAGCAGTTAGGGTGGGAGGTAGGAGGTGACGGATGGCAATAGGTGGGGGTGGCGAGCAGCGGAGAACAATGGATAGCGGGTGGGCAACGAGTGGGCGGCCGGTTAGTAGTGATGGCGAGCGATAAGAAAAATTTATATTTCTCATTTTTTTCCAAAAATATAAAAATATAAAAAATTGATTTCGATTCTAAAATTATTTTTGAAGTCAACATTTGTTTACCGACCAAAAAAAAAGTCAGCATTTGTTTTGAAAATAGAAAAATGAAATTACATTACCAAAATAAATTTCTGTTTTTAAAAATAGAAAAATAGAAAAATAGAAAAATATAGTAACAAGATAATTATTTTGCGCGTTAACCGACTTGTTTCGTGGCGTTAAAGCAGTGGGAGAGAGAGGCAAAAGGAAAGTTCCATATACCTTCGGGAGGAGGAGGTGGGCCCGGCGCGGGGCCCTCATTATAAAAGAGGTGAATGTCGAACGTCACGTTGCAGCACGGGGTGAATATCCTCCCTCCTGGCCTCCCCAGGGGAACACGCGGAATCACTGATCGGAGGCACGTGTTACTGTCCCACGGCGTCAAGTCCGGCGTGCACTGCGCTATCGTGTACAGGTTCTCAGACGTGGTAACATTGGCTTCCGCAGTTGCGAATCTGTTTCCCGAAGCCCTCCAGGCGACGTCTTTGATGGTGTCACCGAGTACTTGCAAGAACTTGGCTGGGTTAGCAATGTGCCCGGCGTAGGACATCGTAAAACCAGGCTCCTCTTCCATGACCGAAAACACGGACTCGTTCGAGTACCGTAACATGCACTCATCGTACCAGATCACAGAGACTCGCTGGTTGGGGCATTTCTGGAGGATATCCCGTTTACCAGTGGCGACGCAGTCGCTGCACGTGGCGGTCCTAACGTTGCCGCAACAGAGGAAGAGCCCCTAGGCCTGGTCAGGAGGGTTTTGGCCGGCAGTGTCATTGGCAAAGCCATCCTTGCTGTTGGTGGCAGCGGAGGAGAGGGAAGAGAGGAGGATGTCGAGGTTTAATCGGTAGGTGGAGTTGGGAGTGAAGAGGGTGGTGTCTGTGCAATTATGATACAGATATGCGGGTGTGGCTTCAGTAATGAAAATTCTGATGATGAAGAAGAAGGAGAGAGATAGGGAGACGGCGAAGGAAGACTTCATGGTTGGATCGATGATTGTATTAGCCTAGTGAGATTGGCCCGGAATTGTAGGAACAATGATGTTTGAATTGTCGTCTCATAAATTTGGTCCCATGCAACTTGTGTGACATGACTCCATCGAAAAGTCTCGTACAACTTTATGATGGATGTGTAGTTTCTGGACCAATGATGTTCGAATTGTCGTTCCATTGATTTTGTGTGTCCGTCCTGCAAGTTCCATGTGCTTGCATGACATTTCTCCATCGGAAAGTCTTGTACAACTTCACGATGAATGTGTAGTTTTTGGACCTCTCGTATTCGATAAATTAATTAACTAAATTGACAAGAATAGTTTGAGATGATTTGTGGTGCGGAGGATCAGTTCCACTCCACTCTTTACTAAAATCCCGGCTGTTGCTCACTCAATTGCGACAGTCCGGTTCAGTTTGATTTAGTTAGTTCCTGAAAGAGAAATCAAAGATTACCCTTTGAAAACCCAGCTTATTGAGAGTGACCTTTGAAGACTGTAGATGGACTTTCTGGTGATGACCAAACCATGGAGGACCAAGGTGGGATTTCGCTTTCGGGGCGACTTCGCTAATAAGCCTAATCTTGGCAATTCTCAATTTTGCAAGCTCTATTCTAAATAATGTTTTGATTTCTTTTTGAGTTTATAACATATTAGGCTGGCGAAAAGTAAAAGATAAATGAGACTGACGAAATGAAGAGTTTGGTGTGAATTCTTATTGAGAAAACAATCAACTTGAATTTGTGGAAAATTTCGGGCAAAGAACAAAACTAAGAGAGAAAGTCGGTTGATAAGTTTTTTCTTTGTTTTAACTAAGCTCTTTCTCGAAAAATACAGGGATTGTCAAGAGAGAGGGAAAATCACGAAAATTACTAAAACAATATTAAACTTATTACAATTATATCAATTCAATCATAAACTTTTTTTTTTTGTCACTTAAGTCCTAAATATTTTACAATTGTGTCGGTTTTGTCTATCGACCAAAATTGGCGACACTAATGTGGCCACTTACTAGTATTGGAGATAATTTTTTAATAATATTTTATTTTTTCGAATTTTTTTATTATTTTTTTTCCTTGTTTTCTATTTTTTTTTTCCTCCCTCCTCCTTCCTTTGGCTCCGACAACCAACCAGAGGGGAAGGCTGGCCGGTCGCTGAATTGGAGCGGCTAGGTGAGCCCTCGTCAGATTTGGCAAGAGCTCGCCTCGCTAGTGGATAGGTGAGCTTGCCCTCTCCCAGCAACAACAAGGTGAGTCCTTGCACAGGCTATTGATTCACATTATTAAAATGGATCTTTTCGTACTTGAAAAAGAAAATATCAAAACCAAAGAGATAATATCAGGAATGAGAGTCCCCAAACATGGGGGAAGCCCGTCAAAGATTTCAGAATGATTGTGCACTTGTAACATAAAAAATGAAAATCGTGCTTCAAAGTCTATGGGAGACTTTTGGGTTATTTAGGAGGACAAGCTAGCTTATTTGCCAAATCAATTAATAAATATATGAATTTCCTTTTATTATCTTCCATTAAAAAGATCTCAGCTTATTGTTTTGTTTTTTAATTGATTGAATGCATTTTGGTTTAGCAGTTATGGAGTGGACATATGTATGAAGAGGTGGATGACTCAAGTTCGGTAATTCCTTACGACAATTTAAAATGGAAAAAAAAAAATTCTAGGTTCGATTTCCTCGTGACATGTTTCTTCCCAAAAAGGAAAAGAAAATAGACAAGAAAAATAAAACCTTCATCATAATTGATTAGTGGATTTTTAAAAACTTTTGTATTAGGTTACTCTAAATATTACCATCTCAAGTATCATGTTCGAAGCCATATAACTCCTCTCTATCACGCATGCACTTGGTTAAATATAGAATGGTGTCCTCTGGATAAATTATTCTTTACAATAATGATTGGGGTTACCCAAGAAAAGCTCAATGAAGTTAGAGCTGTAGTTCCCTAAACGAGCTAACGCTACTAGAAAAAACCTTACCAAAACGTCAAAATCGGTCCTAAACTCCCATTATAGACGACTTGTAGATCATCAACTATCCTTGGTGAGGGTTTTGCGGAACCTATCGTCGTGACGGAGACGCTTTTACTTCCCATTCCCAGAGGATATCAATTATATGCTCGTCCCACCAACTTCATGATAAAAAAGATTGATGGAGGTAATTTAATTTAATACCAGGACAACTAACTAAAAAGTTAAATCAATTAATCAAAGAACTATGAAGACACAACTACAACAAATTTATTCATTATTTTCACAAGAGGATGTGCATTCACAAAGCAAGTAGATAACCTTTGTCTTGAGCTATAGAATACTATCAAAGAATACAAAGAAGTACTTTTTGAATGAAGGATGTCTCAAAAGGGTTGAGGTGGGTTAGACAACCAATTACAAAGGGAGGGCTTCAATTCTCTTGGTCTTAACTACCCAGTCGGCTAACTAACTAGCCTCATGATAATGGTGGACAACTTGGATTTCCCAAAGATGGGATAGACGAGATTTGCATTCCGCAATAAAGGCCTGCAAATCCCAATCTCATCCATGTTGATTAGCACCTTAGAAAAAACCTATAAGAGATGGAGCACCTACAGCTTATAGGTATAGTTTTAACAACACCGAAAACCAACTAGTTTCACAAGTGAAACTATGTACAGTTGTTGCGATCTAACATTTTCGTTTGGAGGGAAATGGACGATAGGTTTAGAGATATTGCCTAAAGACAAGTCTACAACCCTTGATTAGGCGCAAGCTCTCCCAAGCTCATACCTCACTCGACATTGGAGTATTTGATGTTAAGTCAAATTGGCACTATAAGGATTTTCAAATAAGGAGTGACCATTATACGGTCTGCTCAAGCGAGGCACGAGAGTATACTTTACTACGCAACTAGAAAATCTAGCGCCAATGACTTTGTTACATTATTTGATCAACTAATACCCTTTTGGTATATAATCTCATTCATTTCATGAAAATGTTTGTCGAGCAATATAAATTGATTTTTAACTAATCTACTAATATGTGACACAATTATGTGGGTGCGTAATCATTAAAATAACAATCAACAATCAAGGAAAAACTAAATAAATTGCAATGAAAGGCAGAAATCTAATGTGACAAAATAGGAAGCACGCCATTCTTAACTAGGTTAAAGGAAAGCCACAATCAACATATTGAAAGTGCGCAATCGAGAGCATTGATCTTAAAAAAAAAAAAAAAATTAAACCTTATTGCAAAGTGCTAAAAATTTGTTCAATTTTAAACACAATTTTTATCAAAGAATTTTCACACATTTTAAGAGGAAACTACTCAAAAACTAATTTTTAAGCTTTTTCCTAATTTCTGAAAAAATATAAAAAAAAAATTCGGAATTTTTTATATATTTATATATTTTTTATTTTTTCAAAATAATTTATAAAAAATAATTTTTTATTCCGAAAATAGGGACCAGGGCCGTGCCTTGGGGCCCATCCAGAAAATGGGCTGCCGCAGGTCACACTAATCTGGGCTGAAGGACGCGAAATGGGCTTCACACATGAAGAGGCTTTAATCGATTAAAAAATGAATTGGGCTCAACTCATAGAATTAAGCCCCAATCCTCCAGCATTTGACTAAGCCCAATCCCAACAGACTAAGTTCGGGCCAAATCTAATTTAACAAGCCCATCTAACCTATCCAGAACCCAAAACACACTAAGCTCAAAAAAGCCCAAATTCGACAAAATCCAACTTCAGCCCCCAGAACATGAATACGTGAATTTTTAATTATCAAAACTTGGGATCAACAAAAGAAAGCGCCGCTTATGGACCGCCATCTGGAGCATTATACGAAACCTCACCGTCGTTTACCACCAGCTTGTCACCAGACCAACGCCTCCGAACATTACAATCATAGCTCCAAGAATACTCAGAAGGACAATATCAAAGCACCAGGCAAAGGCAACGGAAAGTTTTAAGAGATCCGAACTCTTATGGAAACGAAATTTTTAACTGAAAAAGCACAAAATAATCAAGAACAATCTTGCACTGAATTCGAATGCCTCTTAAACAAGTCAGAATTCAACACTAAATTGGATGTACTTTGTTCAGGCATTTCTTTGAACATGTAGTGAGCAGCGAGTTGGATAGCAAATATGGACCTACCCGTAGCTCAAACTCACCCAAACTCAAGAGAAATCAGCGAGCAACATTCAAACCTAAGAAAAACCGACTCATTCGGCTCCGACATGGGTGAGGACTAAAGAAATCGAGCTTGCTTTGCTCTTTTAAAATCAAGCGGGATGCAGAAAAAAAAGAAAAAAAAAAAGAAAAAGAAGAACGAGCACTCAATCGTGGGGGCCCTACCCGGTTTGGTGGTGACGTCCAGAAGCCAGTCTTAACACACATTGAGCTATAGCAAAACAGAAAATGGACCGGCCCACACGGGAAAGAGAAGAAGGAAAATAAAGAGCCGGGCTAGCCTGGACCTGGCCCAGTCTTGCTTCCACTAGTTAATAATAATGATAATTTTTAAATTTTTGAAATGCCTATTTAGAAAAATTATATTACTATCAATGCAAAACATGTTATGCAATTTAATTAAAATTACTTTTGTTTAGGGTTAAAAATTGTTCTCCAATTTTCTATGCAATTAAATCCTAAATGAACAGGTAAAATTTAAGTGTCAACAATAGTATAGTGGGTTAGTTAACAAACACTTCAATTTGATTACAGACAGGAAAAGTAATATTGAGCCTTATAGAAGCACAATAATGTACAAATGCGCTGAATTACAGTGGATTGATGTATGATTTAGCCTCAATTAGTAACACAATTAAGAAGAACTATAATAATTAAGATGGATAACATGTGCAGCCCTCTTTCAAATGCACACGATCCCATTTGAGCAATTAAAAGCTTATTCTCCAAATACATAGATTTTTGCTTATGGTTAGTTAAAACATCATGGTGGAAGGCCAAGCAAATATCACTGGGAATCCATGAGAACTATTGTGGCCAAGTTGGGTCTAATAGCCAGATCTTCTTGAATGCATAGTAAGCAAATGTGCAGGCATCAAAAGGACTAAGTTTTTACAAAGAAATTTCAATTTCTCTTGACCAAAATAACAAAGAGTATGGTGCCAATATTTGTCACAGTAGCATGATAAAACTTACGAAACTAGCAAGATACTAGCCCCCTCCAATTGGTGGTAGAAGTTATTCCTCTTGGCACAAATGATCTCTAGAAGTAGTATACCAAAGTTATAATCAGATTTCATTGGGAACTCTGTATGCATTTCATATCTTGGAGACATGTAACCATTGCAAAAATAAGCATTAGCCACATTTATATTGCAATTTTAGGTTTGTATCACATAGCATCCTTGAATAGATAAAATGAGAAAGTCCGGTAGTTAATCACAAAGTCATCTATTCAAAAACTAAGACTTACAAAGTCTTCACAATTTTATTTGTGTTAACCTAAATTTGATCATCTCCAAAAATTCTTGCCACGCCAAAATCCGAAATCTTGGGGTTTATTTCACTATCTATCAGGATATTATTATGCTTTAGGTCACGATGGATGATCAGGACACAAGAATCTTGAGCATTTCTCTAGTGATCCCAAATGCTATTTTGCAATAGAATGGCCAATTGAATTGTCCTCATTTTTTGGGATCTGCATCATACAATAAAATTCATTAATGTACTGGGATGTGGCACCTATTCAAAAACTCAAGGCCAAGTTCATCACACAATACCAAAATATATTTACTTTCATCAATCAAAGGTAGCTTAACAAAAAACTATAATAAGTTGAAAGAACAGAAAACCTTTTAATTTCAAGGTTTTTTAGCCAATGGAAGCTCGAGCATATGATTTCAAGCAAATTATACATTCTCCACGTATAAAAGTTAAACTGCAACTTACCAAATAAGAAGTTATCAAGGCTTTTATTTGGCACAAACTCATCGAATAGTTGTTTTTTTTATCTCCCTCCAAGCAACTGTACGAGGTATCTATGTTGAAGCTTCGCAATTAATAGAACTCCATTCTTGATTTCTTCTTCACTCTATCTTGAGTTTTGAGATAGCCTCTTCATCATGATTTGTTCCTCATTAGGAAATCCACCTTCAAATGTTTTGTGTTTAGCATTTGATTCCTTACCACATGCATCTTGTTTCCATATTATCCGATTGCACAGATATCTGTACCATATGCATCTTATTTCCATATTATTTGTGAATATTAAATTTACACCTGTTGTTCTCCACAGAAACGATTCCTTTTGCAATGGAATATTCTCTTTCAAAAGTTTGCCTCCTAAAACTTCTTGGAATGGAAAATGTGACGGGAAAAGTGCTCCAATAATTTTATTTTCAAATGGTTTCGTATATACGTGAAAATTCTTTTGGAAAAGTTATGCAAAGTCACAAAAAAAATGATGATAATCAAGCTATTGATTGACAAATTACAGAGACCAGGCATCGCAGCAAAAGTCAAACTACGATACGAAGGCCACGTCGGCTTTGAGAGAAGGTGAGGGGCGAGTACTCGTTAAGCATAAATGCTTTCGCTCTAGTCATGAGCACCTACTGCACAGTTTGAAAACGTGAATAAGTTGAGATCTTAGTGAGACTAGCGACCGAAACCTAAATTGCATATGAAAACCTAAGTTTACGTTGATTTTTTGTTCTCTGTAGGTGTTTAATATTGAGCTAAATGATAAGATTCCGTTATTTTTTTTGAAAGATTTGGCTTTTGTGGTTACACAGCATAAGTGCCAATTTTGACAATTAACTTTGGAAGTTTTATATTCCGATTGCAAAAGATGAGTCCCACAAGAGCAACGTTACAAATATAGCATAACAGTACTGCTAGTACAAAGAATTCTCTTTTCTAATTTTCGTCTTTATGGCAAAATCTCAATGCAATGTAAAATGGCTTTCAATTTTCGTTTACAACAAGGAAATATAAATGTTAGTATCAACTCTTCAAATGATGGCCCAAAATGAAGAGGAAAACAAAATTATCTAACGAAGGTTCTTGATAGGAACGTCCAGCTAACTAGGTATATCAAGTAGAAAAATAATTCTTGAATCCGTGGTGCCACAATGAAAACAAATTTTCAAACGATTGTCCGTATTAACCAAACAAAATCAAAAGATGAAAAGTAATATGTATCGACAAGTTGAAACCTTAAACCGGAGTTAGATTTATTAAAATTAATTTACAAGACTGTTTTACTAGGAGATAGGTAATATTGTGAGTGATTCTCTAAATAATCCATTATATACAAGAATCAATAATTGCCGAATACCTCATTTGATAAATTAATTGTATAAACTAATCTTAGTAAGTCTAGTATTTTCCTAAAACAAAACCCCATGACATTAGAATTTCGAGACGTATAGAGCCATCTCTGTTTGCGCAAATCAAAAGGGATCTTCTTGTCTTTAAAAAGGAAAATCTCAAAACCGAAGAATTAAAAATTCTACAAGGCTTACATCAGTGTTACCAACTCTGTATAAAATCGGGTCTATCGTTAAAGAAAAAAAGCCTAGCTAACCGCACTGTTATCTTGGAAAATAGATGGTGAGTTCGTACATTTTTCATGAGAGAGGGGGAGATCTTTTTTTTTTTTTTTTTTTTTGGGGGAAACTTCGACGTGCTTTTATTTGAGAAAGGAAACTGTTGTGGCCATCCTTACCTTTAAATGAAGACATATAATTTTCTACGTGGAGACCATGTAAAGGGGAAAAGAAGGTACAGGGAGAGACATCATTTCACTACTGCTTTCGTTTATCTAGAGTGAAGCCGTGCGTGACCCGTTGCGTAGAGATGCAAGGCTGGCAATAAGGAATAGTTTGACTCAATATGTATTTTGAAGGCGGCTGGTTGAGGTTGTGGGTGTCACGCGCTGATACAGATTTGAGTGTCCGACTTTTTAACTTTAGCCACGCATTTGAAAATAATCTTATTTCTATCAAAATAGAAGTTGTAATTTAATGTGTAAGCCCAAACAAGAAGCATAGGCACTATTGATTGACCACATAACGGACATGAACGGGGAGGGTTTTCTGAGATATCGTGAACATGATCAAAAAAGTCATTTCAAGTTTAGAAGATCATTGTGTTGAATGAAAATAGGAAACGAGTTTGTTTGTTCATTTCCACTCAATTGATTAGTTAAAGTTTGCCAAAAAGATGAAATCGAGAAGTTGCAGACGTTTCTAGTAGAAAAATTGTCCAAAAAATCTTAAATTTATTCATTTATACCAATTCAGTCATAAATATTTTAATTTTGCCAATTTACTTCTAAACATTTTTACTTTTTTTTTTTGTCAATTGAGTCCATTTGGTCAATTTTGGTTAAAATTCATTGATGTCAACATTGGTGGCACTACGTGGCATGATCGGTCTTGACGTGGACAATTTTTAATAATATTTTAATATTTTTGAAATTTTTATAATTTTTTTCTTTTTACTATTTCTTTTCATTTTCTTCTTCTTTTTGCCAAGTGCCCCACCGGTGAGTTCGACTAGGCTTGCCCTTGTCAAGGCGAGACCCGGTGAAGGTCGGTTTCACTGGGCGTCGGTCGAGCGAAGGCAACACTAGGCGAGGCCACCTTGGCCTGAGTTAGGGCCAGCCTCACTAGATCTAAGCTTGGGTGAGGCCGAGCCCCGAAGAGGGCTCCCACACTAGTGTGGGCACAGGCAACACCTTACGAGGTAGCCTTGGCTTGGGTGAGGGTCGGGCTCACCTAGTCTAGGTGAGGCCAACCCTTGCTAGGGCTCGCCCTCCCCCAGTTGGGCCTTGCCTGTGGTTTATGGGCAAGCCAAATGGCCATGGCCAGTGGCTGGCCACCAATAAAAGGAAGAAAAATTGAAAAGAAAGAAAGAGAAAAATAAAAATAAAAAATAAAGAAAAAAATGTATAAAAATTTCAAAATATATTAAATATTATTTAAAAATTTTCATGTTAGTGTCAACCGTGCCACGTGGCACCGCCGGTGTCCATGTCAACGAATTCGATAAAAATTGACCGGATGGACTCAATTGGCATGAAGTAAAAAGGTTTAGACTAAATTGGTAAAATTATAAGGTTTAGGATTGAAGTGGCAAAAATGCAATAGGTTTAGAACTTTTGGATAATTTTCCTGATTTTGGGAGGAGATATTGTCTAAGGTAGGAAGAGATATCTCCATAGGTGTAGACCATTAGAGAAGATTCATAAAGTTGACTAGGACCATCTTAAACCAAAGAGCTAGATTTATTAAAATAGTTTACAAAATTCTTTTCATAGGAGATACGTCAAATTGTGTGTAATCCTCTAAATAATTAGTTATATTCAAAAATTAATAATAGCCCAACATATCATTTAATAAATTATTATATAAATTAGACATAATAAGTCTAATATTTTGCTAAAACAAAAATTCATGACATATTTTTAATGGTTTAGAATTTGGCTTGTACATAAGAATTAGACGTATAGAACCAGCTCAGTTCCCCATACAGATTACCAATTCACATTAGTAAAATGGATCTTTTTCATCACTAAAAAAGAAAACCTTAAAACAGAAGAAATAAATACAGAAAAAGGTGTGCATGGACATGGGGAAGCTCGTGTTGAATTGATTATCACTGGACCAGTCGAGATTCTAGACTAGTCATTTGCGTGTAACATGAAATCTGGGTTGACCTTCTAGAAGTTTGGGAGGATCACTTCCTGTCTTTACCATATCGATCATTAGAATATAAAATCACCACTTGATGTTTTGATATCTAACTGATTGGGTAAATTTTGGTTCAAAGGTTAAGGAGAGGAGACATGTATGAATAAATGCGATTTGACTATATTCTTGTGCTAATTTATCGAACAAGAGAAGAACAAAATAGTGGGTAAACCGACCAATACACTTGGACCATCTTCTTGGCCCTATTTCTCCAAAAAGTCCCTGGGGCTTTCCGGCTTCAAGCTGTCCAAAAGGTTACTGTCATCACCAGCTGGTATGGTCATTCCACAGGTGATTTTTAATGTTTAAATACTTAAACGTTTTGTCAAGTGGGTGCTAGGAAATTCGGAAATGGATAGCTTATTAAATTAATGGATACTGTGAGGAGACAACTGTATTTGTTATAAATTGATTCCCAATAATCTTATGCTTGAAAGAGGTATGTACTAACACTCAAACACAACATGTCCACAACGTGAGTTAACTTGCTTCATGTCTTCCTTTCAAAGTCTTCTTAAAAAAGGTATTGTTATAGTTACATAGATGAGCTAACACTACTAGAAGAAACTGATAGCCGATGGGCAAAACCGTACAAAAAAAGAAGAAGTCGAAATTGATTTATTATAGATGGCTTGTGGATCAGTGACTGTTGTTGGTGAGGGTTTTGCAAACCTGTCGCCAAGAATCATTGGAAAAGGATAAAAATCAGACACTTGTCCAATCAACTCCATGACAAGATATTGATAGAGCTCATATAATTTAAATGCTGTGACGGCTAACGAAAAAGTTATATCAATGAATGAAAGAACTAAGAAGACACAATTGCAAGCAATTTATTCCTGATTTTGCAAGAGAAAGTGCATTCACAAAGCATATAAGATAATCTTCGTCTCGAGCTATAAATACTGTCAAAGAGTACAAAACTTTTGGTTTGTTTTTTTCCTGATTGAAGGGATCGCTTTAATTTCTTCATCTAACAATTTCCGAACAACAAAGAATGCTTTTGAAGAAAGGATCGCTCAAAAGGGCTGAGATGGGCTAGGCAACCAATTACAAGGGAGGGCTTCAAGTTTGCTAACTGATTGGCCTCACGGTAACAGTGTACAACTTGGATTTCATGGAGTTGGGCTAGACAAAATTGGCATTTTGCAATAAGGGCTTGCAAATCCCACCAAGGTTGATCAATGCCCAAGAGAAAGCCTATCGGACATTGAGCACCTACATCCTATCGGTATAGTTTTAACAACACCAAAGCCCAACTAGTTTCACAAGTAAAGAAATGTAAAGTCTAGCAAGCATTATTTAGTCTAGAAAAGAGAAGTAATATCCATCCTAATAGATGCACAATAATTTACAAATGTGCAATATTACAAAGGATCGATGTATGGTTTAGCTTCAAATGGTAACAACAACTTAGAACAATCTTAATAACTATGATGAATAACATGTGCAGAGTATTCTTTTTAAATGCACATAGACCCTTTAAGCAATAAACACCTTATTTTCCAAATACATTGATTTTTTCTATGGTTCATAAAAAATCAAGGTGGAAGGCCAAGCAATCTCACCGTGAGACTATCCATGAAGAATAATTTTGCTTATGTAGCCATTCATCGAGGGTACAATTCGGTAACCGACATATCATTGGTCGATGAAGGCAAGGTCCTACTAGTAGATTGATTTGATCCAAGCTCTTTCATTGGGATGCTCAGTCTCCCTGATCTACTTCTGATGAAGAAGGCTGGATGTTGTGGTGATGGCGGGTTAAAGTAATTGCTGCTGAGCATGAGAACTACAGTTGCCATGGTGGGTCTAATGGCTGGATCTTCTTGAATGCATAGTAAGCCAATGTGTAAGTAGCGAAGGACTTCATCCCTTGAATATGAATCCACAATAGTTGGGTCCAACACTTTCAAGGGTGTGCCATCCCTCCATTTATTCCATACTTACAAGAATGATTTTGGAAAATCGTCAAAAATTGTGGCATTAATTCAATGACTCATCATGGAAGACATTTGAATCTTGCAAATAACCATATATGACTAAGGAAAAGAACTATAAGTGTTTCTTTAGGCTAAAGGACTTAGTTTTTACAAAGGATTTCAATTTCACTTGACCAAAATTACAAAGAGTGTGGTATGAATATTTGTTGTTGTAGCACATCGAAACTTACATAACTAGCAAGATATCCGCCCCCATCCAATTGATGGTAGAAGTTATTCTTCTTGCCGCAAATGATCTCTATAAGTAGTATGCCGAAACTATAAACATCAGATTTCACTGAGAACTCTCCATGCATTGCATATTCAGGAGACATGTAACCACTGCAAAACCGAACATTAGCCACACGCATATTGCAAAATTAGATGCATATCAATGAGCATCCTTAAATAGATAAAATGAGCATGTCTGGCATCCAATTAGAAAGTCATCTACTCAAGACCTAAGACTTACAAAGTCCCCACGATTTTATTTGTGCTAGCTTGATTTTGATTGACTCCAAAAATCCTTGCCATGCCAAAATCTGAAATCTTCGAGTTCATTTCACTGTCTAACAAGATATTGCTACATTTTAGGTCACAATGGATGATCTGGAGATGAGAATCTTCGTGTAGATAGAGCATTCCTCGAGCGATCCCATATACTATTTTATAACGTAATGACCAATTCAATTGGTTGCTTTTTTGGGGATCTGCATTGTTGCACCAAAACTCATTATGTGTTAGCATGTGGCACCTATTCAAAACTCAAGGTGAATATATTTACTCTCATCAATCAAAGGTAGATTAACAAAAAACTATAATCAGTTGAAAGAATAGAAAACCTCTTAATTTTAAGTTTCCCACAACTAGTGAAAGCTGGAACATTTGATTTTAAGCAAATACACATAAGAAGGTTAAATTGCCACATACCAAATAAGAAGTAATCAAGGCTTTTATTTGGCACAAACTCGTAGATGAGTAGTTTTTCATCTCCCTCCAAGCAAAATCCGAGCAACCGTACAAGGTTTCTGTGTTGAAGCTTTACAACTAATAGAACTTCGTTTTTGAATTCTTCATCACCTTGTCTAGAGCTTCGAGATAGCCTCTTCACTGCAATTTGTTGTCCATCCAAAAGTCTACCCTAAAGTGGGTTGAATTTGCCGTTTAATTCCTTATCACAACTTTTTAAAAATAACCTAAAAAAGCATTACATGTTTCTTTTTTGTTTTTTTGTTTTTTTTTGGCACCATTATCTTTAACTCATATGTAAAGCATTCTTCTTTATTTCTAACTTTATGTAATATATACCTGGAAAACTTCACCAAATCCACCTTCACCCAACTTGTTTTCAGGAGAGAAATCATTTGTTGCCGCTTGTATTGTAGCCAAGTCAAATTGCAAGGACTCCATAGTGGTAAGTTCATTTGCACCCGCATTACCAAAAAACGCAATTTGCTTATCAAATTGTATCGACATTGGCTCTTAGTGGCGTTAATATGGTTGCTAGTGCTTGGGAACATTATCACAATGAAGAGCACCGAATTGGGCTGGCACGGTTGTGTCCTTACCCCCAATGAAATCTTCCCCTCTTGATTGGTCATGAAGGAAAAAATTACAATATCATCAATACTATCGGTAACAAAGTAATGAAATGAATCTTGTATCATGATCACTTTTTCATGCTGAAGGTATTGCTAGGTTTGTGTGGTGCAGATGCTACCTATGCTTGGAGGGAATTGCGAAATGTTAGGAGCATTTTGAGGCCACGTTCTATGGTTGGTCATGTCGAATCTATATCCCTCTGGAATGACTTATGGCATCCGAATGGGATCTTACCAGATGTATTCCCAAGAAGAGTACTATATGATTCTGCTCTTCTTTGAATTATAAAAGCAGCTGATATGATTTATGCTCTAAATGGAAAAGGCCCATTGGGAGGTCCAAGACAATGTATCATTCTAGGCGCTTGTTTGTGGTGTAATTTGTTGAAGGCTTCTTTGGAAGACCAAAATTCTTGCACTGCTGCTTCTTGTGACATGCTTACCTCTACTTCAACTTTGGAGATTGTGAGGAAAAGAGCCACAAGAGTTGAATGGTATCGGCTGATTTGATTTTCATCTAATTTGCTAAGGTTTGGATTCATATTTTGGTTTGCAATACAAGATAAGCTACCTATATTTCAAGGAATTGACACATAGTTTTCTAATCAAGGCTGAACTCTCTGCTTTTTGTGTCATGAAAGCACTGACATTAGATCCAATTTGTTCTTTAGATGCAGTTTCTCTAAGCGAGTCTGGAAGTGTGATATCCCAAATTTTCAATTCTGTTTTCTTCTGATTGAATCGGGCGTTTCATTGACGTGTCTATAGGGCTATTCTCGGGCCGATCATTCTTGAGATAACTAGACTATCTGGGGAAATTATTAGGAATTTTAAGGCAATAGACTTGAAAATTCGATTAGGAATCGGCTTCTCGACTGTGTCCATCTTTAGAGGTCATTACAGCACAATTCAAAATCGATTTGAAATCAGAGATAGACTGGATTGACAGTGATGTGTGGCTAATCGTGGGTGACATCGCTAAATTATAAAATTCATGTCGACCGGCGCTAGACTGATTTTCTTATTGTTTTGGTACCCTATGTCCGTATTTGGATCCTCGGGATTTTCATGACAATCGAGAGTCGGCAATGAGTTGAGTGGGTTCATAGTGGTTCGAAGAAAATCGACCACGAGTCAATTGCACTTTAAAATATCCGAAAGTTACTCGGTAGCCTAGGTCAAGCTAAAAACACGTCGAATAGAAATTAACCGCTAATTCGAGTCCGATTTCAGAAATTGAAGTTTCGGTCACGTTACAATAAATTCTATGAGTGTTGACTCAGTCTCAGAAGATTTTTCTGACACTTGACACTTTTTGGGAAAAAGTCGTCGCCGGACCCTTTTTGTGCAATTGAAGCCGGAGATTTAATTTTGGTTATAAATTTGAGATGTAAAGTGGATTCAAAGATGAGGAAAAATACTGAGATGGTCTATGGATGAACAATTGAAATTATTGAGGCCAATTGTGACTAAATCAAGTGAGTGTGATGGTCCAATTGGAAGAGGTGGTCTTCAAATTCGTGTAACCCCCCAAAGCCACAACCTTTGGACCACTTTGTCTTCTAGAAGGGAGTGTTTTGATGGCTTATTGAAGGCCAAGTATCCTTACATGGCCAAGAGTGATTTTGGAAGATATTTTGTGAAATATCAAGCCAAGTGGAGCCCCCTCCCTTCTCATCTCTCTTATCTCTTCCCTCACCTCTATCCTCTCCATCTCTCTCACCTCTCCACCATCCAAGACCCTTATCTCTTCATTTTCGAAGCCCTCAAGCCAACAAGAAGACCAGCAGAAGGAGCTGCAGTCGTCGCATGACTCCACCCGTACCACTGCCGGTTTCTGCTCCAGCTGACCTTTTGTCAAAGGTTCGAGTTAAAAGTGGTCTTCCCGGATGAATCAGCAAACGAGGCACATATCAACGTGAAGAGGACATCCATACCGTTCCAACAAGACCAGAATCACCATGAACAGAGCCGCCGTTCGTCCTGTACGGCCGCTGGAGTCCACCGCTCGCCGGACCGTTTGGAACCGCCTGGTTCCGCCTGTTTCGCGGTTTTCAGCCATTTTCTCCCCATTTCTACCCTACCTCCACCCATACCAACCTCCAATGAGATTTCCTTGACCTCAGGAGCCACCGGTTGCCAACCACCCGCTCGCCGAGCTCCGAGCGGCCCGTTTTCACCGTTGAAGTTCTTGGTTTCTTCTCTCGCAGCTCGGCCCTGCAATGTGCGTAAGACAGCAAGGTTTTGAGACTTCGTGGCCTGTTTTCAAGCCATTCCCAGCCTCCGTTGGTGTCGCCGCTTCGGGGTTTATCGACCGCCTTGGCATCGTGGTCGTAGTGAACTCATCGGCGCGCAAAACCGGTGAGTTTATCCTCTAAACCTTGCTTAGTAAGTTAATCATGCTTAAGGGGTGTTTAGATTAGTCTAATTAGGTTTAGGTGGTTAGATTAGATTATTTTAATGTAAATTAGATTAGTTGTATGATTAGTTTAATGGATGTTTAATTAGGGCTAATTGTATGATTAAATTAGTGTAATCTTGTTTATGCCATAATTAATTATTTCGAAATTATAAATATTATTTTTATTCAATTATATTATTATACTATAATATTTAATTATTTAATAATTTCGAAAATTTTGCCGGGATGGCCGGTTGTTAGAATTTGCACTGATCGCAGCAGTGCGGTCAATTTGTATCAATTGTATGCATAATTGCGAAATTGAGTGAAAATGATGATTGTGGTTAATAATTCCAAAAGTGTGGAATTGAGTGAAATTGGAGAAGTTTTGGTATTTAACTTGAAAATACCCGGTGTTGGCTTTTGGCACCGTAATTGGTTTGTAGGACCAGCTTGAATCGTTGGATGTTATTGGATTGTATATCCAGTTCTATGGTTTAAATATATGTACAGCTTTGGCGAGCAATTGGTTTATACATGGGTCAGCTTGTGTGAGCACTGTATGTCAGCTTGTGACAGCAATGATCGTTTATCAGCTTGTGTGAGCACTGTATGTCAGCTTGTGAGAGCAATGATCGTTTATCAGCTTGTGAGAGCAACGATCCATATATCAGCTTGTGCAACCTATCATCTATGTATATATTAGCTTGTGCGAGCTACCATCTATATCAGCTTGTGAGAGCATTGCATCCATTTCAGCTTGTGTGAGCCATGATTGTATTAATGGATGAATAGATGGTATGAATGGATAGACGTATGAATTGTACTGACGTGTAAGAATGGACTGAGACGAGGTAAGTCCTCAATCCTCTTTGTGTGACTAGAACGCCTTGGGGCTTATTTTCTTCCTAATTGAGTTTTAGAGGGTAGGACTTGCTGAGACATTGTCTCACCCCATTGTGGGATAACAATTTCAGGTCCCTAGATGGCGGATCCTCTGGAGCTTTTTGGTAGACCAGTGAGGGTCATTGAGAGGATTTTTGACTTCGCCAATCCTGACTGAAGAGCTGGCGAATGGACCTATCTGGCTGATCTTAGGACAGCTTAGTTTTTTAGGACTGATCTTTTATAGATCTTTTTGTTAATAGCCTAGTCCTGTAACGGAACTGGTTTGACATGTATAAAGGTGTGTGGTTTGAATTTGAAAATGTGATCCTGCTTTTCTATCCCAATTGAGTTTTGTCTGGGGATTATTTATTCGCTTCCGCATGTGCAATTAAATGAATGGGTCGGCGACGTGTCCTGGGAAGTCGCATTTCTATCGACCGCAGTGGGATGTGGGCGTGCTCGAGGTTCGGGCCGTGATAGGAAGAGTGCCCGTCAGCTTTGTTTTCCTAATAATGTTATTGGTGATTGGGAGTTTGAATTGTCCCGATGCGCATGCTATAAAAAGGGAGATTTTCATTGGTATTTGGTAAATTTTTTGTAGAATTGCTGCATCTATTTATCTTGAAGGCTAGAAATGAGCTGTTTCATTTCCAAACTTATTGATGGCATTATGATTTTTGCTTGTGCAGTCAAGTATATTTTTGATGGTTGAAAGAGCATGAAGAATCGGATCTTTGTCCTCGATCTTTTCCATTTTATTACTATATTTATATCAAATGGACTCTTAATTTGTATGATTAATATATCCGATTCCTTATAGAAAATAACGAAGTTAAATAACATGCTCAACTATATGACACAGATAGTCTACGAAAAATAAAGGCAAATAGTCGATTTACCGTTATTTCGTTCGACGACTTCATCCATCTTTTTTCCTCCAAGCAAACAAGAAGTGAGAAAAAGAAGTACCATAACAACTCCAACAGGAATGGTAATGGCGATGGCTATGACGGTAGATTTGTTGCTTTTTCCTGCACAAGACCATTTTGTATATGAGACAATAGCCAAACTAATCTAAAAACATTTTAGATGAAAGCATATTAATATTTAAACATTCTAACACTTCACTTTACTAGGTTGGAATATGAACTAAGACTGATGCGTGAATACCGGCAATTTGTCACGCAAGAAGTGGCCTTGAGAGATATGAATAGAGAGGCTTAAAGGAGAAAGTCTAGACTTCAATTGCTGTTGTAGCATTTGTAAGTTTTGTTTATGATAAAATGACGTGGCTGAATCCGAATAAGTGAAAATATGAAGAAGCAAAAAAATTCTAGGGTGAACAACTCCTATTTCATCACCTATTAATAAGGAAATAAAATCCAAAGGAAGAGCATACTTAAGAGAAACTTGCACACTGTTTGATCACTGGAAGTATCATATGTTATATTAACAAAACTACTATCACCTATAGACTCCACCATAACTCATTTACTCTAATATTTTGGCCAGTCTCTCTTGTAGTGCCTTACCTCATCATAACATCAATATTTCTGGACATTGGACCTCTAATTAAAACGACTTTTCCATATGCCACTTTTAGACTCTATGCTTTGCGTCATATCATTTGCCAAAATCATCTTTTTTGTAACTTCTTTTGTCATTCCTTAGAAATAAGGTGGACTTCATCTCTTCAAAGAAAATTTTAATGAGCCCCCCTTAGAAGAGTATCAGTAAAGTTTTAGAGATGCCAATGACAGCATGCCTTGTTTTTCATTGGGAAAGGCTTCATTGCCATTCTTCAAATCCATCACAAATTTCTTTAACTCATCTGAATGGGCTCTAATTGATGTGCCTTCAGCCACCCGGAAGTGAAACATCCTTTTTAGCATATATAAAGCTTTCATAAGATAAAGTGAGGATAATTGTCCAAAACGTGCTAAACTTATTGTACAACGTTCAATTTAATCATATATCTTTCAATTATGTCAGTTTAGTCCTAAATATTTTAACAATTTGCCAATTTGATCACAAATTTTTCAATTGTGTCAATTTAGTTCTAAACCTATTATTTGGATATTTGGCCAGAAGGATTATATAGGCAATTGATCAAAAGATTTCAAAATAAATTAATATAATTAAAAGATATATGATTAAATTGATTTTACAAAAAAAAGGGTACCGTGTGTTGTAACTGGAGGAGAGAACTTCCTCCTCCTTTAGGTGTTGTAATCGGAGGAGGAAGTGGGGCCGGCAGGGCAGAGTTATTATAGAAGGGTTATAGTGTGACATCTTTGATGGTATCTCCGAGTACTTGTCAAGTTGGCTCTCTGATGTTCCTGGTGTTGTACAATGTGACATCAGGTGATTTTTCCATGACCGAGAAAATGCCCAGGTTCAAGTAGCTCAACGTGCACTCGACATTCCAAATCACAAAGAGTTGTTGGTTAGGACATCTTTGCAGGATATCCTGTTTTCCAAGTGCCACACAATTACTGCACCTGGCGATGTTGAGGTCGCCGCGGCAAAAGAAGAGCTCGTTAGCCTGGCCTGGAAGGTTTTGGTTGGCATTGGCACGGGCAAAGCCATTGGTGCTATCGGTGACGGTGGAGGAGAGGAAACAAAGGAGGACGTTGAGGTTGGATTGGTAGATGCAGTTGGGAGTAAAGAGGGTGATGTTTTGGCAGTAATGCAACGGATAAGTTATTGATGATTCAGAACTTTGGTATTAAGTGCTAGTATGCCACATAAAATGGTTGGCGTTAACTAAATCGTCATGTTAGCATTTTCTAGTCAAAATTGACCAAAATGACTACTTGGCAAATTGCAAAAGAATTATGACTGAATTGGTATAATTAAAAAGTTTATGATTGAATCGACACAAATACAATAGTTTTAGAACTTTTTCGATAATTTTCCCCAAGCAAAAACCCTTAACCAATTCTAGAAACCCTAATTTGAGCTTCGATACAAATTGTTGAGAAATTACACAGAGCTTTGCTTATTGTGGGATGGACTCTCGAGCGTCCGTTTTCCTCCTTCAGAATGAACTCCCTTTCTCAATTTTGATGGCATTTTCCCTTTTCTTATTGGGAAACTAGTAGAATACTTTTAATGGATTAAAGTTACACGTAGTTTTAGGGAAGGAAATTTATGTGTAGATTAGCTAACAAATTGGGTATTTCAATCCTATGATTTAAATGCACTTTAGTTTTAGATAGGTCACTGAGAGGTATACTTTCTTTGTTGATAGAAGATCAAATTGGATAAGGTTTTACGAGGAGAGTAACAGCGTAAAACTCAACGTTTTCCCCTTTTCTTACCCAAAATATATAAATAAATAAACTTAAGTCTACAAGAAACAAGTTCAAAATAACTGAGGATAAAAAAAAAGAAACCGAGTGTATTGTTCCACAATATAGAACATGTCTTTATCGATAAAACTAGTGGGTAAACGATGTAAAGTTTAGGCTCATATCATATGTTTCCATTTTTTAAATTTTTAATAAGTGGATATTACCATGATAGAATCCATAAAAATGTGATCATGAACAACTTTTATTAACATGGTCAAATGCTTAAAAATTTTTATTTTTGTCGTGCAAATCGCCCTTAAACTATTTCTTATGATTTGTCTTTGATATACAAACAATGGGGTGACCAGATGAAACAGAAAAGGACCTCATTAAAAATTTGCCAAATTAAAATCACAATTACATTTCTCAATGTGAAAATTTAAAAGATGAAATTTAATTAAATGTAACTATTGCATAAATTAAAGAAAATATTTTAAATGATAGTTAAATTTCATTTATTTCAGATTGATAAAAATTAATATCATTCCTAAAATGTTTACGGAAAAAGTAAAAAGCATGCCTCGACGTGCATTCATTTTTTATATCACTTTTTTTTATCGTATTTTTAGATACTCCTATATCATTAAACACTAACTTCGTGGATAGGTAACATTGTTACATCCTAAATCAAGATCTTGCTTCAAGATAAAGCGAAAAGAATTTGTAAAAAGAGCATAGGTTAACTTGAAAAGTAATTATGCTGGAAATTAACAGTAGAAGAGAAAAACACGAGCAGAAGCAAGAATATTCTTCGGTGCAACATGAAAATTCATTTGGACTCTCTGAAAAGCCCCTCGAATTTTAATTCACAATATAAATACTATGAACTAAATGATCAAATTAAAATTCACCAAATTTATCACAATTTGAGCTTATAACACGCTTATTCAAGTTTATCAATGGACCAACAAAAGTTCATAGGATATTATTGTTGGAGAAATTTCAGTAAAACTAAAGCATCAGTGTAAAAAGAAATTTACAAGTGGTTTGATCCAATCTTAATTTATGGATTATAACTACTTGCTCTTTCAAATCAATGATGTATATAACCACTTGTGCAAAATATTTTTTATATAGAGGTTAGCAATATCTTGAGTAATTATTTGGCTCATTGGACTAAATCCAGAGTCTTCGAACTAATAAAAAGGGGAGTCGGCACGGATGAAGACAAGCAATACAAACACAAATCTACCTTTAGGTCCGGTCACGGGAGCGGGAGGCGGAGGCGCGGACACCGGCAGGGCGGAGGCGTTATAAAAGGGGTAGAGCTCGTACCTCACGATGCAGCTCGGAGAGAGCACCCTCCCTCCTTGCTTCCCATGAACCAGATAGCCGCTCCCAAACTGGAGGCACGTGTTACAGTCCCACGCTGTCAAGTCCGGCGTGCACTGCGCGAATGCGTACAGCTTCTGCAAGCTCGTGAAGTTTGCCTCCGCTGCGGCAACCTTCTTCCCTAACCAGCCAGCTAAAGCCCTTGTGGTAACGTCTCTCATGGTTTCTAACAAGACATCCATCAACTGGGTTGTGTCGGTGACGTTCCCGGTGTTGTACATAGTGAAAAATGGCGATGGCTCCATGACCGAGAAGATGGACTGGTTCGCGTAACGCAACATGCACTGGTCGTACCAGATTACAGAGACTCGCTGGTTGGGGCATCTTTGGAGGATTTCCTGTTTTCCAGTGGCCACATGTTAGAAGATATGCAAGAATATTTGAAGATTGGATTGATTCATTTATGATTTTGTACATATCAATCAAGATCAGATTTAGATATAGATTGATACATAGAATTATTTACTTACTTTAATTACATATTCATTGTACTATATTTACAAGAGATTTGTACATCTTCAAAAACAATTAAGGAGAATATGATATACTTTCTCCATCCTCTCTCCATTTTCTCGGTTTCTCTCATGGTATCGAGCCTCCGTGCTTCGATCTTAGCTTCCGCCTCAATCTTCTTTCTCGACCTTTTGCCAAAATCCTGTCATACAAAACAGAATAGCATCGGTGTCACTCATAAAGAAGATCTTTTGCTTACCATGGATACGCCGCAAGATGAAGCTTCGCTGCTCGTGATCGAGTCCACTTTGAAGGAGTTATTCCACAGATTTCGCAAGCTCGGAATTCACCCGCAATTCTTCCTCAAATCGAACAGCAATCCTCAGCAATGGAACAACAGTGCCGTTCCAGCCCAACCCATTCAGTGGCAACCCACGCAGGCTCAGTCCAATATGGGGCAACCCATGATGGGCCAACCTTACCAGTGGATTCCTTATCCACGGAGGCCCGCCAACCACAAGTGGGGCAAACACGTCCGAAGGTTTGGAGCGGACAAACGGGTCGGGACAACCGGGTACGGGAACAAATCCCTACCCGGGATATTTCAATGCGGGTTTCCCAATTGGGTCGAGCGAATCGGGTCTAGGGACGAATCCCTACCCGAATCTCGCACCCGGTTTCCTGCCGTTTCCAGCAGGGACTTTCGCCGGACGACCAGAACCCGGTGACCCTTTGTTTCTTTCCAATACCGACGGACCATAACTGCGGCCGATCAGCCAATAGCTGACCGGATCAGAGAATTACCACAAATGGTCGCAGGAGTTCTGGCGCGCCCTAGCAACAAAGGAAAAGGACGGTTTTCTTGACGGATCTATTCCCATACCTGTCGATGAACGCCTAGCCAGACTCTGGAGGAAGAGCAATCGACTCGTTCGAACTTGGATCGGCAATTGCGTCTCCCCAGAGGTCTCGGCTGGACTACCATCGACAGAAGATGCCAGAAATATGTGGAAAAACATTGAAGAAATGTACGGTAAACTGGATCAAGCGAAGATATTTACCCTAATGCAGGAAATCAGCAATTTAAAACGGGGTAACATGTCGGTGACGGCTTGTTTTAACAAACTGTCGTCCACTGTGGAACAACCTCGAGGCGGCGAAGAAAAGCTCGAGGGACCAACCCACGATCGGACAATGTGAGATCCATCAGGACGGGGAGAAAGCCACACGCTTTCTCATCATCTTGAACGACAGACTTTCTTACCTTTAGATCGCAGATTCTTGCCATGGAGCCCATGCCACCGATCGGCCGAATCTTTCAACTAGCGGTGCGGGAGGAGAGCGCGCCTCGCATCACCGGAACAAGCAAGGAGCAGCGAGAGCGTCGCTCTTGCGGTTCGCGGCGATCGGCGAGACGGGTTCAAAACCCTAGCACGCGAGAGAGAAAGAAGGGGCACGCTAGGGTTTGGCGGAGCAGCCGAGGCGTTTTCCTTTAATAAGGAGCCTTTCAACGGCTCAGATCGAGCACGGGGATCTAATGGCTCAGATCGAGCGCGAGGATTCGACGGCTCAGATCGAGCGCAAGGATCCGACGGCTTCCAGATGGGCGACACACTAATCGGATCGAACGGTGGAGATCTGTCCGCGGGAAAAGAGATCGACGGTCAGATTCTTGCCACGTCATCAAGGAATTTCGGGCAAAATTTCAAAGGAAAGGGTAAATTATTTTGCGAATATTGCAAACGTTCTAACCTTATAATTGACAGCTGTTGGAAATTGCACGGAAGGCCAGGTGACAAAGGAAAAAAAATATCAACTGCTTATCAAGTCAGTGGACCCACTGGTCAAAATTCTGATCCTCCCATTACTTATGGCCAATATCAACAGCCGATTCAAGCAATGCAAAAATTGGATAAATCTGACAAAGGAGGGAGTTTTTCAGGTATCACATATTCCTTGATTAATTCTATATCAAGGAAAGCATGGATTATTGATTTAGGGGCAAGTGATCACATTATTTGTGACAAAGTTTTTTTCTCAAGTATAAATGAGGAACTCGATTTTCCTGTTTCTGTTCAATTACCAAATGGCAATATCACCCATGTTAATGTGACAGGAACAGTAAACCTCAGTCCACAGATTATCCATAGAAATGTCCTATATGTGCCGGAATTCCAATTCAATCTCATTTCTGTGTCAAAAGTCTGCACAGAAAATTCATGTCAAGTATTATTCAATGCTGATACCTGTTTCTTTCAGGCCCTTTCGACTGGGAGACTGATAGGCTGGGGTAAAGTTTCAGAAGGATTATTTTTCTGGTCCAATCTTCCAAGTAATTCTGGTTTACCATAAAATTCATTAAATAAATCTTCCTTATGTAATTTGAGCATGAATGACAAAAATTCTCTTATGCACTTGAGATTGGGTCATAGTTCTTCTTTTCCCCGCCATCAATGTCCTATATGTCCACTTGCAAAACAATCTCGCACTCCTTTTCCATCTAGTAATTCCCGTACTAGTGAGATTTTTTCTCTAATTCATGTGGATATTTGGGGTCCTCATCGAACCACTAATCATGATGGATCTCGTTACTTCCTCACTATAGTCGACGATTATTCTCGTGCAACATGGATTTTTTTGATGCAGTCTAAGGATCGACTTACCCCTATTTAAAAACATTCATCACATTATCCAAGAATCAGTTCAAAAAATCCATTCAGCGAATTCGAACTGATAACGGAGCAGAGTTTTTCAGTCACAACTGTTCTTCTCTTTTCTCATCTCATGGGATCCAACATGAAAGTTCATGTGTTTACACACCCCAACAAAACGGAGTGGTTGAACGCAAGCATCGCCATCTACTAGAAGTGGCACGTGCCTTGAAATTCCAAGCTTCAATTCCTGAAGAATATTGGGGAGATTGCGTTACCACGGCTGCTTATTTAATCAACCGTATGCCCACTCGGGTTCTCAATGGGCATACGCCTTTTGAATTGTTATTTCAGAAGAAACCTGACCTAACAAATCTCAGGGTTTTCGGATGTCTATGCTACATTGCAACAGTGGGTCCTCGTGACAAATTTAGTCCACGTGCTCGGCAATGCATTTTCATGGGATATTCGAATCTGCAGAAGGGGTATCGAGTCATGGAGATTTCTACAAGGGAATTCATTATTAGTCGTGATGTTATCTTTCATGAGAACACTTTTCCTTTCTCTAAAGAAACATCTACAGATGAGGATATAGGAACTATTTCACATCCTCGTGATTTATTATCTGAGGAAACATTACCTAGTGACTCTAATTACATAGAGCAGACAAGGGGTATTCTTGTTCCCACCTTTCTTCCAGCAACAACAGAACATGTAGCTGAGAACTTGCCTTCCTCAGAAGATCCCTCCTCAGAAGATCCCTTGGAGCATATTCTAGCAGATTCCAACAACAATGAGGACATCCAGATACTTCAACACTGCCCTCTCATGAGAGAGTTCAACATCCTATAGCAGTCGATCCACCAAGACGCTCCGGTCGTGCCACACGACCTCCCACATGGACCAAAGATTTTATTTGTGCCACTCACAATTCTCCGGTATCCAGTACCTATTTCATCCTATGTTTCCTTTCATAGATTATCACGGAACATAGATGTTGCATTAGTCGTCTATCGAGGATAGAGAACCATCTAGTTATGACGAAGCATCCACCGATCCAAAATGGCAACAAGCCATGAAGGCAGAATCGAAGGCACCGATTGATAATCAAACATGGAATCTTGTTACTTTGCCTCATAATCGCAAGCCAATTGGATGCAAGTGGGTCTACAAGACTAAATATCGGGCCGATGGCTCCATCGAACGATACAAGGCACGATTGGTTGCCAAGGGTTACACCCAACGAGAAGGTTTTGACTATCATGAAACCTTTTCTCCAGTTGCCAAAGATGTCACGGTCCGTTCATTCTTAACCATTGCCGCAATAAATGACTGGCCTCTACATCGATGGATGTACACAATGCCTTTCTTCATGGTGATTTAGACGAAGAAATCTATATGGATATTCCCAGGGGCTTACGAAGACAGGGGAGAATAGAGTATGTCGTCTTCGCAAATCCCTTTATGGATTGAAACAGCATCCAGGCAATGGTACGCAAAATTTGCGATGCTCTTACAACGGCGAGGCTTCAAACAATCCAAGCATGACTATGCTTTATTCACACAAAGAAAAGGTATGTCATCTATCTATTTGATGATATATGTCGATGATATTCTCCTTATGGGAAATGACAAAACTGCCATAGAAAGATTCAAGGAATATTTGCATGCTACCTTTCATATTAAAGATTTAGGAGCACCTAAATATTTCCTTGGAATCGAAATTGCCCGATCTGAACAAGGAATTTCCCTTAGTCAACGCAAGTTTGTTTTGGAGATTATATCGTAAGCAGGTTTGTCGATGTAAGCCGCAATAATTCCCCTCGAGCGAACACTAAGTTAACTACTGCAGATTATGATAAGGGTATATCTAGAGATGACGATCCAACACTTAGTGATCCATCAGGTTATCAAAGGCTTGTCGGAAAGCTTATATACCTGACTATGACCAGACCTGACATCTCTTATGCAGTACAGACAATTAGTCAGTTCATGCACAATCCAAAGCAATCGCATTTGGAGGCTGCCTTGAAGATTGTGAAATATTTGAAGAAATGTCCAGGACTCGGGATACTTCTATCCAAGAAATGCGACATGCAAATGACAGCATACTTGTGATGCAGATTATGCAACATGTCCCATGAGTCGAAGATCGAGTCCACTGGATATTGCATCAAATTGGGAGAATCTCTTCTTTCATGGAAGACCAAGAAGCAACCTACTGTATCCTTGTCCTCAGCTGAAGCAGAGTATAGAGCTATGGCAAAAACTACTTGTCAAATAGTATGGTTACGAGGCCTTCTTAAGGATCTCGGAATACAAATACAAGGACCAACAAAGCTGCACTGTGACAATGATGCAGCCCTCAAGCTTGCTGCAAATCCTATTGTGCATGAAAGAACCAAGCACATAGAAGTGGATTGTCATTTCACGCGGGAAAAGATCCAAGAAGGAGTGATTGAGACAAAGGGAATTGGGACTACAGAACAGCCAGCAGATATCTTTACCAAACCCTTATGTCAGAGACAGCATGCATATCTTTTGAACAAGCTAGGTGTCTTGGACATCTACAAGCCACCAGCTTGAGGGGGAGTGTTAGAAGATATGCAAGAATATTTGAAGATTGGATTGATTCATTTATGATTTTGTACATATCAATCAAGATCAGATTTAGATATAGATTGATACATAGAATTATTTACTTACTTTAATTACATATTCATTGTACTATATTTACAAGAGATTTGTACATCTTCAAAAACAATTAAGGAGAATACGATATACTTTCTCCATCCTCTCTCCATTTTCTCGGTTTCTCTCACCACACAGTCACTGCACGTGGCGGTGTCGAGGTCGCCACGGCAGAGGAAGAGCCCATAGGCCTGGTCGGGAGGGTTCTGGCCAGTGGTGGCGTTGGCGAAGCCATTGGTGCCGTTGGTGGAGGCGGAGGAGAGGGAAGAGAGAAGGGTGTCGAGGTTGAATCGGTAGGTGGAGTTGGGAGTGAAAAGCGTGGTGTTTGAGCAATTATGGTATAGGTAAGTGGGTGCAGCTTCAGTATTGAAGATTCTGATGATGAAGAAGAAGAAGGAGACAGAGATGAAGAAGGTGAAGCTAGATATCATGGTTGGATTGATGATTGTATTGGCCTAGCGAGATCGGCACAGTATTATAGGAACAATAATGTTTGAATTGTCGTTCCAATAGTTTTGTCCATTCCTAAGATTTCATGGTTCCTTGCATTTGCACGCCATTACTCCATCGACAAGTCTTGTTTGTGGAGCGGAGGATTGGTCCCACCCACTCCTGATCGAAGTCTCTGCGTTGCGACTGGAATTTATCATTGGAATTTATCGGTTTTCTAGCGGAAGACCCCTTTTGCGACGGCCATCACTCGCTCAATTGCGACAGTTCGGTTCGGATCAATATAATTAGTTCCTGAATGAGAATAAAAGATCACCGAGAATACACCTCACTGACCGACATTTCACGGGTCGACCACGGCATTGACCTACTCTTGGATTCGTCCGACTCAAGTTCTTTCAATTATCTCTCGGTGCTCCTTCGGAGGAAAAAGACCGGTTGTCGAGGCTAAGGAAGCTCAATAAAGTTGCTAATTGTTGGGGAGAATCAGGCAACAGTCACCAAGAACTAACCCAACCCATGATTTGTGTCTTCCCAAAAGCTAAACCTACGAAAATCAACTTAAGCCAATATATTCAAGCAAAACAACCTTGCAATATGTAAATATAATGCAGAAATGATAAGGAAACAAAAGAAAACAACACTAAGATTTTACGTGGAATGGCAATGCAGAAAAAACCACAAACCACTCAAAAACTTCCACTACTCACTTAGCACACAAAAAAGGTTTTTTTTATAGTCATGCATTAAAGGCTCAATATCAACAATATGACAGTATTTAATCACTAAAAATATGGATTAACACAAATGAAGTGAGAAATCCTAATCGTGATCGGAGAAAACGAGAAACAATTCGGAGAAGAATTTCAATAAACGAAACCAATTAACTTAACTCTCGTTCTTATAAATAACATTGAAATTTTGAGCCAAGTCCGACCTCATTTGGCCTTCCAACGGGGACGGCAAAGTCTACGCCCCTTTTCTTCTTCTCCATGTGCTCTCTCTCGATGAGCGACCCCAGTTCTCTCTCCACGAGCTAGCAGCCCCTTTTGCCCCTTTTCCATATTTCTTTTTGACTTCTGACTTCTTTTTTCTTTTAATTAATATTAGCTGGGCCCCACATAAGCGGACCCGGTCAACCCCACTCAACATAAGAAGTATGCTTGCCATGGTGAGTCTATTAGCTGTGTTTTCGTGAACACCAAGTAAAGCAATGTGGAGGCATCTAAGCACTTCATTTATTGAATATGAGTCTCCATTGAACATATCTAACCACTTCGACCGGTGTACTAGTTCTCCAATGCTTCCACGCTTGTAAAAACTATTTCAGTGGAGGAAAGATTTAAATGACTAAATTTGACTAAAAAAAGCGAGCCTGAAAGACTAAACACTTAAGAGTCCAGAGTCCAATATCAACGGCTTTCGTGTGGAAGTTCTCTAAATATTCTAATCTCAGCAGTGATGTCAGAATCCACAATGTTTAACAGGTGTGAGAATGAGATAATTGCTCGGCCTACTGAGGAAATTTAGCACCTAACATGTGCCATATCTTGATTTCATTGGACGGAAGATTTGAATGAAGCATTGAAGTTAGATAAACAGAAATGGGAATCATCAGAGAAAGACATTGCCAATTTCTTTATGTTATTGGGAAGTGTGAAAGAATGTACTCTTATCAACAAAAAAAAACCCGGTCTGGGTGTTACGGCTTTTTAAAATGTCAACAAAACCATTGATGCCCTTTTTTTCGTCTTTTCCTTTTCTCTCCCATTTGTATTTTCCTTTGCTTCTTCCTCAGTTCCACGGTAGTACCACCGCCCTCCTCCTTTTGTGATAGAGAGGCGAGCTCAGGGAAGGATGGGCCGATCCAATGGGCAAGCGATTGACGCTAGTGGCGAGGCATGACAATGAGATGAGAGGTGTGTGAGCCACGGTGGAGGTGGAGAGAGAGATGGGGATCTATGATTTTGTGTTGATTTGCTGCATTCATTGATCGAATATACTTTGAAAGATAAAATGACACTTTTTGAAATCTAGTACGCAAAATTGTAAATACACTTTGGATGTTGGCCTATGCTCACACCTTATTGGATTCTCTGAAAAATTATGAATAAATTGCTGTTGGTTAGGCCATCAATACCGAGGTGGGGGAAAGAGAAGAAGATGAACAGTGAGGATGATCGCCTTTTTGGCCTCGTGCAGGGTCACCGACAAGTTCAATTGCGTGATTTGCATTCTTTTGTTGAGTGGGGAGACTTGACCAACAAAAGTCATGATAACTTGTGGCGCTAATATCCTAGTTTAAAGTGATGGCGATGGCGATGGGGAGCACTTTGGACTAGGTTCATATGTACTCATTACCATAGGAACTACTCGAAATGTATTGCTACCAATTGGACAAGTCTGTTGACCTAATACAACTCCATGTACACCATGGCTAAAATCTCCGATGGAGGGGAGATTTAATGCATTTGCGTGTGTATAAGTGATTTGCACAAAAATTTGCATACTTTCATGGGTAGTCGCCTCCCGATGCCAATGGAAACACTTTCGGCTCGGAAAAGGTCGTAATGAAAAATTACTACGAAATGTTACGATATTTTTACCTTACAATTAGCACGAAATGACTAAACACTCATGTGCTGTCCACTCTGAGTGACATAAAATTACTTCATCGTAGAGTAGCTCCCAGTCATTTACGATCCTTTTCTAAGTATATAGTGATTCGTGTTGGATAAATTTTCTTAAAGTATTTTGAAGTTGACAAAACATTTTCATCAATCTAGTCGGAAGACTTACAGACTCTATTGACAAAGTCTGAAGATCAAAGTCTGAAGCTAACAAGACTCAAGACTCATATTTCAAAGTCTACTCTCATGAACAGTTTCCAGACCGACGTTTATTCTGATCTTATATGATCTTTATTCTAACGGCTAGAGAATATCCTTCTACTAGATTCAGCACTAGAAGATCTATCTTTCATATTTGAATACGTATAGATTCTCTAAAGATTTCGCGACTTATATTTGGAAGGATCTACTTATGGAAACCGAGATCCTGATTGTATGGGCGAGCAGGATTGATGGGCTATCAACACTTACCTTAAAGAGCTCGAGATCTCTCTAATTGATTCTGTCCAACGGGTTGATTGGAATAACTTCTTTGGAAGGTGTCAACGGTATGGAAGGCATGAAGAAGTATATAAGAGAGATGCTCTAGTTGTTGAAGGGTGCAGATAGAAGAATTCCAAAGTTTGAAGCTTCCTTTATCTATTTTGCGATATCATTCTTCGAGCGATATATATAATCAAAAGAGAGATCATATTGTAGTGAGACCTTGAGGAAGTGTAGTAGAGTTTTCTACACTGTGGACTCAAGAGCGTGAGACTGTAATCACTCTTATTGATTCTTAGTGAAATCCAGCCAGAAGGGTTGTCCGTGCGGGAGAGTGGACGTAGGCTTGGTCTAAGCCGAACCACTATAAATCTGGAATCTTGATTCTCTATCCCTAATCCTTTTATCATTAACTGCTTTCATTTGCTGCAATTGTTGGTTTTAATTTATTAACCTCTCATTCGGATTAAATTGTTAAAATTGCTTTAAACACCTATTCACCCCTCTCTAGGTGCCAATTCTAGTCCTAACAATTCGTAGACCAGGGTGGCAAATGAGAACAATGGTGTAATTTAGATGAATGACCCAGCGTAGTGTAGATGATCCCCAGGAGAGAGTATTAAATTATAACTGAGAAAAGGAAAGGTTGCAACCAAGCAGCCCATTTAAAAAGGCTCGGGGCATTCCGATACGCAGACATAATTCGGATTCTCTAGTGAAACACCAAAGAAAACACGACGACGCAGAAAGAAACAAAGGCATACATAAACGGATATGGCTTCTTTTCAGAGAATTGTGGCCGCCATTATCGGTCTTCATTGCATATGGCAGATTGGGAGAGGCATGCCGGACGAGACTGTGGTGCAGCAAATATGCAGCAGAGACAAAAACAACGAGGGAGATGGTTACGGTTTTTATTTATACGGAATTCTGAGAGATTTTCACATCAGCGCCGCCGGATCTGGGTATAACTATTATGGACATAATAGAACTTTCCATGTCCAGTGCTATGGTCATGCGGCTTGCAATGATGCCCTTGCAGCATCATGCTCACGACGTGCTCCTGACGGAATGCTTAGGAATTGGGGCTCAGCTCCATCTCGAAGATTGTGGAATGAGATAAGAGGTGTACATGATTAAACTCTTCCTTCTCTTAAAAAATTGCTCTGTGCGTGGTTATTACCATACGAGAATCCTCCAATCTTCATGGTATTACTATTAGAAACTTCCAATCTTCACGGTATTACTATTAGAAACTATGTGAAGACCTAAAGCGACATGATAATGTTAGTGTAAGGAACGTACAATGAAAACCTCATACAAAAACGTTCGGAAACTAAAAGCATACTATATTTCGTTAAATGAATAAAGGCGATATATTATTGCAAATCCAAGAATTTATTATTGCTCCATCATCAGAATTTATTGAGTACATGATTAAACTCTTGCCACATAAAACCAAGGATCACAATATTAGAAAGGCATGCTATTCTTTCATCATACAACACCTCCACTACATGAGCCGAGTTGCTTCATCGTTTTCCCTTCTGTATCTTCCAAAAATCATGCTATTCCTGGAGTTCCCTAAACTTGCTAACACTACAAGATAATCGATAGGTGATGGGCAAAACTGTACGCGCAAGTCAAAATTGGTCCTAGACTCTCATTAGTGACGACTCATAGACCATCGGCTACCGTCGGTGAAGGTTTCTTGAAACCTGTCGCCAAAAATTTTAGGGACGGCTTAATTCCCCGTCCCCGAATGATAACAATGATACACTCATCCTGTCAAGTCCATGATGAGAAGATTGATAGAGTTAATAATTTAAATACCGTAACAACTAACTGAAAAGATGCACCAATCAATCAAAGAAATAAGAAGACAAACAAATTTGTAAGTATTAGAATAATGGAAAACATATAGATGTCACAAAGTCATATAAGTAGCGACCCTAATCCGAGAAACCTTTCATGGCAAGACATCTCTGAATGTTGAATGAGTAGCATGGAAAGAAGTAGATGGTCTATAATCAACACCGTCAAAGGAATTCCCAACGTTAAGATCAGCAACTTCTTTAACTTTGGAAAGAAAATTAGATGTCTACAAGAGGAGAATAGAAGTCCGTTGAAACAGTGACGAAAACAATATAGCAACCTCTTTGAAATTGTCTGATTGAAAAGAAATAATGAAAGTTACTTATAATGTTTGAAAGACAAGGGCTGTAAATTCTTACTTTATAAAATTAAGAAGGGTATATTTGGAAATGAAAAGCGGAGGAACACTTTACTCTTTCTAATGGTAACGTACTTTCCAGAAGAGCAAAAAATGTGTAATTCTGAGCACAGAATAAATGAATTCTGCCAGATTTGAGATATTCTTTTGTGCCAAAATATCAGACACAACCGGAACAAATTTGTCCATGATTTCACAGGAGAAAGTACGTTGACGGTACAAATAGATAATCTTTGTCTCGGGCTATACTACTGAGAAAGAATATAAAGACTCGAAATACTTTGATTTATTAACAACACCGGAACCCAACTAGTTTCAATGGTAAAGAAATGTGTAGTCTACTAGGTCACCTAACGAACACTTGAATTCGATTATTTAGTCTACACAAGAGAAGTAGTTGGATCGAGTCATATAGAAGCACAATAATGTATAAATGCACTAAATTACAAAGGATCGGCATATGATTTAGCCTTGAATAGTAACAAAGTCTTAGACGAATCATAATAATATGAATAGACTCTTCTTTTAGAACTCCAGCCTCCAGAGCAATTAAAATCTTATTATGTAATTACATAGATTTTTGCTTATTGTTAATAAATAATCTTGGTGGAAGGCAAGCAATCTCACTGGAAGACCATCCACAAAGAAAGATTTCACTCACACCACCATTCACCGGGGGTAGAATTCGGTAACTGACATACCACCGGTCGAGGAAGGCATAGTACTGCTAGTGGATTGGTCTGACTGAAGCTCTTTCATTGGGATGCTTAGCCCTTGGGATCGACTTCGGACAAAGAAGGCTGGATGTCGAGGCGATGGCGGGTTAAAGTAATTGCTACTAAGCATGAGAACTACGGTTGCCATGGTGGGTCTAATAGCCGGATCTTCCTGGATGCATAGTAAGCAAATGTGCAGGCATCGAAGTACTTCATCTTCTAAATATGAATCCATGATAGCCAAGTCCAACACTTTCAAGGGTGTGCCATCTCTCCATTGATTCCATGCCTACAAGAATAGTTCAGGAAAATCTTCACAAAATTGCAGCATTAATTCAACGACTCATCATGCAAGACATCTAAATCTTGCAAAAGATCATATGTGGCTAAGGAATTGAATCGGAAGTGTTTCCACAGGCTAAATGATTAAGTTTTTACGAAGGAATTTCAATTTCACTTTACTAAAATTACAATAAGTGCAATGTAAAGAGTACCACAGTTAAACTTACATAAATAGCAAGGTATTCACCCCCATCCAATTGGTGGTAGAAGTTATTTTTCTTGCCGCAAATGATCTCTAAAAGTAGTATGCCGAAACTATAAACATCAGATTTAACCGAGAACTCTCCATGCATTGCATACTCTGGAGACATGTAACCACTGCAAAATTGAACATTAGCCATATGTATATTGCAAAAATAGATAAAATGAGCAAGTATGGCATCCAATTACAAAGTCATCCATTCTAAAACTAAGACTTACAAAGTCCCCATGATTTTATTTGTGCTAGCCTGAGTTTGATCACCTCCAAAAATCCTTGCCATGCCAAAATCTGAAATCTTTGGGTTCATTTCACTGTCTAACAAGATATTGCTACATTTTAAGTCACGATGGATGATTCGGAGACGAGAATCTTCATGTAAGTAGAGCAATCCTCGAGCAATCCCAGATATTATTTTATATCGTAATGGCCAATTCAATTGACCACTTTTTTGGGGATCTGCATCATTGCACCCAAACTCATTATGTGCTAGCATGTGTCACCTATCGAAAACTCAAAGCGAATATATTTACTCTCATCAATCAAAGGTAGCTTAAGAAAAAAAACTATAATCAGTTGAAAGAACATAAAACCTTTTAATTTATGGTTTCCAGAGCTAGTGAAAGCTCGAACATTTAGCAAATTATGCATTCTTAAGATAAGAAAGATTAAGTTGCAACATACCAAATAAGAAGAAATCAAGGCTTTTATTTGGCACAAACTCGTACGCTAGTAGCTTTTCACTTCCCTCCAAGCAAAATCCAAGCAGTCGTACAAGATTTCTGTGTTGAAGCTTTGCAACTAATAGAACTTCATTCTTGAATTCCTCATAACCCTGTCTTGAGCTTTGAGATAGCCTCTTTACCGCGGTTTGTTGTCCATTAGGAAGTATACCCTAAAGTGTCTTGTATTTATCATTTAATTTCATATAAACACTCCTTAAAAATAACATAAAAAAGTGCTACATTTTTTTTTGGCACTATTATGTTCAATTCATATATAAAGAATTCTTGATTGTTTCTAACTAATATGTAATACCTACCTGGAAAACTTCACCAAATCCACCTTCACCCAACTTGTTTTCGGGAGAGAAATCATTTGTCGCGACTTTTATTGTAGTGAAGTCAAATTGCAAAGACTCCACAGTAGTAAGTTCGCTTGCACCTATATTAAAAAAAAAGGCAGTTTGATTGTCAATTATATTGACATTGGCTCCTAGTGGTGTTTATATGACTATCGGTGCTTGGGAACGTTAGCACAATGTAGACCACTGGATTAGATAGGTATGATTGTTCCACTACCCCAAAGAAATCTTTCCTCTCTTGACTGGTCATAAAAAAAATCATGAATACTATAGGAAACAAAGTAATCAAATGAATATTTTATCATGATTGCTTTTTCATGCTTAGGGTGGTGTTAGGTCTACTAATTGTGGTGTAGATGCTACCTATGGTTGGATTGATAATGGTGAATCTATATCACTCTAACATACCTCATGGCATTCTAATGGGATCTTGTTGGATGTATACCCAAGGAGAGTTGTTTATAATTTTAATCTTCTAATGGCAACTGATATAATTCATAACTCTAAATGGAAATGGCCTAACAGAATGTCTGAAGACTTGATATCAATCTAGGTAGCTGTTTGTATTGGGTGGTTTTGGGCTTTTCTCACTCCGAAAGCTAGTTGAAAGTGTAAAGTTTTTTCTTATGCTTATAAAGCAACTACTAACCCATTTTGCAACAAATGTGGGACAACCTCAATAATCTCCCCTTAGACACCAGGCTTGAGTCAAAGCTACAATAACTTGTAAACCCGTGTGAATATTAGATCTAGAATTGTTGGCAACCTATACTCTGATACCAATGTTAGGAGGTCTTAGGCCTCTCTTGCCCCAGAAACTATCTCAAGGTTTTTCCTTATATTTATCAATCGACTACTGGTCGCTACCGTAACAAATGTGAGATAACTTTAATAATCTCCTCCTAACACATCGAGTCTAGGTTGAAGCCGCAAAACCTGTAACTTTCTTGTATGATTGTTAGGTCTGGACTCATTGGCAACCTAGGCTCTAATACTAGTGTTGGGTGGTCCTGGTCTTCTCTCACCCTAAAAGCTAGCTTAAAGAATGGGACTTTCCCTTACACTTATATACTGACCACTAGCTCTTTTCATGACCAATGTGGGACAACCTTAACAATCTCCCCCTTACTCGAGTAGCCTTGGGTCAAAGTCACAACAACCCATAACTCTTTTGTGTGACTATTGGGTGTAGACATGTTGGCAACATGGATTCTAATACTAGTGGTGGAAAAATCTTAGGCTACTCTCACCCAAAGCTAGCTTAAAGGGTGAGGTTTTCCCTCACACTTAAAAATCAACCATGAGCCCCTTCCACAACCGATGTGTGACAACCTCAACAATCTCCCTCTCACATATTGAGCCTGTGTCGAAGCCACAACAAATCATAACTCTCTCGTGTGATTGTTGATTCCACACTTGTTGGCAACTCGGACTTTAATACCAATATTAGGTGATCTTGGTCTTCTCTCATCTCAAAAGTTAGTTTAAAAGATGAGACTTTTCCTTACACTTATAAATTGATTACTAGCCCCAATCACAATAAACGTGGGACAACCTCAACAATCTCTTCCTTACACATTGGGCCTAGGTCGAAGCTACAACAACCCGTAACTTTCCCATGTAACTATTTTGTCCAGACTTGTTGGCAACCTAAACTCTGATATTAGTGTTGCGTGGTCTTTGGACTCTCTCACCCTAAAACTAGCTCAATGGGTGAGACTTTCCCTCATACTTATTAACAGACCATTAGCCCCTTCCACAACAAATGTGGGACAACCTCAACAATCTTTCCCTCGCACATTTATTCTAGCTCGGAGCCACAATAACTCGTAACTCTCTCATGCGACTGTTGGATCCAAACTTATTGGTAACCTAAGCTCACAGTACCAATGTTAGGTGGTCTTGGATTTCTCTCAAAAGGTGAGACTTTTCCTCACACTTATATACCGACCACTAGTTCCCTTCACAACTAATGCGAGACAACCTCAACAATTTGTGGTAAGATTTTTTCCACATCTTCTTTGTAACACCACAATACTAGCACTGTTGCTTCTAGTGACATTCTTGCCTCTGCTTTAGCTAAGGAGATTGTCAGGAAAAGCAGTGCAAGATAACATTGAGATTAGATCCCATTTGTTTGGCCATACAAGATAAGCTACCTATATTTCTAAGAATTGACAGAGAATCATCTAATCATGGCCAGGCTCTATTTTTTGTGTCATGAAAACGCTGATATTAGATCCCATTTGTTCTTTGGATGTAGTTTCTCTAAGCAAGTTTGGAAGAGTGCCCTTCAGCTTTGTTGTACTAATAATGATATTTATTATTGAGAGTTTGAATTGTTTTGATGCAGCAGCCTATGAAAAGGAGAAATTTTCATCGTGTTCAGTGAAATTTTTGTAGAATTGCTGCGCTATTTCATCTAGAAGGCTAGAACATAGCTGTGACTTTCCTAAACTACTCCTTCTATTGATAGCACTATAATTGCTGGTGGAGTCAATTACACTTCAAGGTTGGAAGTGCATGAAGAAGAAGAATTGGAATCCTCCATTTATGGAATACTATCTCTTGAATCTCGATTGTTGTTGATTGTTTTCTAATGGTGGTTGTTGTATATAGGGGTGATCAAAACTAAGATGAGTCAGTTCCCAATCTAGATCTGGAACCAAATCGGTCAGTCCCAAACCAACCTGTTCCATCAGCTCATTTTTATATTTTGGGTAATAATTAGGTTTATTATTCAAAAATGAAAATTTGAATTCTTTTATTACAAAACTTGTCATGTTTAAGTGGTCACGTGGTTACTTTCCATATCGAGGACATATTTAAGTTGGAGGTATCGGCTCGAAACCAAACAAACATGGATCGGGTCGGTTCCCAAGTTGGAATAGATCCAATGCTCATTCCTAGTTGTATGGCAGCAGTTATAGGAGTTCCTGATATATATGTTTGCTGCGGTATATCTCGTACTAAAGTCAATATGGGGTTATGGGGGAACTAGTCCTGAACTCTTCTTGGTCGATGGACTAGCTCTATCGTTAGCAAAAGAACCTTTCAAGTATTATAACTTGGTACAAAGGGACACTTAAGTGCCATAACTTACGAAAGGTATACTTAAGTGCCATATTCAAAGAAAAACGGATCACTTAAGTGCCACTCCGGCCAAAAAAGTTCGGCCAAAATGCCGACGTAGCATTTTTCCGGCGAAGCGAGTGCAAAACGGCGCGTTTTGCACGTTGACGTGGCCAAATAATGCAAAAATGGCGTTATTTTGGGCTCACGTGGTAAAAAATAATATAAAAATTAATTAAATTAAATTTAAAATTAAATTTAGTTAAAATATTAAAAATTATTTTTTAAAAAAAAAGAAGAAAAGGGGGTGCGGGGTCGGCGATGGAGGGGGAGGGTTGGCCAGGGTCGTCGGGCCCTAGCCAAGGGCCGGCGATCTCGACCGACCGGCGGCGAGGGCTCGCGAGCCCTCGCCCAAATTTAGCGAGGATGGTGGCCCTCGCTCGGCCGAGCCAAGGGTCACCGCCAGCCGGGGGCAACCCCGGCGAGGGCTTGCAAGCCCTCGCCGACCGTCGGCCGAGGTTGTCGGCCCGGCCGTGGCCCGATGACCCCGGTCAACCCTCCCCCCGTCACCGGCCCTTCCTGGCGATGGTGGGGAGGCGGCGGCTGAATACTCAGCCCCCACACCCCTTTTTCTTCTTTTTTTCTTCTTCTTCTTTTTAATTTTAATTTTAATTTTAATTTTAATTTTAAAAAGTATTATTTTTTAATATTTTAACTAAATTTAATCTTAAAATTATTATTTTTTAATATTTTAACTAAATTTAATCTTAAAATTATTTTTTTAATATTTTAACTAAATTTAATTTTAAATTTAATTTAATTAATTTTATATTATTTTTTTACAACGTCAGCAAAAAAAATGCCGTTTTTGCATTATTTGGCCACATTAGCGTGCAAAACGGCGTCGTTTTGCATTTGCTTCGCCGGGAAAATGTCACGTATGCAATTTGGTCAGATTTTGGCCATATTGGCACTCAAGTGATCCATTTTGCTCCGATTTTGACACTAAGTGTACATTTCGTAAGTTATGGCACTTAAGTGTCAATTTCTGCTAAGTTATGGCACTCTAGGGGTCCGCGTCTCCCCTATCGTTTATTGACCAAAAACATTCTATTGGTTAAGATTTCTTGGCATGGTTTTTCGGATCAAATCTTGAAAATGAGGAACCTTCAATTGCACCAAATTTATTCACATATTTGATGTTGATACCTCTCTATCAGTATGATCCTCGTTCTTTTAGTTAAAATACATGTATGTCCATGATTTTGAATTCTGTTTATTTCACGTTTGCTGAACTTACGGAAAAGTATTCGTTTTGTGGGGGTGATCCAGATTGTAAAAGTATAATACTAGGGTAAAGTATTTTAATTTTTAATTTGTTTCATATCTTTTTTCAGGTCAATTAATGATGTAACATGTCTGGAATCATTTTATGCTTAAAATATGGCTAATTTTGTTTCATATTTATAGAAATCAAATAGTATTCTTGTGATTTTTCATTTGATAACACGAACTGGTGACAAATTAAATGACTACATTTGATAGGTCTATAGAATCTGTAAGTAGTCATACTATAATATGTAAGCTGTTCTTTTTTAAATCTACTTGCTGTAAAATCATAATAGCATTATTTTACAATTTTATTACAGTGACACAGAACTTTTTTGATATATAGGTAAGGGAAGCGACAATATGTACCGGTGCGTATCCTAAATCATATTATTTCTGCCCCATATATCAAATGCGGGCATTGAGAAATAAGGAAAACTACTGATATTTAGGCATTGAGAAATACAAATTCGATGTTTTTAAAGCTTGTAACAAGGATTAGGTCGACTTATTTGACTTGGCAGGGCTTGCCAGACCAGCTTGAGTTATGAAAGAAGGGGTTCGTAAAATGTTGAGCCAACATTTCACTGCTATAGTAGCTTAAATTAACTTTATGGAGTCGTCTCATCCAATTCTAAGGTATTACAATTGTAGAGTTTGTATTACCAAATTCACAAGTTACTGTTATGTCAAATGGACTTTTATTTTTTTGATTAGTATTTTTGAGTCCTTATGAATAATAATGAAGTTTTATGATATAGATCCTTCAAGAAAAAATAAAGGCTAATGGTCAACTTACCGCTTATTCCTTCGACGGCTTCATTCGCATTCGTCTTCTTTCTTCGAAGGAAACAAGAAGTGAGAAAAAGAAGTACCAAAGCACCTCCAACAGGAACAGTAATGGCCACAGCTATCACGGCCGATTTGTTGCTTTTTCCTACTTTGTCGCTTTTGCCTGCACATGTCGCATTACTTGTACAAGACAATTGTAGGAGCTTTTTAAATTAGGCTTAGTTTATTTTACAAAAAATGAATGATTTAGAAAAATATATTTTTCAATTTGATTTCTTGTATCGAAAATAATTAGTCGATAAAAAATGTTTCTATTAGTAATAATAATATTTATCTAAATATTTTTATGGATGATGATAATATTTTTCGTTGACTCATTTTTATAATCGATACAGCCAATCATTAATAAGGAAATGTTATCCAAATATTTATCTTCGTTAAACAAATGTATCCTTAGATATTTCCTATATTGTTTTACATTCTCTAAGATAAAGTATCTCATCCATAGCAAAATAAAACCACTAGATATAGTAAATAGAGACAAGACATTATTTTGGACAAATCAAATGCCAATTAAGAATGCGCCACAAAAGTGAGTCTTAGAGATAAAACTGACGGAGAATGGGCAGGTTGCTATAAGATCAATGATGAAAAAGAGGCTAATTTTCATTCTTTAAATAGCAATAAGATTAAATTTTGAAGGAAATCCACGATAGAAAAGTAACTAAAATAAACCATTGAAGGCGATATTGTCTATTTAGTAAAAATGAGTAGATATAGCCTCATCCTTTCTAAATTCAGCAAGACTTCCAATCACAAGTTATTGTCATTTGATTTTTATCCTTTCCCAAAGCATCTTGTGAAGATAAAATCAAAGTTGAGCCTATAGTGCCATTAAGCAAAACCAAGGCAAATTTCTCGTGTTCAGATCTGAAGATTAACATTGACAAGCTTCAAATTAACAAAGCACACGATGCAATAGCCGACTAATGGCTAACAAAGCCATCGGCAACTTTTCAGTTTGCAAGGTCACAGAAGGATAGGCTCAGCTTAAAACTCAAATTAATATCAATTCCATATGTTTACTCCAAATTAATTTGTGCCTCACAAAAATATTTAGTGAAAACGGACCAGCACAATTTAGTGAGTAGAAGTTTCTTTTCAATTTTTTGGAATTAGAATTCCAAGTCTAATAGACGTGGCCTAAAAGGAGTGGAAGAGAGGCAAAAGAAAAGTTCGATATACCTTCAGGTGTTGTAACCGGAGGAAGAGGGCCTTCGGGTGTTGTTACCGGAGGAGGAGGTGGGGCCAGCAGGGCGGAGGCATTATAGAAGGGGTACAACTCGAACCTCACGTTGCAGCTAGGAGTCAATATCCTCCCTCCTTGCTTCCCCTCGGGAAGATAAGGAATCACCCACCGGAGACACGTGTTACAGTTCCACTTCGACAAGTCCGGCGTGCACTGCGCAAACGTGTACAGGTTCTGCAGGCTCGTGAAATTGGCCGTAGCGACTGCGACTTTCTTCCGAGAGTCGCCGTCCGAAGCGTTCCAGGCAGCGTCTGTGATGGTGTTACCGAGCACTTGCACGAACTCGGCCGGGTCACTGATGTTCCCAGTGTTGTACATCGTCAAACCAGGCGTCTCTTCCATGACAGAGAAGATGGACTCGTTCGAGTACCTCAACATGCACTCATCGAACCAGATCAAAGAGACTCGCTGGTTGGGGCATCTCTGGAGGATCTCCTGTTTTCCAGTGGCGACGCAGTCGCTGCACGTGGCGGTGCTGACGTCACCACGGCAGAGGAAGAGCCCGTAGGCCTGATCGGGAGGGTTTTGGCCGGCAGTGGCGTTGGCGAAGCCATCGGTGCTGTTGGTGGCGGCGGCGGAGGAGAGGGAAGAGAGGAGGGTGTTGAGGTTGGATCGGTAGGTGGAATTGGGAGTGAAGAGAGTGGAGTTGCAGTAGTGCCATAGATATGTAGGTGCCGACTCAGAACTTCGAGTATAAACACTGAGAAAATTGAGGAAGAAGAAAAGAGAGTTGGAGACGGTGAAGCAAGACTTCATGGTTGAATTGATGATAGCATGCGCTAGTGAGATCCGCAAGCACTTATAGGAACAATATTGTTTGAATTTCGTCCCTTAAGTCTCGTCCATTCTGCAGGTTCCATGCGCGACACGACTCCATCGAAAAGTCTCGCAGGACTATGATTTGTGGTGTGAAAGATCAGTCCCACCCACTCTTGACTAAAATCACGGCCGTTGCTCGCTTAATTGTGGACAAGTTGCTGAAGCTTTCGTATCGTGTCCGACACGTGTTGACGTGTTCGATATGCTCGGACACGCATTGAGCACATATCAAATTTTCCGACATGTGATCAACTCTTCTCAACACATTCCGACACACGTGTCCGGGAGAGAGAATCGATGAAGAAGATGATGGACGATGGAGGCGAGGGTGAGGGAGCAGACGCAAAGCCACGAGCGACGGTGAGGGAGGGCCAGAGGAAAAGCAAAGACTGAGGTGACCGGGTCATGACTGCGATGCCACAATGGATGGCCAGCGGTGAGGCTACGGCTGCAAAAGAGGAAGCGTCGGACGCAAGGCGGCAAGCGATTATGATGGCTAATGCGGCGATCAAGAGAGAGAGGAGGAAGAGGAAGCAGTAGCATCTAGGGTTTTTTAAGGAGGGAACTCAAAAAAATAAAAAATAAACATGGGATTTTGATGGGACTTTGCGTGATTTCTTCTTTCTGCAGGGTCGGTGGACGAGAGGGTGACTTGAATTTCTAATAAAGGAAGTGAAGCCTCATTTTCAGAAATTTTTAGAAATTTGTAATCTTCTTTATTTTATTTTTTTAATTCATCTTTCTGATTTCCTACCGACAAGGTCATGGGGGTCTCGGCGAACGGCCGCCGAAGAAGATAAATAGTAGAATAGGAAAAAAGGAAGAAAGAAAAAGGAAAGGAAAGAATGAGGGAAAAAAAAATAAGCATAGAAATTACAAAACCACATTGTTTTGAATATCATTGAACACAGCAGATCGCCGACCATTCTATGTAGGATTATTAGCGTTAACTAGACCGCCCCATTAACAATCTCCAACCTAAATTAGCCGAAGTAACTAAATTGGAAAACATCAAAAAGTTTAGTACTACAATGACGAAATGAAAAGCTTATCACTAACTTGGCAATTATATAATAGATTTATAACGTTTTGAATAATTTTTCCATTTTTCCACTCGTTTCGTATTGTTAACAATTTTTTTTTTGACATACAAAAAAAGGTATCTCACGTCGTTTGTTTATGGGACATACGCTTGATATATACATGTGGTTTCTCTCCATTTATTGACTTAAGTTTTTTTGAATTAGATATTCTAATGGAATCATATTTTGCTTCAGATTATTTTGCGTGCGTAGCCCGTTTGTCAATTATATGCCCATAATTGTCTTAGACATGATGAATTTTGTCACAATCTTTGATCTTCACTTCTGTGTTACTACGTTGATCCTCGTCTAAATAATCGGTACATAGGTAAAGGATGATAGAGAATGGAGTAGACAATAACGAAAAGGAAACGGTAGGGGTTTCTTTTAATATTCAAAGATTGTTTTCTCCAACACGGCTCTTGTGGCTCAGGTCAAAGTGCTTTTGTCCGACAAGACTGAACCACGTGTTGGGTTTCTTAGGCAACCACGCCATACTGGTCAGATCGCAAGTGCCTTTCAATTGATAGTGCGATTCTTTTTATAATTTTCTTTTCCTCTTTATTTGATCTTAAATTACCAAATATTTTGCCCTGTTTTATTCGAGATTTACCAAATAAGAAATACGCCATTTCAAGCAAATGTATCCTCCTTCTCCTCCTGGCGAAGGAAGCATGAGCCTCGGGATCAATGGTCCCGTCATTGAAGCAAGTCAATTACGTTATCTTACTTTTTTCCAAAGCGGAGACTTGGGAAAGAGAAGTCTGAGGATGTAGACGTAACTGGAAATGAGAGAGAGAGAGAGGAATCTTCATTCTAATATTTGTACAAAAAAAATGTAGGGACTCTTGTTTCCGATTCCTTTTTCCAACGAAGGACGTGCCTTTTCTAAGGAAAGGTTGTTAGGTGCCTAGCAATTTACGGATTAAGATCCTCTGATTGCCCAGGCATCTTGCTAATTTTTATTTATGAATAAACTTCACATGCAACTAAATTTTATTACGGATTAAGATTCTCTGAAATTAAAGTAAATTGACATTATTTTTTTTCTTTTCTGATGAGTGTAATTTGACATTTTGAGCTTACTATATCGAGAAGATGACACATTAACACAAAAGAAAGGTCTGAACTTAAATCTTCCCATTTATATCTATTTTTCTTCATTTCCTTTTCTTTCCCGTTTATATTTTTTTTTCGCTTCTTCCTTTGTTCCACGGGTAATATCACCGCCCTCCTCCTTTTGTGATAGAGAGGCAAGCTTGGGGAAAGATAGGCCGATCCAATGGAAGCAATTGCCACTAGTGGCGAGGCACGGCAATGAGGTGAGGGCCGTGTGACCCACGGTTGAGGTGGAGAGAGAGATGGGGATCTAAGATTTTGTGTTGATTTTGCTGCAATTCATTGATCGAAAAACTTTAGAAGATAAAAGTAACACTTTCTGTAATCTAGGACGCAAAATTGTGAACCCACTCTGGATGTTGATCTATGCTCACACCATATTGGATTCACTGAAAAATCGTGAATACTTTGCTATTGGTTAGGCCATCAATACTCAGGCGGAGGAAAGAGAAGAAGATGAACGGTGAGGATGGTCAACTTTTTGGCCTCGTACAGGGCTCACTGACAAGGTCAATTGCGTGATTTGCATTCTCTTGTATTGGGGGAGGGGCGGGGTGGGAATATTTCAAGTGATGGCAATGATGGCGACGGCAACGGAGAGCGCTTTGGTCAATTGCGGCGGGGGGGGGTGTGGTTGTTGGCGGTGGGGTTGGGAATATTTCAGTTTCAAGTGATGGCGATGATGGCGATGGCAACGGAGAGCACTTTGGACTAGGTTCATATGTACTTGTTGTCATGGAAACCATTCGAACTTTCCATGATTTTATGTGAGGAAAAGTATTGGATCCAATTGGACAAGTTTGTTGACCTAGTGCAACTCCTTGTAGGCCACGGCTAAAATCTCTGACAGAGGTACACGTTACCGCTGCTTCACGTAATGCATTTTCGTGTGTATAAGTGATTTGCACGAAAAATTGCCGAACAACTTTTACAGGTAGTCACCTCCTGATCCCAATGGAAATACTTGCAACGCCGATTGAGTTAAGGATGTGAATAGTTTGTTTGGCTCGGAAAAAGACCTATAAAAAATTGCAATGAAATATGACGATGTTTTTACCCTACAATTAACACGAAATGACAGAACACTTGTGTACAGGTTTCGGATTATCCGTTTTGAGGGACATAGAATTACTTCATGGTAGAGTAGCTCCCGGTCACTTACGATCTTTTTCTAAGTACGTAGTAATTCGTACACCAGTGCAGTGGACGATCCCCAGGGACATGAAGTTCTTTTATGAGTGACAAGCAAAAGTGACGGAAAAGTGCTCTAATAATTTGATTTTCAAATGGTTTCGTATATACAAGAAAATTCTTTTGGAAAAATTATGCAAAGTCGACAAAATACGATAACAATCAAGCTATTGATTGACAAATTACAAAAGCCAGGCATCGAGCAAAAGTCAAACTACTATGCGAAGGCCACGTCGGCATTGAGAGCAGGTGAGGGGCGAGTGCTGGTTTAGCATTAATTATTTTGCTCTAGTCATGATCACCTAATGTCCAGTTCGAAAATGTGTGCTACTGATTTGAGACCTTGGTGAGACTAGCAACCGAAACCTAAATTAAATATGAAAACCCAAATTTACATTGATTTTTTGTTCCCTATAGGTTTTTAATACTGAGTTAAATGATAAAGATTCTGTTTTTTGTTATTCTTTTAAAGGGTTTGGCTTTTGTGGTTGTACAGCAATAAATGCCAATTTTGGCAATTGACTTTGGAAGCTTTATATTCCGATTGCAAAAGATGAGTCCCACAAGTGTGCCGTTACAAATATAGCATAACAATACCACTAGGCTAACAGGCTCTTATTACAAAGAGTCTTTTCTAATTTTCATCTTTAAGGCAAAATCTCAATACAATATAAATAGCTTTCAATTTTCGTTTACAACAAGGAAATAGAAATGTCAGTATCAATGATGGCCCAAAATAAACAGGAAAACAAAATTATCTAATGAAGGTTCTTGACAGGAACGTCTTACTAACTTGCTATGTCAATTTGGAAATATAATACTTGAATCCGTAGTGCCACAATGACAACCAATTTTCCAACGATTGTCCCTATTGACCAAATAAAATCAAAAGTTGAAAAGTAATATGTGTTGACTAGTTAAAACCTCAAGCCACAGAGTTAGATTTATCAAAATTAGGTTACAAAACTTCAACCAAAAAAAATTAGTTTACAAAACTGTTTTTCTAGGAGATATGTACGATTGTGAGTAATCCTCTAAACAATCTGTTGAATACAAGAATCAATAATGGCCCGATACCTCATTTAAAAAATTAATTGTCTTAGTAAGTCTAATATTTTCCTAAAACAAAACCCCATAATGTTGGCTCAATGGTTTAGAATTTGGAGATGTATAGAGCCAACTTGGTTCCCACAAGGGTTTTTGATTTGCAAAATCAAAAGGGAGCTTCTTGTCGTTAAAAAGGAAAATCTCAAAACCAAAGAATTAACGATTCTACAAGGCTTACATCAGTGTCACCAACTCTGTATAAAATTGAATCCATATTTAAAGTAAAATACTTGGCTAACTATGCCGTTAGCTTGGAAAGAGGACGGTCAATCCTGAACTCACACATTTTCCACGAGAGGGAGAGAGATCTATGTTTACGTTGGAAACTTCCCTGTGCTTGTGTTTGAGAAAGGAAACTGTTGTGGATGTAAAGGGAAAGAGAAGGTAACGGAAGACATCATCTCACTCCTGCATTTGTTTTATCTAGGAGACATTGCGCGTGACCCGTTGCGTAGAAATGCAAAGATGGAAATAAGGAATAATTTGACTTTTAGGACCACCTTCTTGGCCCTAAAAGTCCTTAGGGCTCTTTGGCTTCAAGCTGCCCAAAAAACTGACTGTCATCACCAGTGGTATAGTCATACCACGGGACTTTTAATGTTTGAATACCTGAACATTTTGTCAAGTGGGTGCTAGGAAATTCAAAAACAGATAGCTTATTAAATTAATGGATACCGGGGGAAGATTACTGTATTTGATGTAAATTGATTCCCGATAATATTATGCTTGAACAAGTTATGTACCGACACTCAAACACGACACATCCACAACATGAGCCGACTTGCTTCGCCATCTTCCTTTCAAAGTCTTTCTAAAAAAGGTATTGTTGTAGTTACGTAATTGAGCTAACACTACTAGAAGAAACCGATAGGTGATAGACAAAACTACACAAAAAGAGAGAGCCAAAATTAGTTTGAAACTCTCATTATAGATGGCTTGTAGATTAGTGGCCATCGTTGGTGAGGGTTTTGCAAAACCCATCAACCATAAATCGTTGGAGAAAGATAACAATCAAATGCTTATCCAGGTCAACTCCATGATAAGAAATTGATAGAGCTAATATAATTTAAATACCGTGACAATTAACTAAAAGTTACATCAATTGATCAAAGAACTTAGAAGACACGATTGCAATAAATTTATTCCTAATTTTGTTGGAGAAAGTGCATTCACAAGGCAAATAGATAATCTTTGTCTTCGTCTTGAATTATAAACACTATCAAAGAATACAAAGACTTTCAGTTTTTTCTTTTGGAGGGGGCGGGGGGTTGGGATGGATCGCTTTCATTTCTTCAACCAAGGATTTCCAAGCAACAAAGAAGGCTTATGAATGAAGGATTGCTTAAAAGGGTTGATGTGGGGTAACCAATTACAAGGGAGAGCTTCAAGTCTGCTAACTGACTGGCCTCACGGTAATAGTGGACAACTTGGATTTCATGGAGATGGGCCAGACAAGATTTGCATTTTACAAAAAGGGCCCACAAATCACACCCAAGGTGATCAGTGCCCAAGAAAAACCTCTTCAAGATGGGACACCTACTGCCTACGGATATAGTTTTAACAACACCAAAGCCCAACTAGTTTCACAAGGGAAGAAATGTACAGTCTAGTGGGCCAGTCAACGAACACTTCATTATTTAGTCTAGACAAGAGTAGTATTAAGCCTTATAGAAGCACAATAACATACAAATGCGGAAGATTACAATGGATTGATTTATGATTTAGCTTCAAATAGTAACAAAAACTTAGAAGAATCATAATAACTATGATGGATAACATGTGTGGGGTCTTCTTTTTAAATGCACACAACCCCATTTGAGCAATTAAGAGCTTATTCTTCAAATACATAGACTTCTACTCATGGTTCATAAAGAATCATGGTGCAAGGCTACACAATCTCACCAAGAGACCATTCATGAAGAAAGATTTTGCTTATGCCACCATTATTGGGGGTACAATTTGGTAACTAACATGCCATTGGTTGATGAAGGCATCATCCTATTGGCAAATTCCTCCAATTCAAGCTCTCATCAGGATGCTCAATCTGTGTGATCTACTTCGGATGAAGAAAGCTAGATGTCAAGGTGATAATTGGGTGCATAGTAAGCAAATATGTAGGCATCAAAACACTTGATCTCTTGAATATGAATCCATGATAGCTAGGTCCACTACTTCCAAGGGCATGCCTTCTCTCCATTGATTCCACACCTGCAAGAATAAGTTGGGAAAATCTTCATAGAATTGCGGCATTAATTCAATGACTCATCATGCAAGATATCTGACTCTAGTAAAGAACCATATATGAACAAGGAACAATAATAATAAGTGTTGTGTAGGCTAAGGATGCACATAACAAAATTTCTAGAACAAAAATCAATTTCTATTCCTTGGACAAGTTTATGAGTAAAGAAATGCGTTTCATAGAAACTCAAAATTTTTGTTTCTAGAATAGAGATTCGTTTGATAAAAAATAAAATTTCTATTTCTTGAGGTGGTAGTGGCCGGCTCCTGGTGGTAGTTGACCAACATTCGGTGTCTGGTCGACAACAAGCGTCCTGTGGTGGGTGGCAGGCATCCAACGTTGTGGCATTTGACGTCTAGCGGCCGGTGTCTAGTGGCGGCAGCCAGCGTACAATGATCGGGGGCGGATGTTTGGCCTCCTGTGTGTGGTGGGCAGTGATGAGAGTGAACGATGAGAAGATTTTTCATTTCTTACTTTTATTCCAAAAATAAAATAGTTAAAAATTTTAGCTTCTGATTTTTTGTCCAAATCTATTTCTAGGATATAAATATGTTCTAGAAATAAATAAAAAAATGAAATTACGTTATCAACCAGATTTCTATTCCAAACTTAATTTGGAGAACAGAGAAACAAAGACATAAAGAAACATAAATTTTTTTATGCACACCCTAAAAGGACTCAGTTTTCGCAAAGGGATTTCTATTTCACTCGACTACAGTTATAGAAGGTGCGGTGTCTTACGGTAGCACGGTGAAACTTACATAACTAGCAAGATATTTACCCCCTTCTAGTTGGTGGTAGAAGTTATTCTTCTTTCCACAAATGATCTCTAGAAGTAGTACTCCAAAACTATAAACATCGGATTTCATTGAGAACTCTCCATGCATTGGATATTCTAGAGACATGTAACATTGCAAAATGAACATTAGCCACATGTATATTGCAAATTTAAATTCAAATCACGTAGCATCCTTGAATAGATAAAATGAGCAAGTCTGGCATCTAATCACAAGGTTATCTATTCAAAAACTAAGACTTACAAAGTCCCCAATATTTTATTTGTGTTAGCCTGAGTTTGATCACCTCCAAAAATTCTTGCCATGCCAAAATCCGAAATCTTCGCATTCATTTCACTATCTAACAAGATATTGCTACACTTTAGGTCACGATGAAAGATTTAGAGTCAAGAATTTTCATGTAAATAGAGCATCCTTTGAGTGATCCTAGAGACTATTTTATAACGTAGAGGCCAATCCAATTGTCCCTATTTTTCGGGATATGCATCACTGTACCAAAATTCATTAATGTGCTAGGATATGACACCTCTCAAAAACTTAAGGTGAAGCTCATCACACAATACCAAAATATATTTACTCTCACTCATCAAAGATAATTCAAGAAAACCCTATAATCAATTAAAAGAACAAAACCCAAAATTTTCAAGGTTTCCACAGCTAGTGAAAGCTTGACCATTTGATTTCAAGCAAATGGTACATTTTGCAAATAAGAAGGTTAAAGTGCAACATACCAAATAAAAAGTAATCGAGGCTTTTATTTGGCACAAACTTGTAGGCAAGTAGCTTTTTGACTCCTCCAAGCAAAATCTAAGTAGTCATACAAGGTTTCTATGTTAAAGCTTCACAACTAATAGAACTTCGTTCTTAAATTCTTCATCACCCTATCTTGAGCTTTGAGATAGCCTCTTCACAGCAATTTGTTGTCCATTAGGAAGTCTATCTTATAGTGTTTTGTATCTATCATTTAATTTTTTATCACAACTGCTTAGAAGCTACCATAAAAAAGCTTTACATGTTTCTTTTTCTTCAACATCGTTATGTTCAATTCAATTCATATATAAAGCAATTTTGGATTATTTCTATCTAATATGTAATATGTAATTGGAAAACTTCACCAAACCACCTTCACCCAACTTGTTTTCAGGATAGAAATCATTTGTCGTGGCTTGTATTGTAGCCAAGTCCAATTGTGAGGACTCCACGGTAGTAAGTTCATTTGTTCCTACCTATGCTTGAAGAGTGCTATAGGTTAGGATCATTTTGAGGCGTCGTTATCTTGTTGGTCATGTCAAATCTCTTTCCCTCTAGCATGACTCATGGCATCCCAAAAAGAGTAGTTTAAGACGCCGCTCTTCTTTGAAGTGCAAAAGCAACTGATTTAAGGCCCAATGCGGTCTGAAGACTCGGTATCAACCCACGCAACTAGTCGAGTAGTAATTTGTCCAAATTCGCCTTTGGAAAACCAAGATACTAGCACTTCTTCTTCTAGCGACATTCCTACCTCTGCTTCAACTTAAAAGATTGTCAGGAAAAGAGGCACAAGAGTTGAGTAGTATTGGCTAATTTGATTTTCACCTAATTTGTCGAGGTTTGGATTCATATCATGGTTGGCCGTGCAAGATAAGCTGCTTGTATTTCTAGGGAGATAGTTTTCCAATCATGGCAAAACTCTCTATTTTCTGTGTCATGAAAGCACTGAGATTAGATCCCATTTACTCCTTGGATGCAGTTTCTCTAAGCAAGTCTAAAAAGTGCCCTTCAGCTCTATTTTCTTAATAATGATATTGGTAATTTGTGATGCAAGCCAAGGTTAGGCTTTCTTAAACAGTAGGATCGGGAGAGTGACTCGCACGTGGGAACATGACTAAGAGAAATTTCAGCACTGTGCAAGCTCAAGAGAACAGTCATATCTTTGTCGTTACAGATCGGATCGACCTGATTCCAAAGCCAAATGAACAAAGACTTCTGGATCTACAATTTCTCTGTTTTGGGTTTTCTGAAATAAACACTGTATGATGATCGAATTTGGGTCGGAAGTGGGTGAAAATAACGAACAAAACAAGAAAAGATAGAAACTTCGTTTGTTGCTCTTCTAGGCCTCCAAGGAAGTTGAGAGGGCACCGATTCTTCTAGATCGATGACTACAACTTTTCAAGGATGCATATTTCGAAAAGCTCCAACTCTTCAAGGACGGAGTGAAAACTCTTCTAGGTTTTCAAGGGTTTGAACTCTGCAAGGTTCATGATACTTGCTTGAAAGCAAAGTTTTCATTCATCAAAAGTCGTCCATCTTGTACAAGGAATTGAATGGCTTATATCGTCAAAGAAATAAAGATAGAGTATTGAAACTAGGAAAACATTGAATCTAGAAAGTCAAAAATGAGAAACTTGAAAGCATTAAAGAACTCTGAAACTAGAAAAATAGTAAAGAGCATAGAAACTAGAAACTAGTAAAAAAATAACGTCTTCATGGCTCCCAAGGTGTCTTCTTTCAAGCTTCCGGGATGAACTAAAGATATCGATACGGCTTCTTGGTTGAATCGAAAACTTCATCGAACTTCATCGACAATCAACAACTTCATTGACAAGAAGTTTCGTCAAGCTTGAATGCGAGCCGATCTTCTTGGTCGAGAGAGTTGGTCTTCAATGCGGACTGCATCAATTTGGGAGTTTGAATTGTCCTAAAGCAGCAGGCTATGAAAGGGAGACATTTTCACAGGTTTTGGTGAGATTTTTGTGGAATGGCTGCAACTATTTCATCAAGGAGACCATAAATGAGTTGTTACGTTCCCAAACTCTTCTTCTGTTGATGGAATTATATTTGCTTGTACATAGTTTTGAAGTTTTTTTTTTTTCTATTTTTTGGGTCAAAAATAGTTATGAAGGTTGAAAGAGCATAAAGAATCAGATCTTTCCATTATGGAATATTATCTTTGACTCTTGATTATTGTTGAGTGTCATAGGGTGGTGGTTGTTGTATAAAGAGGTGATTCGTCTTGAGATGGACTGGTTCCTAATCTAGCATTCGAAACCAAATTTGTCATTTCCAAACTTGCTTGTTCCACGCTCATTTCTACATTTTGGTTAAAAATTATATTTATTATAATAAAATGTAAAAGTTGCATTATTTTATTTTGGTCAAGTGGGTTATGTGATTATTTGTCCATACTGAAGACATTGTTCTAATCTTGTTGAGTGCAATTTTTTTATTTTTTATTTTTCAAATAGAGGCTTCAAAATCGTTATGGAATCATTTAGCTCAAAAACTAGCCTAATTGGGTGATTGGCTTAGAATTGAACCAAACAAGTCCGTTCTCGCTAGTTCCCAAGTCGAAATGGGCCCAATGCTCACCCCAAGTTTTTTTTTTTTTTTGGTTGAAAAGAGTTATATTATTTATATTATAAACCAGAAACAGCATACCCCATAGTTGGGGCATCAGAACATAACAGGGCCCAAAGGCCTAGAGGTGGAGAAGCCCACCAGTTGGGAGGAAGAGTCTTCTGTCTCTGTTGTCGTGCGGCCCAGTCCGCCACTGTATTGGCATATCGTGGGCAAAAAGCTAGGCTCACTTGCGGCAGTTGCTAAAGAATAGACTTGCATTCCATCAGAGCTGCACGTGCCCACTAGTTCACTTCGTTCGCATTCTTTAGGGAGTTCACGAGTGTTCGGTTGTTAGACTCCACCAAAGCCTCCCCCAGTTGTTTATGTTTTAAGTACTTCAAAGCTTCGAGCACTCCTAGGGTTTCCAGCTGAAGAACCATTTCCGCTCGAACAAGCTTCGTGAATCCATCGACGAGGCTATTGGAAGAGTCTTGGACGACGCAAGCCACTGCTCCTTCCGTCGATCCCTCGCACAGCGACCCATCAACATTAAGCTTAAAGGAACCGGCTTCCGGCGCTTGCCGAGTATGCAAAATCTACAGATCTTCTTTTTTTTCTTCTTGAAAATGCATAAATCCCCATTTTTGGTAGCTAGCTTGCTAAAATCGTGCTAGATCTACCACTTTGTAGGCATCCGGTTTAGTACCTCGAAAAATAAAGTTGTTGTGCTCCTTCCATACTTGCCAAAGGAGGTTTCCGATCGTTTCCAAGGATGGGAGGTTCGTGTTATTTCTTATAAATCGCACCAGCCACTCATCCATTCGTTTAACCTCTTGTGCGTCTACTCATAGGTTGATTTCCGGGTGGTTCCATACCCTTGCAGTCCAAGGACAGAGGAGATGAGTGTGTTCGACGATTCCACCTTATCTCGGCAAAGATCACAAACTGGATTAGGTAAGATCTTTCTTTTCCATAGGTTCTCCTTGGATGGGATGGCGTTTTGACAAACATTCCATACGAAAATCTTCACTTTTAGGCTGGTATGCATTTTCCATATAGCATTCCATAGCTCTGGTGGTGTTTGATATGAGGAAGAAGGATGTTCCATTGTTTTGCTTGCTGTTGTTCTGTCTCTTAACATATTATAGCCATTTTTGACTATGAAAGACGCATTCTTCATGCCCGTCCACATCAGTTCATCGCTGGTAATGTGACAATTAATTGGAATTGCAAGGATCTCCTGAGTAGTCTGCTCATCAAATAGGTTATTTAACAACGGTTCATTCCATTGTTCTGCTTCAAAGTTCATCAACTCAGAAACTCTCTGTGGATCATTTCTATTTGCTGGCCCTCCAATTAATCCTCTCTTCAGCCATTTATTTGTTTTGATATTGACATTTAAACCATTTCCGATCGACCATCTCATTGAATCCACTATAGCCTCCCTTCCTAAAAGTAAACTTTTCCACCCCCATGAAGGTTTAGGTCCCTTATCAGCATGCCAGAAGTCTTTGCGACAGAAATAGAGACCTTTTAATAATTTACTCCACAATGTGTCCGGATTCTTACCATCCTCCAAGCTTGTATACCCAAAAGGGCATTATTAACAGTAAGTAGGTTTCTAAAACCCATTCCTCCCCTATCTTTCTTCATTTTCATGATTTCTCATCTCTTCCAATGCAAACCAACTTTTGATTCACTGTTTTTCCACCAAAAATTAGCTATTTTTTTCTCTATAGCCTTGCAAATTGAAACTGGAATTTTGAAAACTGACATGGCATATTAACATACCGCCTGCGCCATTGATTTCAAGAGTATTTCATTTCCTGCTTTCGATATAATTTGTCCCTTCTAACCTTCCAATTTCATGTTTACCCTATTTAAAATCCATGCAAACATTTGTCTCTTCGATGCTCCCCAGTCAGAGGGAATTCCTAAATACTTACCTGACCACTCTAGCTCTAGAACCCTCAATTCTCTTTTCATATTATCCTTTAATAGAGAGGGACAATCTTTACTAAAAAAGATGCCAGACTTGTTTAGGTTTACAGCTTGTCCTAAGGCATAACAATACTGATTAAGAACGGTTGCAACATTTTGGCATTCCTGTAAAGATCCATCTAAGAAGAAAATTGAATCATCTGCAAATAGTAAATGAGTCAAAGTGGGGCAGAACCTATTTAACTTGATTCCTTTAATATTCCCATCTTATAGAGCTTTACCCATCAAAGATGACAAACTGTTAGCCACCAAAATGAAAAGATATGGTGATAAAGGATCCCCTTGTCGAATACCTCTGGTAGGAGTGAAAAAAGGAAGGGGTTCCTCATTAAACTTAATGCTGAAAGTGACTGTAGTGACACATTGCATGATCCAGTTTACCCATTTAGCATAGAACCCCATTTTTAGCAAGCAACCTTATAAGAAATCCCATTATATTCTATCATATGCTTTTTGCATGTCAAGTTTCAGCATTGCTTGAAAATGTTTTTTCCTTTTCCTCATTCTCAATCGGTGCAACACCTTTTACACAATATAAATATTATCTTGAATTTGTCTTCCACTGACAAAGGCACTTTGCTCCCCTAAAATCAGCATAGGCAGCCATCTTTTTAGTCTATTTGCCAAAATTTTCGATATTATTTTGTATGCAAAATTGCAAAGGCTGATAGGGTGATATTGGTCAAGTCTTTCTAGATGAGGGGTCTTTGGAATTAGAGTAATATGTGTTATGTTAAGGGCTGGTTCCAATACTCTCGTACGAAAAAAAACCCCGAACTTCCTTTAACACATCAATATTAATTATATCCCAATGGTGCTGATTAAAAATTCCATTTAAACCGTCTAGACCAGGAGCTTTCTGAGCACCAAGTTGAAAGATAGCAACATGAATTTCTTCCAAGGTTACTTCTGCCACCAAACATTCATTAATATCATTTCCAATTAGGGTAGGACATTGATCCAGTACTGGTTGGCAGTTTCGAGGCCCTACTGAAGTGTATAACTCCTTGAAAAAAGAAATGGTGAGGTGCTGAAGTTGCTGTTTTTCTCAAATCCACTGCTCCGATGCATTTTTTAGCATAATAATCATGTTTTTTTGTCTCCTTTGAATCGTTGCCGCATGGAAATATTTTGTGATTTTATCTCCCCAACAAGCTTGCACTATTAGTTAAAGATCGAAGCTCTTGCTTTAGGGCTATTATACGAAAATGGCTATTGGGGAACTTCCTTTTACTCCATTCTTTCAATGCATGGATTGCAACCTGTAACTTGTCTCTCAAGCCTACTTCAAAACAAGTTTGAGATTGCCATACATGTTTAACTATTTCTCTACATTCACCATCTTTAGTCCAGAAGGCCTCAAAGTGAAAATCTTTTCTTTTTGTTTACAGATTCAACACTACTCACCAATAGGAGAGGACTATGATCTGACCCAACAACTGGTAGAGCAAAGGCTTCTGCTTCTGAGAACATGAGCCTCCAATCCAGAGAGCAAAACACCCTATCTAGTTTCTCCTTGACCAGATCAGCCCATTCTCTGTTGTTGGACCAGGTAAAAGCACACCCTTTGCAATCTATTTCCATTAAAGAACAATCATGTATACAGCTTTGGAATGCTTGCATTCGATAATTCTCTGCCATCCTTGTTCCCACTTTCTCCCAATAATAAAGTACTTCATTGAAATCTATGACATCCTAGATTTTCAGTCCTATTTTCTACTGAATAAATCGGGCATTTCATTGAAGCGCTTATAGGGCTGTTCTTAGAGCTGATCACTCTCGAGATAACTAGACTATCTAGGGAAGCCATTAAGGAATTTTAATGCAATAGACTTAAAAATTCGACCAGAACTTGACTGCTCGACTGTGCTAATCTACCGAGATCATTACAACATAGATATAAATTGATTAGAAATCAGAGATATGTCGGTTCGACTGAGATGCGTGGTTAAACGTGGGTGATCCCACTAAATTGCAAAATTCTCATTGATTGGTACTAGTTTGATTTTTTTATCGTTTTGGTACCCTTTGTCCATATTTGAATCCTTTAGATTTGCATGACAATTGAGAGTCGCCATTGTGTCAAATGAGTTCATTGTGGCTCGAAGAAAATCGACCACGGGTCATTTGCACTAAAACTCTCTGAAAACTACCCGATAGTCAAGGTCATGCTAAAAACGCGCCAAATGGAGATTAACCGTGAATTCAAGTTCGATTTCAGAAATTATAAGTTCTGTGGTGTCACGAGCTATTTAAGGAACGTCGACTCATCCTTCGAAGATTTTTCAGAGATCCCGAGATTTTTATGGAAAACCATGTCGGACGTTGCGGAAAATTAGCAGAAGCTCAGATGGGCTAAATCGATGGAAATTAGGACTTCTAAACCAAGCCTTTGAGTGTTGGGGACCTACAGAAAATTGTTCGGGATTTTTCTTCATCAAAGTTGGACCTCAATTTAGGGGAATTGAGTGAAGAAATTGAAGATAAAAATGGAAATTCGGAGTTTTGCAAGGGGCAGAAATTTTGGGCTTCAAAGTTTGTTAATTCATGGAAATAAGATTGCTAGAAAGTAATTGGGAGATTATGGGATAAACATGAAGACCTTAAAGGCTAAGTTATGATGATTTTAGTTATTCCTTGTGGACTTTTCTTCCCTTGCTCCCCTGCCGATCGTCCCATTCTGCTTGTCTTCTCCCGCACGTTCCTTTCCCCTACGCAAGTTGCTTCCCTCCCGTCACTATCTTCACCCATCACCGCCTCTGTCTTCTTTTAAAATTTTCCTCTCTGTTCGAGCATCCCTTGGACGAGCAGCTTCGTCTTCTTCTCAAATTGTGGCTTCAAGACTGCACGCCCTAAATCCCACCGCCCGTGACTCCGCGAAGCCGCGCTCCTTCACACCGCCACTTGGCCGTGTTTGCTCCTTGTCCGGTCAACAACCGGGCCGTGAATACCACCGTTCAACTCCCGTTTCTCTACCATCCACGAACCAAGCCCACCGTCAGCCCCATGATCTCTCTCTCCCTTCGCCCGTTTGTCCCTCCAGTCAACGACGTCAGCTACCTTTGTCCATGATACCCCCAGCTCGACACCAACGAATTTCCCCAGCAACTTTCGTCTTCAGCTCCGTGGCTCGCATCACCATCTTCAACTGCCAGCGAATCCAACCGCTCTTCGTCAACCAACTGTCTTCACTCGTGGATTAGCCAAGCTGTGGAGCCCATCTTCGGTTCGTGAATGTCAACGCCTCAAGCTTGTGGATCAGTCGAGCAATTGAAGCCGAAGCAATAGCCCACGCAAATCTTCGGGCCCAACTCCTTCGTGGATCAACCCAAGAGACCAACAACTTCAACAAGCCCCTTTAAGTTTGATTCAGTTTAGCCCAAGGAGTAGCCCATCTTCGGTTTTGGTTAGGCCCATTTGAAGCCAAGCCAGCGAAGCCCAACCCAATTCAGCAACTAATCTCAGCTTGGGCTGAGATTTGTTGGGCCGGTTCAAGGCCCAATCCAAGCCTGTTGGTGTCATCGCGAGCCCAAGTTCAGCCACCGTCGCGCCGTCGTCGCAGTGTTCCGATCTCCGCTTTTAATCAAGTGAGTTTTACTCACTAACGCTTTCTTAGTTTGCTAATTGTGCTTAAGGGTTGATTAGATTTAATGAAGTGCAATTAGGTGGTTAGATTAGTTTAGAGTAACTTAATTAGTGACTTAATGATGCATGTTAGGCATTTGACTAGTGCAATTAGATAGAGGATAGCCTATATTATTTATTGAATGCGTCTCGAGCTTCAATTAGGTATTACAGCCTAAATTGGATTTTTAGTATTTATTTATTAATTTTCGAAATTAATTAATTATTTATTTATTTTTCCGAAATTAGGCTGGGATAGCTGACGACTGAAATTTCATGCTAATTATCGTGGTGCAGTCCGTTTATTTAATTGAGTTTTGAATCGTGCCGAATTGATTTAAATGTGAAATTTTAGGATATGTTCCTAAATGGTTGTTTTTTATTATTTGATTGAGAAATGATCGGGTATTGGTTGTCAGTATCGATAGTAGAGTGGAGGTTAAGTATGGCATCATAAAAAGGGCACGTGGGCTCGGTGAATTGATGCATCATTTTGGCGAACTAGTGCCTAAGAGAATGCACGTGGGGCCCAATGTTTCAGTATGGCATTGTTAAAAGGACGTGGGCTCGGTGATTTGATGCATCATCTTGGCGAACTAGTGCCTTAGAGAATGCACGTGGGTCCAGTGTTGAGTACGACATCGTGAAAGGGGCCCGTGGGCTCGGTGATCTGATGCGTCACTTTGGTGAACTAGTGCCTAAGAGAATGCACGCGGGCCCAATGTTTAAAAACGTCATCTTGGCGAAGAGGTCGCCTTAGAGAATGTACGTGGGCTCGGAGACTCGATACATCGTCCTGGAGAATGCACGTGGGCTCGATGACTAGATATTCCACCTTGAACAATGTACGTGGGTCGATGAGTAGGTAGGTCGTTTTAGAGAAGGCACGTGAGCTCGAAGACTTGATACGTCGTCCTGGAGAATGCACGTGGGCTCGACGACTAGATATTCCATAGTGGGGAATGTATGGTATTGAGTGAAATGACCAGGGAATAGTCCGGATGACATGTAATCGACTAAGTCGATTGGTCGAGATATCGATCTGTGATGTGATTGTTTGGGTGCCTATTGAACTGTGCTAATATGCAGGTGGAATCTAAGGCCAAGGTAAGTTCTCTGACCCGTGCATGCATAGGTAGCCCGGTTAGCATATTGATTTACTAATCGAGTGTTAGGGGGTAGAACTCGCTGAGACGTGGTCTCAATGGTTATTGTATAACCATTTTATGAGCCTGATGAGGAGCCTGAGGAGGAGAACCCTGATGTGAAACCTAAGGAGGAGGAAGATTTTGAAGAAGATGATGATCCAGAAGAGGATCCTGAGTACGACCCAAAGGAGGATTGAGATCCCATCCTGTTTGCAAACCCTAGGCTGAGAACTGATGTGTGATAGTTTAGCCTTTAGCAAATAGTATTGTATTATATACTACGTGGTTTGCTTTGTTTAAAAGTGTGGTTATGTGTTTTCGGATGTGAAAATTATGGCCTACTTTTCTATCCTAATGTTTTATTGTCTATGGATTATTATCCGCTTCCGCATGTGTATTAAAATGAAAAGGGTCAACAATGCGTCCTGGGATGTCACTATTAATCGACCAGGTGAGGGATGGGCACGCAATCGAGAATCGGGGCGTGACAAAATCCCCCAAACAAACCCATGGTAGTCTATTAGAAAGACTAATCTGTCTCATTTTATCTCATAACTATAATCTTTCCCCATACATATTTGGAGCATGCACACAACTAACCCGCATTTTGATCCGACTATCATGATCTACACATATTAAGTTAATCATTTCCTAGGAGCTAAATTCCACCTCTACATCAACTTCATCATTCCATATCACCGCTAACCCCCCACAATTCCTATTGGGTTCACCACAAAGCTGTTTTTAAACTTCAGTTGCCTTCTAATTCAAGTAATCACATTTTCTTTGTTTTTTTGTTTCCATTAACATAATTAAGTTGGGCCTTTCATGAGCCACAATGGCTCTTAAGTTTTGGACTGTTAGTGGTGTGCCCAACCCCTGACAGTTTCAACATATAACCCTCATTTGTAAACCGATGGCTTATTCGGGCTAGCCACCAAAGCCCATTCCATGGTTCCCTCCGAAAGACTAATAGGAGTGTTTTGCAAATTTGCTTCATCCAAGTTTGCCAACTCTATAGCTGAAGGGTGATATGGGGTGTACCTCTTTAATTTCTTTGCTGGTGAGCTTTTTAGAATCCTGCTTTCCTTCTTTGATCCTTCTTTTTTGTCTAGGATGATGGTTTTGCAGCCGGCAGAAGATGTTGTTCTGGCTCTTCAATGTTCATAATGCCTTTTCCTTTATCCTAGTGATGTTCCACTTGATGATCAGGTAAAATTATATCCACATGTGCCCTGTTTGGAGGTTGAGTTGTTTCTGTGGGTCTTGCTGTTGTTTGCTCACTAGAGAAAATGACTATTTGAGTATTGTGAGATGGAATGTTGCTGTCTTCTTGTTTTTCCTCCTCTTCACCCACTTGTCATCATAAAAAATCTGCCAAAAATGACTAGTCTCCTTAGCCTATGCTTTTAACCAATGCTCAAACCTATTCATCTTCCTATCTTCATATTTGGCCTCATCAAAAGGAATTTCTTCACAGACTGTTGCAAAGTGCCCAACTCTTCCACAGGAATAGCAAAATTGAGGTAGCCTCTCATACTTAAAATCCAACCAAACTTTCTCCTCTCCTAAATTATATAAGGTACCTGGCCTTAAAGGTGTATCCAGGTCAAGCTCTACTCTTGCTCTTCCCACCTTTTGAAATGCCACTCCCTTTTTCTCCACTTTTGCTTCCTTCACACAACCTAGTATTTGGGCTATATGTGACACAACCTCCTCACTACACCATTCAATAGGTAGACCATGAACTTGAACCCAGAATGCACATCTTGTAAACTTATAACATTGCACAAGTTTATTAGGCTCCCATGGTTTAAGGATCAATAGATTACTCGCAAAGGACCATGGGCTGTTCGCTAACGCTCTTTCTTTATCCATTTCAGAATCAAAGGTAAAAGACAAGATATCCAATTCACGATGCGCAAAGCTAACTGAATCTACCTTCCAAGCTCGCTTCATTGTGGTAAGAAATGCCCGATAGTTGATATTTCCTCCCGAATACAGCTTACCAAATATTGTACGTATACATTCATCCAGCATCACCTCTGAAATCACTCTATCCCGCGGAGGGGCATCCACCTCTGTTCGCAGATTCCCTAACCTCTTGCACAATAAAGCCAAACGACAGTCTATTGCCCCAGGTTTGTCCATTTGCCTCACTAGTGAACAAATGTTACTAGACAAGAACAGAACATGGAGCAGAGCCAGAACTCGACAACAACATACTGCTATCAACCGAAGAATTCCGTCCAGTCATGGAGAAAAGATAAAAATCCCCTTTCGATTGGCTGCGAACCAAGAACCCAGAAGAAATCCCGCAAGGAATAGGCAACATTCAAAACTACAAGAGGCCAAATCTTCGTAACCAGCGCTACTTGATGCCATCGAAGGAGACAAAACCCTATCCTTTCCACATCAGCGAAGAACCGAGGAGAAGGTGGGGTAGTGGGTGACGGAAATCTACAGGAGGAGTTCCGATCCACTAGAAAGCAGCAATTAGGAGTTTCTGAGATATATCCCTACCGTGGAACATCTTGTGCTAAAGTCAATATAGGGTTGTAGTGGCACTAGTCCTCCACTCTTTTTGGTGGATGAACAAGCTTAACTTACCCATCGGAAAGTGGAATTCAAAATCCTATATCATTGCAGGTGGAGTTTAAGTCGCGAATAAATTTAAACGGATGTACACCCAGCTTTATCGTTTCATTGGCCAAAAACATTCTATGGATTTAGATTTCTAGGCATGGTTTTCCCTATCACATCTTGAAAATGAAGAATTTCGAATTGCAGCAACAAAATTTACATATTTGATGTTGATACCTCTATTAGTAAATTACATTTACTTGCGTGATTTTGTATAAAACTTCCGTTTCTCGCATATTTGCCAAACTTACGGGGAAAAGGAATATTTTTTTAGTAAGCCAAATTATAGACACACAAAAAAGCCACAGTATACTCGGGTAGAGTACTTCAATTTTGAACTCGTTTCATGTCTTTTCTGAAATCGATTATTGTTGTAACATGTCTGGAATTGTTTCATATGATTAATTTTATTTCATGTTCATAGAAATGAAATATTATTCTTGTAATTTCTTATTTGGTAACGTGAATTAGTAACACAATCAAATTACTAGATTCAATATTTCTACAAAATCTTTATACATTCCTACTAACTTATCTAAGTTTTTCTTAAAAATATAATTGATGAAAAATCATGATAGCATCATTTTATGATTCTATTACAAGGACACAAAACTTTTTTGAGGTACATATAATGAAACATCTATATGTACCCGTGCATATCCTAAAGCTTATAACTTTAGTTTCGTATGTTATCAACAAAAGTTGATAGTGGTTTTTCAATCAATTGTTTCTACAAAATCTTTACATATTCCTACTAACTTATGTAAGTTTTTCTTAAAAATATAATTGATGAAAAATCAAGATAGCATCATTTTACGATTCTATTACAAGGACACAAATTTTTTTTTTTTTTTTTGAGGTACATATAATGAAACATCTATATGTACCCGGGCATATCCTAAAGCTTATAACTTTAGTTTCGTATGTTACTAACAAAAGTAGATAGTGGTTCTTCAATCAATTGTTTATGATATCAAATGTACGTTGGCTTTTAGTAATAATTTTAGGGTACCATATGCACCGCAATTAACAGTCCTAATAGTACCTTAATATATTTGATTCCTTTTGAACAATAAAGAAGTTTCATAATATGCTCAATTATACGGCATTAAGTAGTTTACGAAATATAAAGGAAAAATAGTCAATTTACGGCTTTTATCATCAACGACTTCATACGTCTTCTTTCCTTTTCTTCGAAGCAAACCACAAGTGAGAAAAAGTACCATAACACCTCTAACAGGAACGATAATGCTGATAGTTATCACGGCTGGTTTGTTGTTTTTTCCTGGTTTGTTGCTTTTTCCTGCACACATTCCATTACGTGAATTGAAGCCTGAATTTTGATCTATTTGTTTGCTTCTCATAAAAGAAATGCCATGGAATTATGAAGGGTTAACTTAGTTTTGATACGATATTTCAATTTAGCAAACTGTGACTTAAGGCAAAAAATTATAAAAGAAACTGTAAATGCTTCTTCCAGTATTGGAGGGTAACTTCTAAAAAGGGTGTGGTTATTTCCGATGCCTAAATCCATTCCTATTCTCATTGAAGAGATAAAATTTCTCTTAATCCTCAAATATAAATTTAAAGCGGTGGATCCTGAGTTTTATTCACAAATTTTCTTTGTTTTTCCTTTCCTATATCTGTGTAGAAACTAGGAAGTGAATCTGACCTTGTATTACGAAGTAAATTTTAGGCTCATATCACATGCTTCCATCTTTTAGTTTCCAATAAGTGGGTATTACCATGAAAAATCCAAAATAACTTGGACAAAATTAACTTTTTATTAACACGGTCAACTGTTTCTAAATATTTAGTTTTGTTGCGCATATAATCATTAAACATTTTCCTGTCGATTGTCCGTTATACACATATAATGAGTTGACCGGATGAAAAAAAAAAGCCTCATTAAACATATGTTTAAATAAAATTATAGTTACATCTCCCAATACTAAAATCCAATGATGATATTTTAATTAAATCAAAACATTGCATAAAATAAGAAAGGGTTTTAAAATGACAGTTCAATATTATTCATTTTATATTGATAAAAGTTATTATCATTCATGATAATTACAAAAAAATAACAATGTGTCTCAACAAGGAACTTTTTTTTTATGTAACTGTTTTTAGTGTACTTTTAGATATTCCTATATCTTTTACCTACTCTGCATAAAAGTATTTAATTAATAGTAAAATAAAATCGCTAATACCTTGATATCTTAATCAGAGACTTCATATTGTTTCAAACAAAGCAAATAATAAATAACATATGCACCACAAAAGTGAGTGCTTGGGATAAAAGTGACAAAGAATGGGGGTGGTGTTGTTTGTGGCGGGGCCTTGGTCGACATTCTAACGAGCAAGGGGCTTTTTATTTTTATTTTTTATTTTAATTTTAATTTTTATCCTTTTGGAACAAGAACTCCAACTATAATAGTGACAATGATAACCATTCTGTTCCAGAAATCAATTTCTAACAAAAAATTATTTTTTCTATTACTATTATCTGGACAAGCTTCTAAATAACAATATGAATTCAATAATGACACAAAATCTCCAAAATAAAAATTCATTTGACAATGACATAAAATTTCAGCTGGCAGTGGGAGGTAGGAGGTGGTGCATGGCAATAGGTTGGGGGTGGCGAGCGGTGGGGAATAGTGGATAGCAGGTGAGCAATGAGTGGATGGCTGGCTAATAGTGATGGTAAGCTATAAGAATAATTTTTATTTCTTATCTTTATTCTAAAATAGAAAAAGGAAATTATGTTATAAATAAATTTCTGCTCCAAAATTTACTTTTAAAAATAGAAAAATAGAAAAATATAGTAACAAAATAATTATTATGCGCGTTAACCGACTTGTTTCGTGGCGTTAAAGCAGTGGGAGAGAGAGGCGAAAGGAATGTTCCATACACCTTCGGGAGGAGTGTGGGGAAGAGGAGGTGGGCCCGGCGCGGGGCCCTCATTATAAAAGAGGTGAATATCGAACGTCACGTTGCAGCACGGGGTGAATATCCTCCCTCCTGGCCTCCCCAGGCGAGCACGCGGAATCACTGATCGGAGGCACGTGTTACAGTCCCACGGCGTCAAGTCCGGCGTGCACTACGCTATCGTGTATAGCTTCTCAGACGTGGTAATTGGCTTCCGCAGTTGCGAATCTGTTTCCCGAACCCCTCCAGGCGACGTCTTTGATGGCGTCACCGAGTACTTGCAAGAACTTGGCTGGGTTAGCGATGTTCCCGGCGTAGGACATCGTCAAAACAGGCTCCCCTTCCATGACCGAGAACACGGACTCGTTCGAGTACCGTAACATGCACTTATCGTACCAGGTCACAGAGACTCGCTGGTTGGGGCATTTATGGAGGATATCCCGTTTACCAGTGGCGACGCAGTTGCTGCACGTGGCGGTGCTAACATCGCCACGACAGAGGAAGAGCCCCTAGGCCTGGTCAGGAGGGTTTTGGCCGGCAGTGGCATTGGCAAAGCCATCCTTGCTGTTGGTGGCAGCGGAGGAGAGGGAAGAGAGGAGGATGTCGAGGTTTTATCGGTAGGTGGAGTTGGGAGTGAAGAGGTGGTGTCTGTGCAATTATGATACAGATATGCGGGTGTGGCTTCAGTAATGAAAATTCTGATGATGAAGAAGAAGGAGAGAGATAGGGAGACGGCGAAGGAAGACTTCATGGTTGGATTGATGATTGTATTAGCCTAGCGAGATTGGCCCGGAATTGTAGGAACAATGATGTTTGAATTGTCATCCCATAAATTTGGTCCCATGCAACTTGTGTGACATGACTCCACCAAAAATCTTGTACAACTTTATGATGGATGTGTAGTTTCTGGACCAATGATGTTCGAATTGTCGTCCCATTGATTTTGTGCGTCTGTCCTGCAAGTTCAATGTGCTTGCATGACATTTCTCCATCGGAAAGTCTTATACAACTTCACGATGGATGTGTAGTTTCTGGACCTCTCGTATTCGATAAATTAATTAACTAAATTGACAGGAATAGTTTGAGATGATTTGTGGTGCAGAGGATCAGTCCCACTCCACTCTTTACTAAAATCCCGGCTGTTGCTCACTCAATTGCGACAATCCGGTTCAGTTTGATTTAGTTAGTTCCTGAAAGAGAAATCAAAGATTACCCTTTGAAAACCCAGCTTATTGAGAGTGACCTTTGAAGACTGTAGATGGACTTTCTGGCGATGACCAAACCATGGAGGACCAAGGTGGGATTTCGCTTTCGGGGCGACTTCGCTAATAAGCCTAACCTTGGCAATTCTCAATTTTGCAAGCTCTGTTCTAAATAATGTTTTGATTTCTTTTTGAGTTTATAACATATCAGGCTGGTGAAATGTAAAAGATAAATGAGACTGACGAAATGAAGAGTTTGGTGTGAATTCTTATTGAGAAAACAATCAACTTGAATCTGTGGAAAATTTCGGGCAAAGAACAAAACTAAGAGAGAAAGTCAGTTGATAAGTTTTTTCTTTGTTTTTACTAAGCTCTTTCTCCAAAAATACAGAGATTGTCAAGAGAGGGAAAATCACGAAAATTACTAAAAAATATTAAACTTATTACAATTATATTAATTCAATCATAAACTTTTTTTTTGTCACTTAAGTCCTAAATGTTTTGCAATTGTGTCAGTTTTGTCTATCTAACCAAAATTGGCAACACTAATGTGGCCACCGACTAGTACCGGAGATAAATTTTTAATAATATTTTATTTTTTCGAATTTTTTTATTATTTTTTTTCCTTTTTTTCTATTTTTTCCTCCCTCCTCCTTCCTTTGGCCGACAACCAACCGTAGGGGAAGGCTGGCCGGTAACTAAATTGGAGCGGCTAGGTGAGCCCTCGTAAGATTTGGCAAGAGCTCACCTCGCTAGTGGATAGGTGAGCTCGCCCTCTCTCAGCAACAACAAGGTGAGTCCTTGCACAGGCTATTGATTCACATTATTAAAATGGATCTTTTCGTACTTGAAAAAGAAATTATCAAAATCAAAGAGATAATATCAGGAATGAGAGTCCCTAAACATGGGGGAAGCCCGTCTAAGATTTCAGAATGATTGTGCACTTGTAACATAAAAAATGAAAATCGTGCTTCAAAGTCTATGGGAGACTTTTGGGTTATTTAGGAGGACAAGTTAGCTTATTTGCCAAATCAATTAATAAAATATGAATTTTGTTATAAAATACATGAATCAATGAAATACATGAATGAATATTCATTATATTCATCTTATCTAATGTACTTATTATGGTACATTTGTATCATACATTCTAAGTACATCTCCCTATATAATGAACGTTTATCTCCCTTATCTAGTACATGTATCATTCGATACATTGATATTAATGATAAGTACATTCTTGTTCTCCTATAAATAGGAGTTTAGTTTTGATGTACAATAACAACTGTGAACAACTATCAGAATAAACAGTCACACCCTCTTCTCTAGCTTTCTCTACTATCTCTGGTGTTCTCTTGCTTTCTCTTCTCAATCTATTCTCTCTATTATATATTCGCCACGCAATATTTTACAACACGTTATCAGCACGAGGATCTACCGACTGAGTAAGTAATTTTTGCAAGCACGAGGATCTACCAACTGAGTAAGTAATTTTTGCAAGCACGAAAATCTACCGACTGAGTAAGTATTTTTTGCAAGCACGAAGATCTATTGTGAGTAAGTAATTTTTGCAAGGTGGGTATTCATTTTATTAATCATCCTATACTTCATCTTCTTCTATCAATTCTTCATCTTTATTTTTCTTGGCCTGAAGCCAAATTTCAAATCTAAAAATATCCTTTTGCTCTGAAGTGGCGATGGATATTTAGAAATCCTTCTAATTAATTTAAGGATTTACTTTTGCAAGGATTATGGAAAATATTGAAAAGCCCAAATTCCACATCCGTGAAGTGAGTGGAAAGAATTATCTATCCTGGTGCCTTGACATGGAAATGCATCTCCAAAGGCAAGGTCTCGCTAATACAATCATAGAGGATGGAACCTCAAATGAAAAGGATAAAGCAAATGCGCTGATATTTATCCACCGTCATTTGCATGAGAGCCTGCAGACTCAATATTTATCTGTGCGAGACCCTCATATCTTGTGGAGGAGGTTGAAGGATAGGTATGATCATACCAAGATTGTTATCCTTCCTCAAGCACAATATGATTGGCAAAATCTCAGACTGCAAGATTTAAATCAGTGTCTGACTATAATTCTGCTTTATTTCTCGGCTTGAGTAATGCGGTATCAAACTCGCTAATGCAGAATTATTAGAGAAAACTTTCTCCACCTTCTATGCTTCAAATATTGTATTGCAATAGCAATATTGGCAACATTAGTTTGCCACATATTATGAATTAATTTATGTGCTTCTCACTGCTGAGCAAACTAATAAATTGCTGCTCAAAAATCATGATCTTAGACTCCGCTAGCTCAAAAGCATTGCCTCGAAGCACATGCTAACTTTGAGAAAAATACTGGCCATTTTAAGGGCTATAAGTGCAGGCAAGAACATAATCCTAGAAGGAATGGCAGGAAAATTAACTGCCCTATGAAATCAAACTTTGGCCTGAATCATGGCAAAGAAAAGAAGCTAAAGAAGGTGATTAATGAAAGTATTTGTCATCGCTGTGGCATGACTAGGCATTGGTCACGTACCTGTCGTACGCCAAGGCACTTTGTTGACCTATATCAGGCATCTTCAAATAATACGGGCAAGTATGGTGAATCTCATGCCATTAAAATCAATCCTACTGTCATAACCATTGTTGAGACCAATAATATTTCCATTGGTGGGACTCCTCTTGCTCCCCAAGTAGCAAATGCATCATTGGATGTCTCGATTTCTTTGAGGACCTCTGATTACTTTGATGAGACATTAGATTGGTGGATGATGATTTAAACTTCAAATTTTATGATACTTGACACCTGAAGTTGTCAACATAAATGCAAATGGAAAATACCGAGAAAAATGGAGATGTTTGTTTGCTTGATAATGCAACAACACATACTATATTTCGTAGTAGATACTTTTTCTTGAGTATGACATTGCGTAAGGCACAAATCCATACAATATCAGGTCCCATTCCGATTATTAATGGTTTTGGGAATGCCACAATTATTTTGCCAAATGGCACAATCCTCCATATTGAGAATGCGTTTCTAAGCATTAAATCAAAGAGGAATCTGCTCAGTTTCAAAGATGTACGCCGTAATGGATACCATATTGAGACTATTTATGAGCAAGATAAGGAATACATTGGTATTTCCTCTTATAAGATGGGCCTGAAGACCATCCATGAGAAGCTAGAAGCTTCTTCTATGGGTTTGTATTGTGTCATGATTAAGGCTATTGAAACCTACGCCACCACATCCTGGAGATTGGTAAGCCTTTATCAGTTTGAACTGTGGCATGATCGCCTTGGTCATCTTGGCGCTTCAATGATGCGTAGGATAATTCAAAATACAAAATGACACCCTTTAAAGGAAATAAAAGTATTGTTATCCAAGGATTATAATTGTGAGGCTTGCTCAAAAGGAAAGCTCATTATCAAACCTTATATAACAAAGGTTAATCTTGAATCCCCTTTATTCTTGTAAAGAATTCAGGGTGATATTTGTGGATCAATACAACCACCAAGTGGATTATTTCGATATTTTATGGTATTAGTGGACGCATCCTGTAGATGGTCCCATGTTTGTCTATTATCTACGCGCAATGACACATTTACACGTTTATTTGCACTATTATTATATTCCAGCTGCAAATGCTCCAGCTTGGATAGCTGTTCCTGAAGGACAGGCTAAAATGGATCAAAATCCCCGCACTTGAAGTGTGGTAAACCAATAGGATCAAAAGATACTGCTCCTAAAAAACGAAGGGGAAAGAATCAGGAATCTGCTCCAGAAGAGCCTAGCGTTATGCTTGCTCCTGAAGAGCTTATTGCCCCTGAAGAGGCGCAAACCCATGAAAGGAACACCAATCCCGGGAATACTGAGAATTCCATTATGTATTATAATGAAATTTGGGATCGAAATGAAATCATAATTGATTATGCTTTTGCATTCTCAGTTGCCCATAAAATTATGGATGATGATTGTGAGCAGCAATCTATTATTGAATGTCGTCAAAGGCAAGATTGGCCTAAGTGGGAGGAAGCAATTAAGGCTGAATTAGCTTCCCTAATTAAACGAGAGGTTTTTGGACCTGTAACTCGTATCCCCGATAATGTAAAGCCCGTTGGATATAAATGGGTATTTATCTGAAAACGAAATGAGAAAAACGAGGTTGTCAGGGATAAAGCCCGACTCGTTACCCAAGGATTCTCCCAGAGACCTGGGATTGATTATAATGAATCATATTCACCTGTGATGGATATGATTACATTTCGTTTTCTCCTTAGCCTAGCAATCTTTGAAAGATTGGAAATGCGTCTTATGGACGTTGTGACGGCATATTTATATGGCTCATTAGATTCTGATATTTATATGAAAATTCCCGAGGGATTCAAAATGCCTGAAGCATGCACTCCCCGCAATTTATTCTCAATAAAATTGCAAAGATCCTTATACGGGTTAAAGCAATCTGGTCGCATGTGGTATCAACGCCTAAGTGAGGACCTAATTAAGGAAAGGTACAAGAATGATCCTATCTGCCCATGCGTGTTTATTAAGAAATCAAAAATCGGATTTGCTATTGTAGCAGTTTATGTCGACGATATAAATTTAATTGGAACTCCAGAAGAGTTAACTGAAACTGCTGAATATTTGAAAAGGGAGTTTGAAGTTAAAGATTTTGGGTAAAACCAAACTTTGTCTTGGTGTAGAGCTTGAGCATAAAGCAAATGGAATAATCGTCCATCAATCAGCATACATTGAAAGATTGCTTAAACGCTTCAACGTGGACAAAGCTCACCCATTGAGCACCCCTATGGTTGTAAGGTCTCTAGATCCATAAAAGGATTCATTTTGTCCTAAAGAATCAAATGAAGAGATACTTAGTCCTGAAGTATCATATCTCAATGCAATTGGGGCTTTGATGCACTTGGCTTTTGCGGTAAATTTATTAGCACGATTTAATTCTGAGCCAACTCGGAGATATTGGAATGGAATTAAATATATTTTCCGTTATCTCCGAGGAACCATAGATTTGGGATTATATTATTCCAAAGATTCCACTAACTCTGGTTTAGTTGGATATGCTGATGCTTGGATATAGATCCGATCCACATAAGGCTCGCTCTCAAACCGGGTATTTATTTTGTTATAACGGCACCGCTATTTCTTGGCGTTCTACTAAGCAATCGCTGGTAGCTACATCTTCTAACCACTCTGAGATTATTGCTTTATATGAAGCTGGAAGAGAGTGTGTTTGGTTGAGATCCGTTATAACGCATATTCATAATTCTTGCTGTTTAATACCGGTTACAAATTCTCCCACTATAATTTATGAAGATAATGCTGCTTGTGTTGCACAAGTCAGGGAGGATATATCAAAGGTGATAGGACCAAGCATATCTCGCCGAAATTTTTCTATACTCATGAACTCCAAGAAAGTCGACGAATTGATGTTAAACAGATTCGATCCATAAATAATCTTGCAGATCTTTTTACCAAATCATTGCCAACATCAACTTTTGAGAAATTAGTATATGGCATTGGTATGCGGCGAGTTCATAAGATGCAAGATTGATTAGCCCCAGAAGTGGCTATATGTCTCAATTAAGGGGGAGATATTATGAACTATACATTGCAGCATTAATATGCAGCGAGTTCACAAGATGCAAAATTGATTAGCCCCTGTAGTGGCTATATATGCATTGCACTCTTTTTTCTTTTTGTCCGGTTTTTTCCCACAGGGTTTTTCCGGCTTAAAGTTTTTAACGAGGCAATTAATGCATCTATAAAAGGGAGAGATCATAACATTTGTGCTCTGCACTCTTTTTCCCTTTTCTCCGGTTTTTATCCCAATGGGTTTTTCCGGCTTAAGGTTTTTAATGAGGCAGTATCATTTGATGCACAATCATAATGAATACAATGAATATTCAAGGGGGAGTGTTATAAAATACATGAATCAATGAAATACATGAATGAATATTCATTATATTCATCTTATCTAATGTACTTATTATGGTACATTTGTATCATACATTCTAAGTACATCTCCCTATACAATGAACGTTTATCTCCTTATCTAGTACATGTATCATTCGATACATTGATATTAATGATAAGTACATTCTTGTTCTCCTATAAATAGGAGTTTAGTTTTGATGTACAATAACAACGTGAACAACTATCGAATAAACAGTCACACCCTCTTCTCTAGCTTTCTCTACTATCTCTGGTGTTCTCTTGCTTTCTCTTCTCAATCTATTCTCTCTATTATATATTCGCCACGCAATATTTTACAACAAATTTCCTTTTATTATCTTCCATTAAAAAGATCTCAGCTTATTGTTTTGTTTTTTAATTGATTGAATGCATTTTGGTTTAGCAGTTATGGAGTGGACATATGTATGAAGAGGTGGATGACTCAAGTTCGGTAATTCCTTACGACAATTTAAAATGGAAAAAAAAATTCTAGGTTCGATTTCCTCGTGACATGTTTCTTCCCAAAAAGGAAAAGAAAATAGACAAGAAAAATAAAACCTTCATCATAATTGATTAGTGGATTTTTAAAAACTTTTGTATTAGGTTACTCTAAATATTACCATCTCAAGTATCATGTTCGAAGCCATATAACTCCTCTCTATCACGCATGCACTTGGTTAAATATAGAATGGTGTCCGCTGGATAAATTATTCTTTACAATAATGAATGGAGTTACCCAAGAAAAGCTCAATGAAGTTAGAGCTGTAGTTCCCTAAACGAGCTAACGCTACTAGAAAAAACCTTACCAAAACGTCAAAATCGGTCCTAAACTCCCATTATAGACGACTCGTAGATCATCAACTATCCTTGGTGAGGGTTTTGCGGAACCTATCGTCGTGACGGAGACGGTTTTACTTCCCATTCCCAGAGGATATCAATTATATGCTCGTCCCACCAACTCCATGATAAAAAGGATTGATGGAGGTAATCTAATTTAATACCAGGACAACTAACTAAAAAGTTAAATCAATTAATCAAAGAACTATGAAGACACAACTACAACAAATTTATTCATTATTTTCACAAGAGGATGTGCATTCACAAAGCAAGTAGATAACCTTTGTCTTGAGCTATAGAATATATCAAAGAATACAAAGACTCTCTCCTTTTTTTTTTTTTGGGTGGGGTTCGAATAATTTGCTAATTCGCTTTCATTTCTTCAACAAACGATTCCAAACAACAAAGAAGTACTTTTTGAACGAAGGATGGCTCAAAAGGGTTGAGGTGGGTTAGACAACCAATTACAAAGGGAGGGCTTCAATTCTCTAGGTCTTAACAACCCAGTCGGCTAACTAATTAGCCTCATGATAATGGTGGACAACTTGGATTTCACAATAAAAAGCCTGCAAATCCCAATCTCATCCATGTTGATTAGCACCTTAGAAAAAGCCTATAAGAGATGGAGCACCTACGGCTTATAGGTATAGTTTTAACAACGTCAAAAACCAACTAGTTTCACAGGTGAAAATATGTACAGTTGTTGCGATCTAACATTTTCATTTGGAGGGAAATGGATGATAAGTTTAGGGATATTGCCTAAAGACAAGTCTACAACCCTTGATTAGGCGCAAGCTCTCCTAAGCTCATACCTCACTCGACATTGGAGTATTTGATGTTAAGTCAAATTGGCACTATAAGGATTTTCAAATAAGGAGTGACCATTATACGGTCTGCTCGAGTGAGGCACGAGAGTATACTTCACTACGCAACTAGAAAATCTAGCGCCAATGACTTTGTTACATTATTTGATCAACTAATACCCTTTTGGTATATAATCTCATTCATTTCAAGAAAATGTTTGTCAAGCAATATAAATTGATTTTTAACTAATCTACTAATATGTGACACAATTATGCGGGTGCGTAATCATTAAAATAACAATCAACAATCAAGGAAAAACTAAATAAATTGCAATGAAAGGCAGAAATCTAATGCGACAAAATAGGAAGCATGCCATTCTTAACTAGGTTAAAGGAAAGCCACAATCAACATATTGGAAGTGCGCAATCAGAGCATTGATCCTAAAAAAAAAAAAAAATTAAACCTTATTGTAAAGTGCTAAAAATTTGTTCAATTTTAAACACAAAGTGTTTTATCAAAGATTTTCACACATTTTAAGAGGAAACTACTCAAAAACTAATTTTTAAGCTTTTTCCTAATTTCTGAAAAATATAAAAAAATTCGGAATTTTTTTATATATTTATATATTTTTTATTTTTTCAAAATAATTTATAAAAATAATTTTTTATACCGAAAATAGGGACCAGGGCCGTGCCTTGGGGCCCATCCAGAAAATGGGCTGCCACAGGTCACACTAATCTGGGCTGAAGGACGCGAAATGGGCTTCACACATTAAGAGGCTTTAATTGATTGAAAAATGAATTGGGCTCAACTCATAGAATTAAGCCCCAATCCTCCAGCATTTGACTAAGCCCAATCCCAACGGACCAAGTTTGGGCCGAATCTAATTTAACAAGCCCGTCTAACCTATCCAGAACCCAAAACACACTAAGCTCAAAAAAGCCCAAATTCGACAAAATCCAACTTCAGCCCCCAGAACATGAATACGTGAATTTTTAATTATCAAAACTTGGGATCAACAAAAGAAAGCGCCGCTTATGGACCGCCATCTGGAGCAGTATACGAAACCTCACCGTCGTTTACCAACAGCATGTCACCAGACCAACGCCTCCGAAAATTACAATCACAGCTCCAAGAATACTCAGAAGGACAATATCAAAGCACCAGGCAAAGGCAACGGAAAGTTTTAAGAGATCCGAACTCTTATGGAAACGAAATTTTTAACTGAAAAAGCACAAAATAATCAAGAACAATCTTGCACTGAATTCGAATGCCTCTTAAACAAGTCAGAATTCGACGCTAAATTGGATGGACTTTGTTCAGGCATTTCTTTGAACATTTAGTGAGCAGTGAGTTGGATAGCAAATATGGACCTACCCGTAGCTCAAACTCACCCAAACTCAAGAGAAATCAGCGAGCAACATTCAAACCTAAGAAAACCGACTCATTCGGCTCCGACACGGGTGAGGACTAAAGAAATCGAGCTTGCTTTGCTCTTTTAAATCAAGCAGGATGCAGAAAAAAAAAAAAAAAAAAAAAAAAGAAGAAGAACGAGCACTCAATCGTGGGGGCCCTACCCGGTTTGGTGGTGACGTCCAGAAGCCAGTCTTAACACACATTGAGCTATAGCAAAAGAGAAAATGGGCCGGCCCACACGGGAAAGAGAAGAAGGAAAATAAAGAACTGGGCTAGCCCGGACCTGGCCCGGTCTTGCTTCCACTAGTTAATAATAATGATAATTTTTAAATTTTTGAAATGCCTATTTAGAAAAATTATATTACTATCAATGCAAAACATGTTATGCAATTTAATTAAAATTATTTTTGTTTAGGGTTAAAAATTATTCTCCAATTTTCTATGCAATTAAATCCTAAATGAACAGGTAAAATTTAAATGTCAACAATAGTATAGTGGATTAGTTAATAAACACTTCAATTTGATTACAGACAGGAAGTAATATTGAACCTTATAGAAGCACAATAATGTACAAATGCGCTGAATTACAGTGGATTGATGTATGATTTAGCCTCAATTAGTAACACAATTAAGAAGAATTATAATAATTAAGATGGATAACATGTGCAGTCCTCTTTCAAATGCACACGATCCCATTTGAGCAATTAAAAGCTTATTCTCCAAATACATAGATTTTTGCTTATGGTTAGTTAAAAAATCATGGTGGAAGGCCAAGCAAATCTCACTGGGAATCCATGAGAACTATTGTAGCCAAGTTGGGTCTAATAGCCGGATCTTCTTGAATGCATAGTAAGCAAATGTGCAGGCATCAAAAGGATTAAGTTTTTACAAAGAAATTTCAATTTCTCTTGACCAAAATAACAAAGAGTATGGTGCCAATATTTGTCACAGTAGCATGATAAAACTTACGAAACTAGCAAGATACTAGCCCCTCCAATTGGTGGTAGAAGTTATTCCTCTTGGCACAAATGATCTCTAGAAGTAGTATACCAAAGTTATAATCAGATTTCATTGGGAACTCTGTACGCATTTCATATCTTGGAGACATGTAACCATTGCAAAAATAAGCATTAGCCACATTTATATTGCAATTTTAGGTTTGTATCACATAGCATCCTTGAATAGATAAAATGAGAAAGTCCAGTAGTTAATCACAAAGTCATCTATTCAAAAACTAAGACTTACAAAGTCTTCACAATTTTATTTGTGTTAACCTAAATTTGATCATCTCCAAAATTCTTGCCACGCCAAAATTCGAAATCTTGGGGTTTATTTCACTATCTATCAGGATATTATTATGCTTTAGGTCACGATGGATGATCAGGACACAAGAATCTTGAGCATTTCTCTAGTGATCCCAAATGCTATTTTGCAATAGAATGGCCAATTGAATTGTCCTCATTTTTTTGGATCTGCATCATACAATAAAATTCATTAATGTACTGGGATGTGGCACCTATTCAAAAACTCAAGGCCAAGTTCATCACACAATACCAAAATATATTTACTTTCATCAATCAAAGGTAGCTTAACAAAAAACTATAATAAGTTGAAAGAACAGAAAACCTTTTAATTTCAAGGTTTTTTAGCCAATGGAAGCTCGAGCATATGATTTCAAGCAAATTATACATTCTCCACGTATAAAAGTTAAACTGCAACTTACCAAATAAGAAGTTATCAAGGCTTTTATTTGGCACAAACTCATAGAATAGTCGTTTTTTATCTCCCTCCAAGCAATTGTACGAGGTATCTATGTTGAAGCTTCGCAATTAATAGAACTCCATTCTTGATTTCTTCTTCACTCTATCTTGAGTTTTGAGATAGCCTCTTCACCATGATTTGTTCCTCATTAGGAAATCCACCTTCAAATGTTTTGTGTTTAGCATTTGATTCCTTACCACATGCATCTTGTTTCCATATTATCCGATTGCACAGATATCTGTACCATATGCATCTTATTTCCATATTATTTGTGAATATTAAATTTACACCTGTTGTTCTCCACAGAAACGATTCCTTTTGCAATGGAATATTCTCTTTCAAAAGTTTGCCTCCTAAAACTTCTTGGAATGGAAAATGTGACGGGAAAAGTGCTCCAATAATTTTATTTTCAAATGGTTTCGTATATACGTGAAAATTCTTTTGGAAAAGTTATGCAAAGTAAAAAAAAAAAATGATGATAATCAAGCTATTGATTGACAAATTACAGAGACCAGGCATCGCAGCAAAAGTTAAACTACGATACGAAGGCCGCGTCGGCTTTGAGAGAAGGTGAGGGGCGAGTACTCGTTAAGCATAAATGCTTTCGCTCTAGTCATGAGCACCTACTGCACAGTTTGAAAACGTGAATAAGTTGAGATCTTAGTGAGACTAGCGACCGAAACCTAAATTGCATATGAAAACCTAAGTTTACGTTGATTTTTTGTTCTCTGTAGGTGTTTAATATTGAGCTAAATGATAAGATTCTGTTATTTTTTTTAAAAGATTTGGCTTTTGTGGTTACACAGCATAAGTGCCAATTTTGACAATTAACTTTGGAAGTTTTATATTCCGATTGCAAAAGATGAGTCCCACAAGAGCACCGTTACAAATATAGCATAACAGTACTGCTAGTCTAGCAGACTCTTTATTACAAAGAATTCTCTTTTCTGATTTTCGTCTTTATGGCAAAATCTCAATGCAATGTAAAATGGCTTTCGATTTTCGTTTACAACAAGAAAATAGAAATGTTAGTATCAACTCTTCAAATGATGGCCCAAAATGAAGAGGAAAACAAAATTATCTAACGAAGGTTCTTGACAGGAACGTCCAGCTAACTAGGTATATCAAGTAGAAAAATAATTCTTGAATCCGTGGTGCCACAATGAAAACAAATTTTCAAATGATTGTCCGTATTAACCAAACAAAATCAAAAGATGAAAAGTAATATGTATCGACAAGTTGAAACCTTAAACTGGAGTTAGATTTATTAAAATTAATTTACAAGACTGTTTTACTAGGAGATAGGTAATATTGTGAGTGATTCTCTAAATAATCCATTATATACAAGAATCAATAATTGCCGAATACCTCATTTGATAAATTAATTGTATAAACTAATCTTAGTAAGTCTAGTATTTTCCTAAAACAAAACCCCATGACATTGGCTCAGTGATTTAGAATTTGAGACGTATAGAGCCATCTCTGTTTGCGCAAATCAAAAGGGATCTTCTTGTCGTTAAAAAGAAAATCTCAAAACCGAAGAATTAAAAATTCTACAAGGCTTACATCTGTGTTACCAACTCTGTATAAAATCGGGTCTATCGTTAAAGAAAAAAGCCTAGCTAACCGCACTGTTATCTTGGAAAATAGATGGTGAGTTCGTACATTTTTCATGAGAGAGGGGGAGATCTTTTTTTTTGGGGGAAACTTCGACGTGCTTTTATTTGAGAAAGGAAACTGTTGTGGCCATCCTTACCTTTAAATGAAGACATATAATTTTCTACGTGGAGACCATGTAAAGGGGAAAAGAAGGTACAGGGAGAGACATCATTTCACTACTGCTTTCATTTATCTAGAGTGAAGCCGTGCGTGACCCGTTGCGTAGAGATGCAAGGCTGGCAATAAGGAATAGTTTGACTCAATATGTATTTTGAAGGCGGCTGGTTGAGGTTGTGTCATGCGCTGATACAGGTGTCGGGCGCTGATACAGATTTGAGTGTCCGACTTTTTGTCCAACTTTAGCTTTAGGCACGCATTTGAAAATAATCTTATTTCTATCAAAATAGAAGTTGTAATTTAATGTGTAAGCCCAAACAAGAAGCATAGGCACTATTGATTGACCACATAACGGACATGAACGGGAGGGTTTTCTGAGATATCGTGAACATGATCAAAAAAGCCATTTGAAGTTTAGAAGATCATCGTGTTAAATGAAAATAGGAAACGAGTTTGTTTGTTCATTTCCACTCAATTGATTAGTTAAAGTTTGCCAAAAAGATGAGATCGAGAAGTTGCAGACATTTCTAGTAGGAAAAATTGTCGAAAAAATCTTAAATTTATTGCATTTATACCAATTCAGTCATAAATATTTTAATTTTGCCAATTTACTTCCAAACATTTTTACTTTTTTTTTTTTGTCAGTTGAGTCCATTTGGTCAATTTTGGTTAAAATTCATTGATGTTGACATTGGTGACACTACGTGGCATGATCGGTGCTGACATGGACAATTTTTAATAATATTTTAATATTTTTGAAATTTTTATAATTTTTTCTTTTTACTATTTCTTTTTCATTTTCTTCTTCTTTTTGCCAGTGCCTAGCCACCGGTGAGCTTTGACTAGGCTTGCCCTTGTCAAGGCAAGACCCGGCGAAGGTCGATTTCACTGGGCGTTGGTTGAGCGAAGGCAACACTAGGCGAGGCCACCTTGGCCTGGGTGAGGGCTGGCCTCACTAGACCTAGCTTGGGTGAGGCCGAGCCCCGGAGAGGGCTTCCACACCAGTGTGGGCACAGGCAACACCTGACGAGGTAGCCTTGGCTTGGGCGAGGGTCGGGCTCGCCTAGTCTAGGCGAGGCCAACCATTGCCAGGGCTCGCCCTCCCCCAGTTGGGCCTTGCCTGTGGTTTATGGGCAAGCCAAATGGCCATGGCCGATGGCTGGCCACCATAAAAGGAAGAAAAATTGAAAAGAAAGAAAGAGAGAAAAATAAAAATAAAAAATAAAGAAAAAATGTATAAAAATTTTCAAAAATATTAAATATTATTTAAAAATTTCATGTTAGTGTCAATTGTGCCACGTGGCATTGTCGGTGTCCATGTCAACTAATTCCGATAAAAATTGACCGGATGGACTCAATTGGCATGAAGTAAAAAGGTTTAGACTAAATTGGTAAAATTATAAGGTTTTGGATTGAAGTGGCAAAAGTGCAATAGGTTTAGAACTTTTTGGATAATTTTCCTGATTTTGGGAGGAGATATTGTCTAAGGTAGGAAGAGATATCTCCATAGGTGTAGACCATTAGAGAAGATTCATAAAGTCGACTAGGACCATCTTAAACCAAAGAGCTAGATTTATTAAAATAGTTTACAAAATTCTTTTCATAGGAGATACGTCAAATTGTGAGTAATCCTCTAAATAATTAGTTATATTTAAAAATTAATAATAGCCCAACATATCATTTAATAAATTAATTATATAAATTAGACATAATAAGTCTAATATTTTGCTAAAACAAAAATTCATGACATATTTTTAATGGTTTAGAATTTGGCTTGTACATAAGAATTAGACGTATAGAACCAGCTCAGTTCCCCATACAAATTATCAATTCACATTAGTAAAATGGATCTTTTTCATCACTAAAAAAGAAAACCTTAAAACAAAAGAAATAAATATAGAAAAAGGTGTGCCTGGACATGGGGGAAGCTCGTGTTGAATTGATTATCACTGGACCGGTCGAGATTCTAGACTGGTCATTTGCGTGTAATATGAAATCTGGGTTGATGTTCTAGAAGTTTGGGAGGATCACTTCCTGTCTTTACCATATCGATCATTAGAATATAAAATCGCCACTTGATGTTTTGCTATCTAACTGATTGGGTAAATTTTGGTTCAAAGGTTAAGGAGAGGAGACATGTATGAATAAATGCGATTTGACTAAATTCTTGTGCTAATTTATCGAACAGGAGAAGAACAAAACAATGGGTAAACCGACCAATACACTCGGACCATCTTCTTAGCCCTATTTCTCCAAAAGTCCCTGGGGCTTTCCAGCTTCGAGCTGTCCAAAAGGTTACTGTCATCACCAGCTGGTATGGTCATTCCACAGGTGATTTTTAATGTTTGAATACTTAAACGTTTTGTCAAGTGGGTGCTAGGAAATTCGGAAATGGATAGCTTATTAAATTAATGGATACTGTGAGAAGACAACTGTATTTGTTATAAATTGATCCCCAATAATCTTATGCTTGAAAGAGGTATGTACTAACACTCAAACACAACATGTCCAACACGTGAGTTGACTTGCTTCATGTCTTCCTTCCAAAGTCTTCTTAAAAAAGGTATTGTTATAGTTACATAGATGAGCTAACACTACTAGAAGAGACCGATAGCCGATGGGCAAAACCGTACAAAAAAAGAAGAAGTCGAAATTGATTTAAAACTCTCATTATAGATGGCTTGTGGATCAGTGACTGTTGTTGGTGAGGGTTTTGCAAACCTGTCGCCAAGAATCATTGGAAAAGGATAAAAATCAGACACTCGTCCAATCAACTCCATGACAAGATATTGATAGAGCTCATATAATTTAAATGCTGTGATGGCTAACGAAAAAGTTATATCAATCAATGAAAGAACTAAGAAGACACAATTGCAAGCAATTTATTCCTGATTTTGTAAGAGAAAGTGCATTCACAAAGCATATAAGATAATCTTCATCTCGAGCTATAAATACTGTCAAAGAGTACAAAACTTTTGGTTTGTTTTTTCCTGATTGAAGGGATCGCTTTAATTCTTCATCTAACAATTTCCAAACAACAAAGAATGCTTTTGAAGAAAGGATCGCTCAAAAGGGCTGAGATGGGCTAGGCAACCAATTACAAGGGAGGGCTTCAAGTTTGCTAACTGATTGGCCTCACGGTAACAGTGGACAACTTGGATTTCATGGAGATGGGCTAGGACAAAATTGGCATTTTGCAATAAGGGCTTGCAAATCCCACCAAGGTTGATCAGTGCCTAAGAGAAAGCCTATCGGACATTGAGCACCTACAGCCTATCGATATAGTTTTAACAACACCAAAGCCCAACTAGTTTCACAAGTAAAGAAATGTATAGTCTAGTAGGCATTATTTAGTCTAGAAAAGAGAAGTAATATTCATCCTAATAGATGCAATCTTAATAACTATGATGAATAACATGTGCAAAGTATTCTTTTTAAATGCACATAGACCCTTTAAGCAATCAACACCTTATTTTCCAAATACATTGATTTTTTCTATGGTTCATAAAAAATCAAGGTGGAAGGCCAAGCAATCTCACCGTGAGACTATCCATGAAGAATAATTTCGCTTATGCAGCCATTCATCGAGGGTACAATTCGGTAACCGACATATCATTGGTTGATGAAGGCAAGGTCCTACTAGTAGATTGATTCGATCCAAGCTCTTTCATTGGGATGCTCAGTCTCCCTGATCTACTTCTGATGAAGAAGGCTGGATGTTGAGGCGACGGCGGGTTAAAGTAATTGCTGCTGAGCATGAGAACTACAGTTGCCATGGTGGGTCTAATGGCTGGATCTTCTTGAATGCATAGTAAGCCAATGTGTAAGCAGCGAAGGACTTCATCCCTTGAATATAAATCCACAATAGCTAGGTCCAACACTTTCAAGGGTGTGCCATCCCTCCATTTATTCCATACCTACAAGAATGATTTTGGAAAATCTTCAAAATTTGTGGCATTAATTCAATGACTCATCATGGAAGACATTTGAATCTTGCAAATAACCATATATGACTAAGGAAAAGAACTATAAGTGTTTCTTTAGGCTAAAGGACTTAGTTTTTACAAAGGATCTCAATTTCACTTGACCAAAATTACAAAGAGTGTGGTATGAATATTTGTTGTTGTAGCACATCGAAACTTACATAACTAGCAAGATATCCGCTCCCATCCAATTGATGGTAGAAGTTATTCTTCTTGCCGCAAATGATCTCTATAAGTAGTATGCCAAAACTATAAACATCAGATTTCACTGAGAACTCTCCATGCATTGCATATTCAGGAGACATGTAACCACTGCAAAATCGAACATTAGCCACACACATATTGCAAAATTAGATGCATATCAACGAGCATCCTTAAATAGATAAAATGAGCATGTCTAGCATCCAATTAGAAAGTCATCTACTCAAGACCTAAGACTTACAAAGTCCCCACGATTTTATTTGTGCTAGCTTGAGTTTGATTGACTCCAAAAATCCTTGCCATGCCAAAATCTGAAATCTTCGGGTTCATTTCACTGTCTAACAAGATATTGCTACATTTTAGGTCACGATGGATGATCCGGAGACGAGAATCTTCGTGTAGATAGAGCATTCCTCGAGCGATCCCATATACTATTTTATAACGTAATGACCAAATCAATTGGTTGCTTTTTTGGGGATCTGCATTGTTGCACCAAAACTCATTATGTGCTAGCATGTGGCACCTATTCAAAAACTCAAGGTGAATATATTTACTCTCATCAATCAAAGGTAGATTAACAAAAACTATAATCAGTTGAAAGAATAGAAAACCTCTTAATTTTAAGTTTCCCACAACTAGTGAATGCTGGAACATTTGATTTTAAGCAAATATACATAAGAAGGTTAAATTGCCACATACCAAATAAGAAGTAATCAAGGATTTTATTTGGCACAAACTCGTAGATGAGTAGTTTTTCATCTCCCTCCAAGCAAAATCCGAGCAGCCATACAAGGTTTCTGTGTTGAAGCTTTACAACTAATAGAACTTCGTTTTTGAATTCTTCATCGCCTTGTCTAGAGCTTCGAGATAGCCTCTTCACTGCAATTTGTTGTCCATCCAAAAGTCTACCCTAAAGTGGGTTGAATTTGCCGTTTAATTCCTTATCACAACTTTTTTAAAAATAACCTAAAAAAGCTTTACATGTTTCATTTTTGTTTTTTCGTTTTTTTTTGGCACCATTATCTTTAACTCATATGTAAAGCATTCTTCTTTGTTTCTAACTTTATGTAATATGTACCTGGAAAACTTCACCAAATCTACCTTCACCCAACTTGTTTTCAGGAGAGAAATCATTTGTTGCCGCTTGTATTGTGGCCAAGTCAAATTGCAAGGACTCCATAGTGGTAAGTTCATTTGCACCTGCATTACCAAAAAACGCAATTTGCTTATCAAATTGTATCGACATTGGCTCCTAGTGGCATTAATATGGTTGCTAGTGCTTGGGAACATTATCACAATGAAGAGCACCGAATTGGGCTGGCACGGTTGTCCCCTTACCCCCAATGAAATCTTCCCCTCTTGATTGGTCATGAAGGAAAAAATTACAATATCATCAATACTATCGGTAACAAAGTAATGAAATGAATCTTGTATCATGATCAGTTTTTCATGCTGAAGGTATTGCTAGGTTTGTGTGGTGCTGATGCTACCTATGCTTGGAGGGAATTGCGAAATGTTAGGAACATTTTGAGGCCTCGTTCTATGGTTTGTCATGTCGAATCTATATCCCTCTGGAATGACTTATGGCATCTGAATGTGATCTTACTAGATGTATTCCCAAGAAGAGTACTATATGATTATGCTCTTCTTTGAATTATAAAAGCAGCTTATATGATTTATGCTCTAAATGGAAAAGGCCCATTGGGAGGTCTGAAGACAAGGTATCATTCTAGGCAGTTGTTTGTGGTGTAATTTGTTGAAGGCTTCTTTGGAAGACCAAAATTCTTGCACTGCTGCTTCTTGTGACATGCTTACCTCTACTTCAACTTTGGAGATTGTGAGGAAAAGAGCCACAAGAGTTGAATGGTATCGGCTGATTTGATTTTCATCTAATTTGCTAAGGTTTGGATTCATATTTTGGTTTGCAATACAAGATAAGCTGCCTATATTTCAAGGAATTGACAGATAGTTTTCTAATCAAGGCCGAACTCTTTGCTTTTTGTGTCATGAAAGCACTGACATTAGATCCAATTTGTTCTTTAGATGCAGTTTCTCTAAGCGAGTCTGGAAGAGTGCCCGTCAGCTTTGTTTTCCTAATAATGTTATTGGTGATTGGGAGTTTGAATTGTCTTGATGCAGCATGCTATAAAAAGGGGAGATTTTCATTGGTGTTTGGTAAAATTTTTGTAGAATTGCTGCATCTATTTATCTTGAAGGCCAGAAATGAGCTGTTTCATTTCCAAACTTATTGATGGCATTATGATTTGCTTGTGCAGTCAAGTATACTTTTGATGGTTGAAAGAGCATGAAGAATCGGATCTTTGTCCTCGATCTTTTCCATTTTATTACTATATTTATATCAAATGGACTCTTAATTTGTATGATTAATATATCCGATTCCTTATAGAAAATAACAAAGTTAAATAACATGCTCAACTATATGACACAGATAGTCTACGAAAAATAAAGGCAAATAGTCGATTTACCGTTATTTCGTTCGACAACTTCATCCATCTTTTTTCCTCCAAGCAAACAAGTGAGAAAAAGAAGTACCATAGCAACTCCAACAGGAACGGTAATGGCGATGGCTATAACGGTAGATTTGTTGCTTTTTCCTGCACAAGACCATTTTGTATATGAGACAATAGCCAAACTAATCTAAAAACATTTTAGATGAAAGCATGTTAATATTTAAACATTCTAACACTTCACTTTACTAGGTTGGAATATGAACTAAGACTGATGCGTGAATACTGGCAATTTGTCACGCAAGAAGTGGCCTTGAGAGATATGAATAGAGAGGCTTAAAGGAGAAAGTCTAGACTTCAATTGCTGTTGTAGCATTTGTAAGTTTTGTTTATGATAAAATGACGTGGCTGAATCCGAATAAGTGAAAATATGAAGAAGCAAAAAAATTCTAGGGTGAACAACCCCTATTTCATCACCTATTAATAAGGAAATAAAATCCAAAGGAAGAGCATACTTAAGAGAAACTTGCACAATGTTTGATCACTGGAAGTATCATATGTTATATTAACAAAACTACTATCACGTATAGACTCCACCATAACTCATTTACTCTAATATTTTGGCCAGTCTCTCTTGTAGTGCCTTACCTCATCATAACATCAATATTTCTGGACATTGGACCTCTAATTAAAACGATTTTTCCATATGCCACTTTTAGACTCTATGCTTTGCGTCATATCATTTGCCAAAATCATCTTTTTTGTAACTTCTTTTGTCATTCCTTAGAAATAAGGTGGACTCATCTCTTCAAAGAAAATTTTAATGAGCCCCCCTTAGAAGAGTATCAGTAAAGTTTTAGAGATGCCAATGACAGCATGCCTTGTTTTTCATTGGGAAAGGCTTCATTGCCATTCTTCAAGTCCATCACAAATTTCTTTAACTCATCTGAATGGGCTCTAATTGATGTGCCTTCAGCCACCCGGAAGTGAAACATCCTTTTTAGCATATATAAAGCTTTCATAAGATAAAGTGAGGATAATTGTCCAAAACGTGCTAAACTTATTGTACAACGTTCAATTTAATCATATATCTTTCAATTATGTTAGTTTAGTCCTAAATATTTTAACAATTTGCCAATTTGATCACAAATTTTTCAATTGTCAATTTAGTTCTAAACCTATTATTTGGATATTTGGCTAGAAGGATTATATAGGCAAATGATCAAAAAATTTCAAAATAAATTAATATAATTAAAAGATATATGATTAAATTGATTTTACAAAAAAAGGGTACCGTGTGTTGTAACTGGAGGAGAGAACTTCCTCCTCCTTTAGGTGTTGTAATCGGAGGAGGAAGTGGGGCCGGCAGGGCAGAGTTATTATAAAAGGGTTATAGTGTGACATCTTTGATGGTATCTCCGAGTACTTGTCAAGTTGGCTCTCTGATGTTCCTGGTGTTGTACAATGTGACATCAGGTGATTTTTCCATGACCGAGAAAATGCCCAGGTTCAAGTAGCTCAACGTGCACTCGACATTCCAAATCACAAAGAGTTGTTGGTTAGTTGTTGGTTAGGACATCTTTGCAGGATATCCTGTTTTCCAAGTGCCACACAATTACTGCACCTGGCGATGTTGAGGTCGCCGCGGCAAAAGAAGAGCTCGTTAGCCTGGCCTGGAAGGTTTTGGTTGGCATTGGCACGGGCAAAGCCATTGGTGCTATCGGTGACGGTGGAGGAGAGGAAACAAAGGAGGACGTTGAGGTTGGATTGGTAGATGTAGTTGGGAGTAAAGAGGGTGATGTTTTGGCAGTAATTCAACGGATAAGTTATTGATGATTCAGAACTTTGGTATTAAGTGCTAGTATGCCACATAATATGGTTGGCGTTAACTAAATCGTCATGTTAGCGTTTTCTAGTCAAAATTGACCAAAATGACTACTTGACAAATTGCAAAAGAATTATGACTGAATTGGTATAATTAAAAAGTTTATGATTGAATTGACACAAATGCAATAGTTTTAGAACTTTTTCGATAATTTTCCCCAAGCAAAAACCCTTAACCAATTCTAGAAACCCTAATTTGAGCTTCGATACAAATTGTTGAGAAATTACACAGAGCACAGAGCTTTGCTTATTGTGGGATGGACTCTCGAGCGTCCGTTTTCCTCCTTCAGAATGAACTCCCTTTCTCAATTTTGATGGCATTTTCCCTTTTCTTATTGGGAAACTAGTAGAATACTTTTAATGGATTAAAGTTACACGTAGTTTTAGGGAAGGAAATTTATGTGTAGATTAGCTAACAAATTGGGTATTTCAATCCTATGATTTAAATGCACTTTAGTTTTAGATAGGTCATTGAGAGGTATACTTTCTTTGTTGATAAAGATCAAATTGGATAAGGTTTTACGAGGAGAGTAACAGCGTAAAACTCAACGTTTGTCCCCTTTTCTTACCCAAAATATATAAATAAATAAACTTAAGTCTACAAGAAACAAGTTCAAAATAACTGAGGATTAAAAAAAAAAAAAAAAAAAAAAAAACGATTGTATTGTTCCACAATATAGAATATGTCTTTATCGATAAAACTAGTGGGTAAACGATGTAAAGTTTAGGCTCATATCATATGTTTCCATTTTTTAATTTTTAATAAGTGGATATTACCATGATAGAATCCATAAAAATGTGATCATGAACAACTTTTATTAACATGGTCAAATGCTTACAAATTTTTTATTTTTGTTGTGCAAATCGCCCTTAAACTATTTCTTATGATTTGTCTTTGATATACAAACAATGGAGTGACCAGATGAAACAGAAAAAGGGCCTCATTAAAAATTTGCCAAATTAAAATCACAATTACATTTCTCAATGTGAAAATTTAAAAGGTGAAATTTAATTAAATGTAACTATTGCGTAAATTAAAGAAAAAATTTAAAATGATAGTTAAATTTCATTTATTTCAGATTGATAAAAATTAATATCATTCCTAAAGTGTTTACGGAAAAAATAAAAAGCATGCCTCGACGTGCATTCATTTTTTATATCACTTTTTTAATCGTATTTTTAGATACTCCTATATCATTAAACACTAACTTCGTGGATAGGTAACATTGTTACATCCTAAATCAAGATCTTGCTTCAAGATAAAGCGAAAAGAATTTGTAAAAAGAGCATAGGTTAACTCGAAAAGTAATTATGCTGGAAATTAACAGTAGAAGAGAAAAACACGAGCAGAAGCAAGACTATTCTTCGGTGCAACATGCAAATTCATCTGGACTCTCTGAAAAGCCCCTCGAATTTTAATTCACAATATAAATACTACGGACTAAATGATCAAATTAAAATTCACCAAATTTATCACAATTTGAGCTATAACACGCTTATTCAAGTTTATCAATGGACCAACAAAAGTTCATAGGATATTATTGTTGGAGAAATTTCAGTAAAACTAAAGCGTCAGTGTAAAAAAAAATTTACAAGTGGTTTGATCCAATCTTAATTTATGGATTATAACTACTTGCTCTTTCAAATCAATGATGTATATAACCACTTCTGCAAAATATTTTTTATATAGAGGTTAGCAATATCTTGAGTAATTTTTTTGGTTCTCAGGACCAAATCCACAGTCTTCGAACTAATAAAAAGGGAAATTGGCACAAAGGAAGACAAGCAATACGCACACAAACGTACCCAGAGGGAGAGGCGGAGGCGCTGGCACCGGCAGGGCTGAGGCATCATAAAAGCTGTCAAACTCGTACCTCACGTTGCAGCTCGGTGTGAGCACCCTCCCACCTTGCTTCCCCTGAACCAGATAACCGCTTGCGAACTGGAGGCACGCGTTACAGTACCATTCGGTCAAGTCCGGCGTGCACTGCGAGAGTGCGTACAGCTTCCGCAAGCTCGTGATGTTTGCCTCCGCTGCGGCAACCTTCTTTCCTGACCCGCCAGCTGAAGCGTTTGCGATGATGTCTCTCATGGTTTTTAATAGGACATCCATGAGCTGGGTTGTGTCGGTGACGTTCCCGGCGTTGTACAAGATGAAATACGGCTCTCGCTCCATGACCGAGATGATGGACTGGTCCGAGTACCGCAACATGCACTGGTCGTACCAGATTACAGAGACTCGCTGGTTGAGGCATCTTTGGAGGATCTCCTGTTTTCCGGTGGCCACACAGTCGCTGCACGTGGCGGTGTCGAGGTCGCCACGGCAGAGGAAGAGCCCATAGGCCTGGTCGGGAGGGTTCTGGCCAGCGGTGGCGTTGGCGAAGCCATTGATGCTGTTGGTGGAGAAGGAGGAGAGGGAAGAGAGAAGGGTATCGAGGTTGAAACGGTAGGTGGAGTTGGGAGTGAAAAGCGTGATGTTTGAGCAATTATGGTGTAGGAAAGTGGGTGCAGCTTCAGTATTGAAGATTCTGATGATGAAGAAGAAGGAGAGAGAGATGAAGAAGGTGAAGCTAGATATCATGGTTGGATTGATGATTTATTGGCTTAGCAAGATGAATTATAGGAACAATAATGTTTGAATTATCGTCCCGTAAGTTTTGTCCATTCCTAAGATTTCATGCTTCCTTGCACTTGCACGCCATTACTTCATCGAAAAGTCTTATATAACTTTATGATGGATGTGCAGTTTCTAAGACCGCTCGTATATTAATTAATTAATTAGATTAAGAGAAACAAAAAATCTAAGACCACTTGTGGAGCGGAGGATTGGTCCCAACCCCCTCCTGATTGAAATCTCTGCACTGCGATCGGAACTTATCGGTTTTCTCGCAGAAAACCCCTTTTGCGACGGCCGTCGCTCGCTCAATTGCGACGGTTCGGTTCAGATCAATATATAGTTAGTTCCTGAATGAGAATAAAAGATCACCGAGAATACACCTCATTGACCGACATTTCACGGGTCGACCACGGCATTGACCTACTCTTGGATTCGTCCGACTCAAGCTCTTTCAATTATCTCTCGGTGCTCCTGCGGAGGAAAAAGACCGGTTGTCCAGGCTAAGGAAGCTCAATAAAGTTGCTACTGATTGGGAAGAATCAGGCAACAGTCACCAAGAACTAACCCAACCCATAATTTGTGTCTTCCCCAAAGCTAAACCTACCAAAATCGACTTAAGCCAATATATTCAAGCAATACAACCTTACAATATGTAAATATAATGCAGAATTGATAAGGAGACAAAAGAAACAACAACACTAAGATTTTACATGTAATGGCAATGCGGAAAAAACCACAAACCACTCAAAAACTTCCACTACTCACCGAGAATCATAACACACAAAAAAGGATTTTTTTTATAGTCACGCATTAAAGACTTAATATCAACAATATGACAGTATTTAATCACGAAAAAGATGGATTAACACAAATGAAGTGAGCTAATCGCGATTGGAGAAAACGAGAAACAAGTTGGAGAATAATTTCAATAAACAAAACCAATTAACATAACTCTCGTTCTTATAAATAACATATTGAAATTTGAGCCAAGTCCAACCTCATTTGGCCTTCCAACGGGGACGGCAAAGTCTTCACCCCTTTTCTTCTTCTCAACGTGCTCTTTTTCGATGAGCGACCCCCGTTCTCTCTCCACGAGCTAGCAGCTCCTTTTGTCCCTTTTCCTTTTTGCTTTTTGAATTCTGACTTCTGACTTCTGACTTCTTTTAATTAATATTAGCTGGGCCCCACATAAGCGGACCGGCCAACGCCACTCGACATAAGAACTATTAGGGGTGTGCAACCGGACCGGGTTTACCCTGTTCCCGGTCCGGCCCACCCGGAAAACAGGGTCGGGAACCGGTTCCGGTTGAAACCGGTCCGGGAACCGGTTCCCAAAATTCAGACCCTGTTTAAACCGGTCCGGGAACCGGTTCCGAGGGATTACCCACCCGGGATCCAGTTCGGAACCGGTTCTCAAACCGGTTTTAAGGCAGCCAAAACCCTAATTTGTTCTCAGAGCTTTCCTTTGACGCGCCATCGCCAGATCCCCTCTCCTTTGCCCCCTCTCCCCAAGCATCACCACCGAATCGCCATCCCCTCTCCTTCTTATCTCTCCTCCTCCTTCAATACCCAGTTCAGAATCCTCTCGTGCTCCTTCCGTGGCCACGAGGAGAAGCACCTCAAGCTCACCAAGACCGCCTTTGCCACGATGAACGCGGCCTCGGCTCCTCCGCAACGGTCCTCCGCCGCCGCCGGCGCTGCCTATGCCCTCTTCCGCTCTCGGTCGCTCCCCGGCTTCGCTTCCGGTTCAGGGAACTTCGTTCACCCGTTGACTGGCCCACCGCTTCGCGAAGCCAATGTTCTCGCATTGGTATCTGCCAGGGGCGTCAAGCTCCACGGCGTCGTCGGCTTCTTTTCGCGGGGCTTTGGCCTTCCCCCTCGGGCTTACTCAACTGCCGCGAGCGCATCCCAGGTTGGAATTCGATCGATATTCATTATGTGAATGCGGGTATTTTTGTGATATTACGGAAAGGTGTGATTTTGAAGTGTTTTGGTCGGTCGGTGTCGGCCTGATGCTAGGGGCTTATGTCATTTCCAGTTTATTTGAGGTTTCTATGTTAGAGTTGGGAATAGTGCTCGTTTGTGAAAATGGAGTTTAGAGCAATTTGTCTGCAGTCTTCTTCTGGTGTTGCTGAAGCTTTTGGGACTCAAGCTTGGTGCTTCCTGCGTTAAGTTTGTGACAATCTTTTCCTCTAGGAACGATCTCTCAGTGTGCTGCAGTTACAGAATAGAGATATAAGGGGCGTTCGATGTAAACATTATAAGCTTAACGAAATAAACTTTTCTCCTGTATCACTAAAGTGCATTACTATTAGCGGTATTCTCAATGACTGTTATATTCAAAATATCATTTGATGGTTCTTTAAGGTATACTTTGGAGAATTATAAGCTGCAACTTTCCCATCTTCCATGACCATCTACTTATGATGGTCTGCCGAACACTTGAGTAGCTATTACATTTTCTTAGCAGTGGAGGCGACGGTTCCTTGATTTTACAAGTTAACGCAGTTCCTTGAGTTAAGACTATGTGTTCTATTTTCAACATCCAAAGTCTAATGTGGAATGTGGTTGTGGTGGTACTGGCTTCATGGGTTTTCTGTACTTCTGTGACAGCCTCCGTGTCTTATGATGCTAAGGCCATTAAAATTAATGGGCAGAGAAGGATCCTCATTTCTGGGTCCATTCACTACCCCAGAAGCACTCCTGAGGTAGCTCCTTTTTTTTTTCTCCTTTTATTCCTTATTTTTAGGTTAAATGTGTCTCCATTTTCGGCTGAATGATCTTTCCGCCCCCAACTTTTCGCTATCATGTTGGAAATGGGCCTCTCTATATTGCGCTTTATATCACTGCAACATCTTTTTTCTTATCTTAGCAAGAAGCTGCTTCATTTTGGAAAAAAAAAAAAAAAAGGTTCCAATATAAACAGGGTTAACCCGGTTCCCGGACCGGAAAAACAGGGTGGGTCGGGTACAGGGTCCAATGCAAACAGGGTCGGGTACAGGGTCCAAAAAAATGGAACCGGTTATAACAGGGTCGGGTACAGGGTTCAAGTCTGGACCCTACCCACCCTGGACCCGATCACCCCTAAGAACTATGCTTGCCATGGTGAGTCTATCAGCTATATCTTCCTGATCACCTAGTAAAGCATTGTGGAGGCATCTAAGCACTTCATCTATTGAATATGAGTCTGCAATGAACAATTCTAACCACTTTGAGCGGTGTACTAGCTTTCCAATGCTACCACGTTTGTAAAAACTATTTTAGTGGAGGAATTTTAACTTAATTATATCGGTGCAGCATAATATATGTCATAATAACACAAACACAACGTACATAGCTTGTGAGATTTTCGTCCCCGTCTGATTGGTAGGAGCAACTATTCTTCTTACCATTAATTATCTCTAGAATTAGGACACTCAAATTATAGACATCGGATATTGCTGAGAATTTCCCACGCATAGCATATTTAGGGACAAATAATCACTACAAACATACACAAGCGGTAGCATCCATTATGTAATTATAATTTGGTAAAATGAGCAATTTGCGAATGAACCACGCTAATGAATATATCTTGAGGATTGGCATGTATATTGGCGTGGGATTGTTTCTAATTCATAGATCAACCATAAGATAGATAATATAAACAAGAAAATACTAGTCATCTAAGAAAGAATTTGAGACATACAAGTCTCCACAATTATATTAAGTGTTTGCCCGAGTTTCATCAACACCAAAAATCCTAGTCATGCTAAAATCTGAAGTCATTGTGTTCATATACTATCTAAGAAGATATTGATGGGTTTTAGATCACGATAAATGTGCCGAAGTCTAGAATCTTTGTATAGATAGAGTATTCCTCGAGCAATTCATGTCTTGACCATTCCAATTGCCTTCTTAGGATTTGCTTTCTCACACAATTAAAAACCAACTACTTTGACTTGATAAATCCTTGAAGAACTTTCATCAAGTTCCTATAAGCCAGTGATAGTTCCAACTCTAAGTTTATGCTAATTACAGATACAATTTCTTCCACATTGACGAAAATTCAATTTTTCATGACAAAAGCAAACACATCGACATCAAGTATTATCATATTGGTGAGCAAGTCAAAGATGGTGAGATTAAGCTTAATTTTTTACAGATCTTTTAATGAAACCATTGAAGGCTTATTTCTTTGAAAAATTAAAGATAATACTCGGTGTCGTTGAATTCAAGAATCAATTTTAAAGGAGGTTGTTAGAATAATATAAAATTGATTTTCTGAAGATTCGAGCACGTTAGTTGCTCAGCGCCAGATTTTCTTCTTAGAATTCTTCAAAGACCTTGATTTATGGTGGGTGTCAGAAGAAGAAAACGAATCGGTGTGTTGGGGTTTGGAAGATTGAAGAACAAAAAGTCTACAAGCATTTAATGAAGAAGACAAAAAATGCAAACAAAGTCTTTGAATAAAGTCTCCATGGGTTGATACACTTGTTCTTCTGCATTTATTGATTGTGTGTTGTTTCTTCCTTTTGCTTTGTGAACTTCATTCTCAGAAAGAGTGTCGAAGACTCCATGTATCTGTTAAGTGTGAGTGTTCTGCCATCATAAAAAGATAGAGGGTGAGTGTTGTAAATTGGTAGAGGCCACCAGAAAAGTATTCTAAAAACTATTTGTCCTTCCAACTTGTGTCTCGTTCCAAATTTCCAGAATTGCCATTATTTTTTGGTTCCAACACATCGGCCGTGCATGAGCAGTGCTCCAGAGCACTCATTTTTAGAAGTTTTTAGAAATTTTTAATTTTCTTAATTTTCTTTTTTTAATTCATCTTTCTGATTTCCTACTAACAAGAAGAAAGAAAAAAGAAAGGAAAGAAGAGGGAAAAAAAATAAGCATGGAAATTACAAAACGACGTTGTTTTGAATATCATCGAATGCATCATATCGTCAACCATTTCACGTAGAATAATTAGCACTGACTAGACCACCATTCTAGCGATCTCCAACTTAAATTAACCGAAATAACTACACTAGGAAACATCAAAAAGTTTAATACTACGATGGTCAAATGAAAAGCTTATCATTGACTTGGTAGCTATACAATAGATTTATAATTTTTTGAAAATTTTTTCCACTTTTCCACTCCTTTCGTATTGTTAACAATTTTTTTTACGTACAAAAAAAAAGTATATCTCACATTGTCTATTTATAGGACGTACGCTTAATATACCAGTGGTCTTTCTTCATCTATTGACTTAAGTTTTTTTGAATTGGATATTCTAATGGAATCATATTCTACTTCAGTTTATTTTGTTATGTAGGCCGTTTGTCAACTATATGCCCATAATTGTCTTAGAGATGATGAATTTTGTCACAATCTTTGATCTCCACTTTTGTGTTAACACGTTGATCTTTGTCTAAATAATTGGTACATAGGTAAAGGATGATAGAGATTGGAGTAGACAAAGACAATAACGAAAAAGGAAATGGTAGGGGTTTCTTTTTAGGGAAAAAACCACTAAAATCCCAAACTTTATCCAAAATGACCAATTTACCCCAATTTTTTTTTTTTTTTTTTTGATATGAAAAATCCCAAACTTTGATAACCAGGACATATTTACCCCTAAACTCTATGACCAATGGCATTTTCGTCTTATTTTTTCTATTTTTCCTTTTTCTTTTCCTTTTTTTTTTCTTCTCTCTTCCCTTCGCTAGCCATGGCGAAGGGAAGCTGGACTTAGGTGAAGGCAGCCCTCGCCGGCGTTGGGCAAGAGCAACCCTTGCCTAGGTGTTGCCCGACAAGGGCGACCTTTGCCTAGGCTAGATCTAGCAAGGACAGCTCTCGCCCGATGTCGAGCCACCCTTGCTTGTGTTGGGCGAGGGGTGCCCTTGCCAGATCTGGCGAGAGCCGTCCTCGCCCGATGCTGATGAGGGCCACTCTCGCTTACGTTGGGTGAGGGTCACCCTCACTTGGGTTGGCTAGAGCCGCCCTCGCTAGGGTCAGGCGAGGGCAGCCCTTGCCTGAGTCCGACTTCCCTCCACCATAGTTGACGAAGGGAAGAGAAGAAGAAGAAAAAAATAAAAAGTAAAATATGAAAATGCCCTATAATTTAGGGTAAATGTATTACACGTATACAAATTCAGGGTTTTTTTTGTAACAAAAAAAATTTGAGGTAAATGTGTTACGGTTAACAAAGTTTCAGATTTATTATGTCACAAATGTTTTTTTTTTTGGTAAATTTATCGTTTTGGACAAATTTGAGATGTGACTTTTTCCCTTTTTTTTATATTCAAAGATGATTATTTCCAACACGGCTCTTGTGGCTCAGGTCAAAGTGCTTTTGTTGGACAAGACTGAACCACATGCCTGGGGTTTCGTTTTATATCCACCCAACGACGCAGATTCTTTTTATATTCACCCACTAATCGGTGTCCGGATTGGACGGACAACATTAGGTCTCCAGAGCAACAATTAAACATAAAATAAAAAGTAAAAGACTTAATATTGAATGATCGCTAATGAATAATGGATTAACCATATTTTAATCTCTTAAGTCTAACATTGACCACTAACGATAAAAGCCGGAAAATTTTCCAAAAGTCCTAAGCCCGTTATACTTTGGCAAATTCCGTCTTAAATTCTTTCACTTTTTGTCAATTGAGTCAATCCGAATTTTTGTCAGAAATTGCTAACATGGACGGCCAATGCTAATGTGACATTTTAAATAATATTTTAATGATATTTTGAAATTTTTATGATTTTATTTATTTATTATTTTTTTACTTTTCTTTACCTATTTTTTTTCCCTATTTTTGGGTTAGGGCCGATGACCCTTGCTAGCAACAAGTGAGGCCCAATCGACCCTCGTTTGCCGTAGGCGGAGTGTTGTGCCCCTCGTTAGCTCTGGGCAAGGGCCGCGACACCCTTGCCGGTGAAAGCGAGGGCTCGCGAGCCCTCACCCAAAATCGGCAAGGGTCGTAGGGAAGGCTCGTGAGCCCTCACCCAAAAAACATAAAAAACAAAAAACAAAAAACAAAGAAATTTTTTAAAAAAAAAATCATATAAAATTCAAAATATCATTAAAATATTATTTAAAAAGTGCCATGTTAGTGCCGCCTGTCCATGTTAGCAAGTTCCGGCCAAAATTAACCAGATAGACTTAATTGGCCAAATGTGAGCAAAATTGAAAAGTTTAGGATTGAATTGGCAAAATTGAAAGGTTTTAAAATTGAATTGGCAAAAATGTAATAGGTTTATGATTTTTTAGACAAGTTTCCCGATAAAAGTCCAGGGTTATGGCACGGCTATATACATAGTATTTCCAACGTTTTCAGGATAAGTATTATATAAATCTCATAATTTTTGTACGATAATCATTTAAGTCTCATAACTTTTTATTTGATCATTTGAGTACCATACTTTTAAAGAAAAAACACTCATATGAGTGTTATAATTTACAATTGATGAATGTTCCCAAAAAGTTATATCACTCAAATGATCAATTGAAAAGTTAAATGACATTTAGTGATAAAAAAAAAAATATGACACTCAAGTTATCAAAAAAAAAAAAATGTTGTACTACTTGAATAAATACCATACGAAAATTATGACCCTTGTGGTATCATTTTTTCCAACATTTGCTTGTACATGGCCAAGAAGCTACCTTAGAAAGCTTTATTTGGAGAAAGTTACTAATGCAAAAAACTTAGTTTTTAAGATATATTGAAACTTTTTATTGTATATCAAAAGTTAGAAAAACTTGTAGATAGTGATTGAATTCTTGGTATAGGTTCATAGAGAGTTGTCATGACCTACCCCTTGGTAGGGAAGAAAATAGATTTAGAAGTACTTGCTTATGAGATGAGTTGAATGATTCATTCAATCATTCAAATGATAATCTCGAATGGACCATCATTTGCTAACACCGCAAATGAATCGTTGATCAAAAACATGGACTCTCCTAAGTCCATACCTCACGTGACCTTGGACATTTTATATTCATTCAATTAATCATATACGAATTTCTACATGAGGAGTCACAACTAGCCTATTAGGGTCAACTAGAAACTAAGTGAAGTATGTGAGTATACTTCACTTCCTACTCAACCAAAGAATCTAGGGCCGATAACTTAGTTATGCTATTTAATCAATTAGTACCTTTTCGGTACCTAATCTTATTCATTTCAAGAAGATTTTTGTTAGGTAGTCTTGATTGATTTTAGACCTATCTACTAAAATGTGAGCTAATTATGTGGGCGCATAGTCATTAAAATAGCAATCAGCAACCAAAGAAAACATTAAATAAATTATGAGGGAAAGCAAGCATCTAACACTAAGAAATAAATAAATGTCAATCCTAACTAGGCAAAAGAGAAGCCATAATCATGATATAGAAAGTGCACCATCAAAAGCATTCTTCCTTATGGTAAAGTTGTAAGAGTTTATTCAATTTTTTAGCACAATTTCCTATATCAATGATTTTACCATAACTTTAAGAGAATGCTACCCAAAAGGACTATCTTTAAGCATTTCAGAGGGGTTCTAAATTTTTGGAAATTTTCAAATTTTTTTATAAATTTTCGAATTTTCCAAAATTTTTTAATGATTTTCTGAATTTTTCCATTTTTTTTTTATTTTCCTGGATTTTCTAATTGATCGGGCCTAGTCCCTCAACCCTCTGAAAAACAAAGGGTAAAACAAAAGAAAAGAGCCTAGTCCAAAACCCATATAATAGGCCGAACCCAAATCCTTAAGAAGAGACGAGCCCAAACCTGCTGAATTAACTAAGACCCGAACTTACTGAATCTCACTTAAGCCCACCTAATCACTTTCTCTCTCCCATTTTGTAGGTTGCGTCCCCGAAGCCTCCTTCCCCGAACGTCTTCTTCTTCCTTGGGCGGTCTTCCTTAACGAGCTACACCTTCATCGGTTGTCCACTTCGACTACCACCACTCACCGGCCAACGTCTCCGCCGATTTCCTCTTGTCATTGGATGGCCATTGTCGGCAACAAAGCATGAAACGCAAAACGATGTACACAATGACAGTGGCAGGGCAGTGAAATGACCGAACAACCAACGCCCGGGAATGCTAATCACAAAAATGACACCTCAATAGAGTGGATCAAATGAGGACGCTCGTTTTTGGCCAAAAGGGCAAAGCGAAACTCGATTTCGGTGAAACATTTCATCGAGTGGGTTGTGTGCACCATCGAACAAGTGGTTTCTGGCTTAACTGTGACTCGAACCCGAGCTACAAATCCTTAGCGAACGACTGGCAACACGTAGCGACCTATCTAAAGATCTATGGGGGCCGGAGCTCGCATGAGCTGAATGGCCACGACGATTGGCCTGGCGTCCCCAATAAAGCAGCAAACAGAGGGAAAGAACAAAGGCGTACCGATTCGGGCTTGAGGACGTTTAACGAGAGAGGTCGTCAGATGGAGAACGCGTGTGGTAGGAGTGTCGGCCGAGTCTCTCTCTCGCTCTCAGTTCAACCTCGGCGCTCCTTCTCTCGGCCTCCATCTCTCTTAGCTAAAAAATGGCCCCATTTCAACTCCCAAAGACTCTCTCTCTCTCTCTGCTTTTCTTCTCTGCTTCCTCCTTCGGGCTAGCTTGCCCCCGGCCCAGTCTCGCTTCTCCTTTTTTTTTTTTTTTTTTTTTTTTTTTTTTTTAAATAATTTTTAAAATAAAATAAAACAATAATGATAATAATATTTTTTTTTTTTAGTTTTAATACTAGTAATGCAAATGCCCCCTAATGTCTATACGTAGTACAATTTAATGAAAATTATTTTGCTAGAGGTTAAAAATTAATCCATAATTTTTTATGCAATTACAAAATGATTAAATGAGTCGCCAACATTTAGTTATCAACAAGAGTTTTAGTATAATAATCCAAATTCCACTTAACTTTGGCTGTACACTCTAATTCCAGGAGGTCGTTCTCCTATTTTCGCCGGTCTAGATGAACCCACACATACTATTAGTGAATTGGCCTCAATGACATTAGAGCAAACCCATCATCCACTGCGCAAGTAGTCCACCACTTCATCTAGAGAGTAGAATTGCTTACAATAATAGAATTTCCATTCTATTTTCCACCTTTTCACCACATATTCTTTGGTTAGACTTCTAATGAACTTACCTAGAATTCAGACCTTTCAAAAGCATTAACTTATCTTAACAACAACTCGCATCGCCTTACTTTCAAATTCAGCGTTGATCCTTTGTTGATTTTATCATCTAGGGTGCGGATCCATCATTGAAGCTTCATTTATTGATGTTGCTGCTGAGCCATTAATAGATGTAGTCGACACTTCTCTACCACTAGCATAAGTTAAATATACAAGCTATGTCAGTGTTGGGAGGGTCGCTCTTTGGCTCACCAGCACTAAAACCACCAATGATATGGTTGGTTGTCTCGATACATTCTCTTGAACACATAGCAACGCAATGTGGATGCATATTAATATTTCATTTCTTGAACTGTCCTTTAATATTAGATCTACAAGGTGATAATGGGTCTATAAGATTAAATATAGGGCATAAGGTACCATTGAGCATTACAAAGCTCGATTAATGGTCAAGGGTTTCACACAGCGGAAATGTTTTAAATTGTCAGGAAAAATTTTCCTCAATAGCTAAGGAAGTCATTAGTCATTCTTTTCTTTCCATCATTGCTTTTCTATTATTGGTCCCCACACTAGACGTCCACAATGCCTTTCTTCATGGTGATTAGGAGGAGGGAATTTACATGCATTTTCCATTGAGTTTATGCAAATAAGGAGAATTTCCGGTATGTCATCTCCATAAAATTCGTTTATGGACTTAGACATGTCTCTTGATAGTGGTACACTAAATTCATCATTGCACTCATAGCTACATGATTTAGGCAATTTAGACATGATAATGCCATATTTACATGGATACAAGATACATCTCAATCTACTTGCCGATGTATGTTGATAATATACTTATTATGGAAATAATGAATACACTATTAAAGAATTCAAGAAATATTTCTATGCTACCTTTTACATTAAGAATATGTGGCCTTCGAAATATATGCTTGACATTGAGATTGCACATTAGATAAAGGAATTTACCTCAGTTAACGTAAATTTGTCTTGGACATTATATCATAAGTAGGGTTGTTAGGATGCAAATTAGCTGTCATTCCAATCAAGTAGAATGTTAAGTTAACGACAATTGAATATGATGCGAGATTGTCACCTTTAGACAAGGATCCATTGCTCAAGGATCCATCAAGCTATCATAATAGCTAGCCTGAGTTTGATTGACCCCAAAAATCCTTGCCATGCCAAAATCAGAAATCTTAAGGTTCATTTCACTCTCTAATATGATATTGCTACATTTTAGGTCACATGATCTTGAGATGAGAATCTTCATGTGGATAGAGTATGTCTCGAGCGATCCCAAATACTATTTTATAACATAATGGCCGATCCAATTGTTCCTTTCTTTTGGGATCTACACCATTGCAACAAAATTCATTAATGTGCTAGGAGGTGGCACCTATTCAAAAACTCAAGGCCAAGTTCATCACACAATACGAAAATATATTTACTCTCATCAATCAAAGATAGCTTAACAAAAACTATAATCAGTTGAAATAACCTCTTAATTTCAAGGTTTCCATAGCTAGTGAAAGCTTGAACATATGATTTCATGCAAATGGTACATTCTTCACATAAGAAGTTTAAATTGCAACATACCAAATAAGAAGTAATTAAGTGGCACAAAGTTGTAGGCTAGTTGCTTTTCTCTCCCTCTAAGCAAAATTCGAGCACTTGTACAAGGTTTCTATGTTGAAGCTTCACCATCGATAGAACTTCATTCTTAAATTCTTCATCACCCTATCTTGAGCTTTGAGATAGCCTCTTCACTACCATTTGTTGTCCATTACGAAGTCTACCCTAAAGTGTTTTGTATTTAGCATTTAGTTCCTCATCACAACTTCTTATAAGCACACATAAAAAAGCTTTACATGTTTCTTTTTCTTTGATATCATTATGTTCAATTCAATTCATATGTAAAGCGTTCTTATTCCTTCTAACTAATATGTAATACATACCTCAAAAATTTCACCAAATCCACCTTTCCCCAACTTGTTTTCATGAGAGAAATTATTTGTTGATGCTAGTATTGTAGCCAAGTTAATATTGCAAGGGCTCCACAGTGGTATGTTTGATTACACGTACATTACAAAACAATTCAATTTGATTAAAAATTACATTGACGGTGTTGATTTTGATCTATAGTATAGGTTTGCCAGTGCTTCGGGATATTATCACAACGGACAGTGCTAGTTAAACTGGCATGTTGTGTCTCCCTACTGTGAAGCAATCTGTCCTCTCTTGATCGGTCATGAAGGAAAGAAAAAAGAATCAATACCATAGGAAACAAATGGGATGAATCTTATATCACGATCACTTCTTCATGACGAGGGAGGTGTTCAATACGGCGTAGATGCAACCTGTTCCCGAAGGGATTCCTTAAAGGTTAGGAGTATTTTGAGGCCTTATTATGTGGTTAGTCATGGTCAATTTATATTGCGTTGGCATGTCAAGGCCTCTGAAACATGCAAGCGTGAGAAAATTTCTCTAGTTTTCTTTGCTTTCTCCTTTCCTTCACGGAGAAGCTCACTTTCTCTTTTTCCTTGCATTTGTCACGGCCTTCACTGACTTCAGATGCATATTTGGAGAAGCAACTTTGAAATGGCCGAATTGTGGCTACTGAAACATGGATTTGGGCTTTAGGAAACATGGGCTGGGCCCATATATGACAAATGCATATTCATTCAGGTTAATCTCGGCTTCCGTGATAACACACTTATATTATTCATAGGATATTGTATAATATTATTTTATGAATGACAATAGATTGGAGTGGATAAGCACAATCGCAGAAGAAAACAATAGTGTTTGAAGTAGATTTTTTTTTTTCCCAACATAGAATGTTATGACTCAGGTTAAAGGGCTTCTCTGTGACAAGCCTATACAACTAGCATATAACATGGGATCATATAACATGTTTGGATTGGATTCTACTTCTTACTAAATCTAAATCTTATCCTATACATGTTTGTAACTATTTTTAACCATTATCATCTGAGATTTTCATAATATATAGTATTTGACATATAGATTTGCGTATATATAATTGTTCATAATATTCTGAAATTTTAACAAGACAGTAAAAGAAAGTTCTTTTACTTTATAAACTCCATCCGAGGATGATCATTTGCTGTTCTAACACTCCTACATAACTGTTTTTAGGATAACTGTTTTTAGGATGCACAATATTTTTCTTATCAGATGGTGCTCACGTGATTCCTTTCTAACCTCGCCATCCTCATTTGGTATCGAGCGTTGAGTGACCACTGCGCGGTGATAGCCGAACTGAAGCATCCACCTTGTGATGGTTGTTGGCCTCTGGAGGTCACGACATAGTACTCTGATCTCAAACGACTGCTGTTTAGTGGCTTTGATTGATGGTGAGCACCTTTTTCTTTTTATAAATTTTCTTTCCCCCTTAATTTAATCTTCTTTCTTTTTTTGTAATTTGCCTTGCCTTATTCGACATTTACCAAGTAAGAGATTGGCCATCTCCCAGCAATGGAAGCACGAGCCCCGGCATCGTCGGTGACGGCATTGAAGCCAAGTCAATTACGGAATCTGTGTTCCTCCAGAGCTGAATAATGTCGAGTGAGTTGGACCATTTTCTCGTCAAGAAAAAGTTGCGTGTCAATGAAAAAAATAGAATAAAATTGTGTTTTTCCAATTCGTTAGGTGCTTCAGGATACACTCCCCGAAATCCACATTTACATGAGAAGGGAAAGTATATTCACATTTCACCCGATACTCTGTCCAAACTCAGATGATTAATCACATCAATTACAAATCCTTTTAGTTCCACCGACCATCCATACACAGTTCTTTTCATTGAAGCTGTTAAATAATGTTTTAGATGAATTTTCTTAACACCGATCGAAGTTATATTTTTATTTAGTTAACCTAAAACCATCCATTTACTTTTCTAGAAATACCGTTCAATCTTTGGTTTATCTCTGAAACCAGAGTAAATTGAAATTCTCTCTTTCTTTCTTCTTTGGGTGAGTGTAGATTGACATTTTCAATTTGCCGCATTGAGAAGATGACTTATTAAAATAAAGATTAGTCTAAATTTATATCTCCATAATTGTTTCACGGTAATTGAATAAAATAAAGAATATTTTTCTAAAAATGATCAATGGTAGCACTTGAAACAATTAACCAATGAAAACTGTTTTTATTATCGGCAATAATTTATGTCTTTTGTGGATGATAAAAAAATTCGTTCATTTATTTTTGTGAGCGATATAAGCGGTCGTTTTTAAAAAAAATACTTTCCAAATCATTCATTTTTCACAAAACGAATAGAACTATATCTCTTTTACCTTTTTTTCCCTTCTTCTCATTCTTCACTCCTTCCTCAATTTCGCGGGTAATGACTCTAGCCCTCTCCATGTATGATAGAGAGGCGAGCTGGTGCAGAGATGGGCCAATGTGAAGGTGAAGTGATTGCCGATTGGGGCGAGGCACGGCAATGAGGTGAGGGTTGTGTAAGCCGCGATGGAGAGAGAGATGTTTTTATTCTTGCGTGGACATATGAGAACATAAGCGTGTGAGAAGTTGCTTGCCTTTCCATCATAACCAATCGCCAACCACTATAATCGAGTAAAGAGACAGATGATGCAAAAAGAATATATCTGGAGGTCAAATTTATGACCTCGATTTCTAATGGGGACAAAGCGTCACAGATTATATACAAACGAAGATATCTTATCGTATATCATGAAAAGCACTATGAAAAATCACGAAAATCAAGCGAAACTCTAGTTCTTTCCAATATTTTATTTCTTTAGCTGGTCGATTCCAGCTCTTCCATTGGTCTCTCTGTCCTGTTAGTGTTGAAGAAGAAGGCAGGTTGTTGGGGCAGTTCAAGAGGAACAGGGTGGCTGTTCAACTCACGGACTATGCTCACCATCGTGGGTCTATCATTTGGATCTTCCGGAGCACATAGAAAGCCAATTTTGAGGCATCTAACAACTTTGTCCTTCGAATGCGTTTCTCCGATTGCGGGATCCAACACTGCCAACGATGTACCGTCTCTCCAATTTTTCCAGGCCTGGAAACAGTTTATTGAAAAATATTTCTAAATATGTTGAATTTGCTCAGTTCAACAAATTTCTTTTGAGTTATGGAGTCGATTTCTGCAGCTTACTGCTCCCGTTTGCTTGGTAGAAAGAACTATTCTTCTTGTTGCGAAAAGGCGAGCGATCGAACAATAATATAGACAGAAGAAGAAAATAAATCGAACACCAGATTTATGTGGTTCGGTTGTAAATACTTACATCCATGGGGAGAGCAGCAACAAATTTTACTATAGATCAAGCGATACAAGGATATTACACACTCAAATCACTCAAACACTCTCTCGGTGTTTCCCAAGTCCCAATTACACCCAATAACGCACGCAGTGTTTAGCCCCGAAATTCCTCAAGAAATAATCTCTCAATCTCACGAAAGAATTACACACAAATCTTACCATAAGATTTAAATCGGCTTGAATACTAAATCTTCTTGGATGTAATTCATGGACAAGAATGACAAAGAAAAAATCCCTCTCAAACACTCGATGACTAGACGGCGCTTCAAGAACACTTCTTCATGATCAACGGCGGAACACCAAGCACTCACACGGTGCTTCAAGACAATTTGTGATCCACCTCTACCACCCACGGCCATAAGTCTATATATAAGTGAAACCCTTATTCTTTTGCTAACTTCTCATAGGATTCTGTTTCCTATCTAAAACGATTTTATCCAAAACATATCTCTGTATGTTTTAAACAAAATCCAAATCCAAGTCAAAGTTGAACTTTCCTATTTCAGCAGCCAAATTCTCCAACGCAAATTCAAACTTTGGGAAGTTGATCTTCGGATCTTCTTTGCTCAATTTCGAACGTCCGCAAGATATCCAATTCGGAATATTCTGAATTTCACATTAGACTCAAACTCGAGACATATTTAACAATCTCCACCTTGACTCGATGTTTGATCGTTGCAATTGCTTCGCAAAAATTCAAACTCTACTGCTACTTTCCCATAGCTCCCGATGGGCTCAACTGTCATAGATATTATCCAAGTCCAAGCCTCGCTTGAACTTCGCCATAACCGAGGACCTCATTAGAATACCAACTCCACATGCACCTTTAACTGCTCCGCAAGGTTTTTCTGATGCAACCTCCTTAACTGCAGATAAAGCAAAACCATTGTTGCATCCATATCTGTTAGGAGATTGAATACGTACCTTGTTAATTTCAGCAGTTACAGCAACCATTAGCTCTATAGGCTTCACCTCGCTATAAGCACCATCTGTGTTGATTACTTTGCTATTACTCGTACTTGCTACCTCAGGAGTTTCTGGTCGCAACTCCACCTCAAGCTGAACACCGTTTAGATCCGTATTAACACTGCCACAAACACTCCTAGCCAGAAGTACTGGAGACTCATCAATGGTAAGTTATCTGCTGTTAACAGGTGAAATTATATTTGGGCACCACAACCGATCGCCCCGCTCACCTTGTGCATAGCCATGGAATATGCACCTTGCTCTCCAATCGAGCTTACCATCACTCACTCCAAAATAACACGGGCAACAAAACATTCTAATAATAGAATAACCAACAATGTTACCTAACCACACTTCTTTAGGAGTCCGCCACTCAATAGCAGTTGATGGGGATCTATTCACCGGGCAGCTTACCGTAAATATCTTTTTTTTAATTGTCTCGACAACTAGATCAAGAATAAGGAGTCCAAATATATTCTAAATGAGACAAAGAAAAAGGGGTTAGAGACCACTCAAAAAATCAAATACATAAGGGTTTTCTTTTGAGCTATTTCATATTTCCGAGTTACTCAACTTGAGTTTTGAGAATACAAATGATTTTTTTTTTGATAAAGAAAAAGAAGAATAAAAAAGTATTAAATAATCTTAGTCTAATTTATTTGATTTAATGCTTTTGTAGATCTATTTGACATTCGAATTGAATACATAGACATATCTTCTAATTTCTCGAGCTGTATGAAGAGAAAGCTTCGTATATGTTTCTAAGGGGGGTTCTAGTTTATCTACGTCTATCCCAATGAACCGTTTATCGAATCGTTGCAATTGATGTTAAGCACATTAGCTAGGATTCTCCTAGCAATACCAGCACTAGAGATAATTTTCCAGGTCGTCTCTAGTAATGTTCTACTCATCAATTCTGCAAATTGTTGTGATTTACTGGCATTAAGGCGGTGTTTCACTATGCCCTCTTTCATACATAATTTATTTGCCAGCTCCGAGTAGAACTCCATGCTATTGTCAGTCCGCTCATGCTTGATCGACTTACCAGTCTCCGTCTCGATCAAAGCTCTCAACCGTGTGATCCTGACACCAGCATCAAACTTGTGCATTGGCACAAACACCAAGGTCTTCCTTGAGCAGTCAATAGACTCTCGAACAAATGCATCCGGCGTCTTCGCAACGAAATTTGTCACTATCTCACCTTGAAGTTTATACAGGCTTCCGTGCTTAATTCCTTTCATTATCACCAAGGCACTTCGAACAACCTTCAGAACTCCACATTTTGAAGAATACTTGCAACCAGTTGAATCTAGGGCACCCAAGGAAATTAAGTTCTTTTTCAATTATGGAACGTGTTTTACTCCAGTCAATGTCCTCACAATGCGATCATGCATTCTGATTTTAACATCACCAACACCTACAACATCGCACTCAGCGTTGTTCCCTAACTGGACTTTACCACTACCCGTGCACTGATAAGTGATAAACCAGTTTCTATTTGGTGTGACATGAAAAGAACAACCAGAATCCATAATCCATCCATCAAACGATGAATAATCAGTGACAGACAAGTCATAATCAGCATTATCAGCTATAGCTGCAACATTATCTGCAGAATCAACTATAATTCCCTTACCCTTCTCATTCTTCAGCTTAAGGCAATTCCTTCTAAGATGGCCCCTCTTGCCACAGCTCCAACAGACAACATCAGTAGTCCTAGATTGACTACGTCTGTTCATATTAGTACTACTATTACCTACACGTGTTTTAGATCTTCCTCTATTTTCACCTACTAAAGCAGCAGATACAGGTTCGTTAGATTCTCTTCTACGGATGTCCTCGCTTCGAATCAAATCTCGAACCCCATCAAACATCAAACTTGTTGACCCAGAGGAATTACTAACAGCAGTAACAGTAGTATTCCAACTATTCGGCAATGAGGATAACATAATCAAAGCACGTACCTCATCTTCAAAGTCAATCTCAACTGAACTCAATTGACTAACATTCACATTGAATTCATTGATATGATCTGCAACTGACGCACCTTCACTCATCTTCAAATTAAACAGACGTCACTTCAAATAGACCTTGTTGATCGCAGAGGGCTTCTCGTACATATTCGACAAGGCTTGCATCAAATCAACAGTGGTCTTCTCCTTCAAGATGTTAAACGCGACGTTACGAGCCAACGCCAGCGGAATAACACCCATAGCTCGTCTATCCAGCAAATCACAATCAGCTTGTTTCATCGTCTCTGGTTTCTCCCCATATAAGGGCAAGTGCAGTTTCATTTGGTAAATATAATCTTCAATCTGCATCTTCCAGAAACTAAAATCCTTCCCATCAAATCTATCGATTCTCACTTTTACTTCTTCTGTCGCCATCAATTTGCTTCAACTTAGCCAAGCCTGGCTCTGATACCACTTGTTGTGAAAAGGCGAGCAATTGAACAATAATATAGACAGGAGAAGAAAATATCAAACATCAGATTTACATGGTTCGGTCGTAAAGACCTACGTCCATGGGAAGAGCAACAGCGAATTTCACTATAGATCAAGCGATACAAGGAGATTACACACTCAAGTCACTCAAACACTCTCTCGGTGTTTCCCAAGTCCCAATTACACCCAACAACGCATGCAGTGTTTAGCCCCAAAATTCCTCAAGAAATAATCTCTCAATCTTATGAAAGAATTACACGCAAATCTTACCACAAGATTTAAATCAGCTTGAACACTAAATCTTCTTGGATGTAATTCATGGACAAGAATGACAAAGAAAAAATCCCTCTCAAGCACTCGACGACTAGACGGCGCTTCAAGAACACTTCTTCATGAACAACGGCGGAACACCAAGCACTCACACGGCGCTTCAAGACAATTTGTGATCCACCATTACCACCCATGGCCATAAGTCTATATATAAGTGAAACCCTTATTCTTTTGCCAACTTCTCATAGGATTCTGTTTCCTATCTAAAATGATTTTATCCAAAACATATCTCTGTATGTTTTAAACAAAATCCAAATCCAAGTCAAAGTTGAACTTTCCTATTTCAGCAGCCAAATTCTCCAACGCAAATTCAAACTTTGGGAAGTTGATCTTCGGATCTTCTTTGCCCAATTTCGAACGTTCGCAACATATCCAATTCGGAATATTCTGAATTTCACATTAGACTCAAACTCGAGACATATTTAACACTTCTTACCGCTAATGAGCTCGAGAAGTTTAACATTGAAATTGTAGACATTAGACTTCACAAAGAATTGACTGTGTGTTGCATACTCAGGTGTCATATAAGCACTGCAGCCAATCACATGTCAGCAATATAAGCATGCATTAAGCATAAAAAGTTGAGGACAAGGCATAACGGTATTTACATAGTCCCCACAATTTTCCTGGTGTTTGCCAATTGACTCTGAAAATCCTTGTAATGCCGAAATCGCAAATCCTCAGGTTCATTGCACTGTCCAAGAAGATATTGCTTGGCTTCGAATCACAATGGATGATATGAAGTCGAGAATCACAATGGATGATATGAAGTCGAGAGTCCTCATGCAGATAGAGAATTCCTCGATCAATCCTACATGCTATTTTTTGACTAGTCCAGTTGTTGCTCTTTTCAGGATCTGCATGTATGTATAGTTAAAATGTGAGTATCTTTGGTTGATATATGCTCTCGAATAGATTTTATGCAAGGAACTAACTTTGGGTTCCAAATTAGCGAAACATTCAACACAATCTGAGGCTAATCACATACCTCAAGAAAGCAATAACTTGGGAATATATACTCAAATGCGACGTACAAAATAAAAAAGTAGTTGAGACTTTTATTCTACACAAACTCATAGACAAGCAATTTTTCTTCATCCTCCTGGCAAAACCCAAGCAGTCACACGAGGTTTCGATGTTGAAACTTCAATAGTAGTATGACTTTGTTCTTAAATTCGTTGGCACCTTGTTGTGAGCCTTGAGATAGTCGCTTCATGACTATTTGTTGTCCATTTGGAAACGTACCTTGAAAGGTTAATATTTTGATGTATACATATGAATAGCTTGTGATCACAACTTTTTCAAAACTACCAAATCAAAGATCTTTCAAGTATAATAACTCAATACCTTGAAAACATCACCAAATCCACCCTCACCCAACTTATTCTCATGAGAGATTGTCTGTGACGCCTCATATGGTGGCTAAATCATACCGTGAGGGCTCGGAGTTTGTCATTTCAATTAGGTCTGCACGACGAAACAACACAAGATGGTCATTTCACGAAAACCGTGGAGCAGTACATCCTGTGTTTCATTCTATCCAAGTATAAGGCGCAAGTACATATTTCGTACCGCTCCGGTCTCCTCGGACGACTGCGTGCGTCTTGGTCGCTTTCCTCTGACTGAAACAACAGGCGAGGCAAAGAAGCACGCATTCGCCAACAGGAACGCCGACCATGATGATTCTCATTATAGTTTTATTGCTTTTCCCTGCACATGTGCAACCATATCTCAATAGCATCGGTATACCTTAGAAAATGAAATTTCATTGATGAAATGGAGGAACGAAAACGGTCACTTATTCTTTAGATAAATTAAACAAAAAGAGAAAAGGAAAACAAAAAAGAAAGTGGGAATCTACGATGTTCTGGCAACGGCAGCCGTCAGCCATGGACTGCGGCTCGTCTGCGGAGGTTGGCCACGGACGAGCAATGCTGATGATGGTTGACCGCCTTCAGCAGCGGAGTTGCAGGCACCGCGACCAGGCCAACGCTGCTCCTCATAGGTCGGCACGACCAACGCTCCAGATTTGGAAATTTGGCCAGGCCACGACATAAGCCTTGCTGGCCTATGGCTGGCGACGCAGTTGGTCCATGGCCGGCCATTGACGGAGGACGAATAAGAATGTTTTATTTATTATTTAATTCTGTTACACCAGCTATCATAGAATATTGTATCAATTTAGTGGACGAGGGATATTGGCCTCCGACATCAAAATCTTGATTCAAGAAATGATTAGGTGATAATTTTAAGTATACGGTGAAAATAATAATATATTTTGAATCATAAAAAATTAAATCACAAATAATTATAAATTGAGACCCACTTCTTTAAGAATTTATGACTTAGGTTTTGTTTGGTAACTGGCCAAATAGTGAAAATTTATATTCTTTTGTTCTTAAGAGTAAATTTGGAAGAGAAATCCGTTTGGTAAAATTTTTGTTTTCGGAGCAACATGGAAAATTTGCTAAGACCGTGAGCAGTCCCACGGATTCCCCACAAATCTCACTCGCCCTCTTAGATCTGAGTAAACATAATTGGTCTCAATCTAATAAGAAAAGGGGAGTGAGGACAGAAGAAGACAACTAATACAAACACACATGTACCTTTAGGTCCGTTTGCCGGAGCAAGAGGCGGAGGCGCTTGAACAGGAGGAGGAGACGCCGGCGTCGGCAGTGCCGAGGCATCATAAAAGGGGTAGAGCTAGTACCTCACGTTGCAGCTCGGAGTCAGCACCCTTCCACCTTGCTTCCCTTGAGGCAGAATAGCAATCCCGAACTGGAGGCACTCGACGCATTCTGACTGCGTCAAGTCTGGCGAACACTGCGCAAGTGCGTACAGCTTCTGCGAGCTCGTGAAGTTCACCTCTGCCGCCGCGACCTTCTTCCCTGACCCGCCAGCTGAAGCCCTCGCGGCAACTTCTTTCAGGGTCTCTCCGAGAAGCTTCATTAACTGGGTTGGGTCGGTGATGTTCCCGATGTCGTACAAAACCAGATCTGGTGATCGTGTCGTGGCCGAGAAGATGGACCTGCTCGAGTACCTCAACATGCACTCGTTATACCAGATCTTGGAGACTCGCTGGTTCGGGCATCTTTCGAGGATCTCCTGTTTTCCAGTGGACATGCAGTTGCTGCATGTTGCGGCGCTAACGTCCTCACGGCAGAGGAAGATCCCGTAGGCCTGGTCGGGAGGGTTTTGGCCGGCGGTGGCGTTGGCGAAGCCGTCGGTGCTGTTGGTGGCAGCGGAGGAGGAGAGGGAAGAGATGAGTGTGTCCAGGTTGGACTGGCATGTGGAGTTGGGAGTGTAGAGAAAGGCGAAGAAGAAAATAAGCAGCTTTTAGCCTCAGAGGAGGGGACGTTGAAATCTGCTGAGTGTGTCGGGATAAAACCCAGTTTGGTCTGGCCGCTGCCGCATGTTGAATATCTCTTTTGACCTATTCCGACCATGATTCCTGACCATTTTCTCTTTTCAGATCAAACATTTACACTCCATCCCCAACCCAATTTATTGTTCTAAATGATGAAATTCTGTTTTCTTTGTTATTCTTTCAAAGGGTTTAGCTTTTGTGATTTTACCGCATATGTGCCGATTTTGGCAATTAATTTTAGAAGCTTTATATTCCGATTTTCAAAAATAAATCCCACGAGAGAGCGCCGTTACAAATATAGCATAACAGTACCGCTAGGCTAAGGGGACTCTTGTTCCAAAGGGATCTCCTTTCTAATTTTCGCCGCAAATCTCAATGCTATGTAAATAGCATTGGATTTTCTATTTGAGTACAGCTTTTGATTTTTGTTTACAACAAGGAAGTACAAAAGTCACTGCGAACTTTTCAAATGCTGGCCTAAAATAAAACGAGAAACAAGCCGTGAAAGGCTCTTGACACGAACCTGTTGCTGATTTGTTAATATCAAGTGGGAATATAACACTGGAATCCATGGTCCCACAATGAAAATGAATTTTCGAACGCTAGTCTGTATTTTAGGAGTGTGCAACCAGATTAGACCGTTTGAAAAATAGGTTTGGGAACCTGTACTCGTTGGAATCGATCTCGGAACAGGTTTCAAATTTTTTGAACTGGTTGGAACCGATCCGAGAACAGGTTTGAAATGAATACCAACCCAAGAACTAGATCAGACTACCGTGTTTTGGAACAGGTTTCAGAACTAGTTTTATAAGTTAAAAAGCTAAAACCCTAATTTATTTTTCCCCTAAATTCTAACCTTTGCTCTTCTTTGTGATAGAACTAGTACGAGCACTTAGAGGGGGTGAATAGGTGATCAATATGATTTTTTTACAAATCGTAACAGAATAGATTAATTTTTAACGATTGATAGACTAAGAGATTGAAAACAATAATAGACGTATGAAGATGCAATGTAAAGTAAAAGGATTAGGGATAGAGAATCAAGACTCCAAGTTTATAGTGGTTCGGCTTAGACCAAGCCTACGTCCACTCTCCCGCACGGACAGCCCACTGGCTAGATTTCACTAAGAATCAAAAGAGAATTTATAGTCTCACATCCTTGATTCCACAGTGTAGAGACTTTACTACACTTCCTTAAGGTCTCACCAAAATTCAATCTCTCTTTTGATTACAAGTATAGCTCGAAGAATAAGATCGCAAAAGAACAAAGAGATTCAGACTTTGAAATTTTTCTATCGAACCCTCTTGAACAACTTGAGCATCTCCCTTATATACTTCTTCATGCCTTCAATACCGTGGGCACATTCCAAAGAAGTTCTTCCAATCAACCCGTTGGGCAGAATCAATTAGAGAGATCTCGAGCTCTTCAAGGAAAATGACAATAGCCCATCAATCATGCTCGCCCATACAATCAGGATCTCGGTTTCCATAAGTAGAACATTCCAAGTATAATTTGCGAATCTAGAGGATCTAGATTACTCGAATACGAATAAAAGATCTTGAAGTGCTAATTCCAGTCGTGAGATATTCCTTAACCATACGAATCAAAACCATATTTGAATTTATCCGAATAGAACTTTAACTTCGTCGGTCTGGAAATTGTCCATGAGAGTAGACTTTGAATCTTGAGTCTGGAGGTCTTCAAACTTTGTCAAAAGAGTCTGCAAGTCTTCAGACTAGACTGATGGAAATGTTTTGTCGACTTCAAAATACCTTAAGAAGATTTCTCTAACACTTCGTCCTTTGTGCTTCCTTGAAACTCCTCACTTATCTTTCCTCTTCTCCTAAATTTTTTATGATGAATGGGGAATGAAGTTTTATGATTTATACTTTATGTTACATGTTCATTTTATTATTTATAATTGTATGTGACTATGTGTTCATCTTTCGGATTGTTGTTTTTGGCGGAGAAGGATTTATGTTGTTCATCTTTTACTTTGAATCGTTTTGTTGCTCATGGATACATATGACTTTGGCATAAAAAAATGAATAAAAAAAAGGAACAAAAAAAAAGGTTCTTAAGTAGGTTCTAGGTTATAACAGGGTAGGTTCCAGGTTCTAGCTTTGGAAGCTATCCATTTTGGAATTGATTACCCCTAGTATTGATCAAACAAAACTATTTATTGATCAAAAGATGAAAAATAATAAATGTCAGACAAGTTAAAACCTCCAATCTTAGGCTCTATTTGTTTCGTGGAAAATGTGGCATTTCTAGAAAGTATTTTCCAAGAAGTCATTTTCTAGAAAAATTTAATTATTTTCTAGTGTTCTGCCGAAACCTGAAAAGAAGCAAAAAGTATTTCTGCTGTTTGCTAAGTAAATTTTTCTTTCATGCACTCTTTTTCAATTTATTTTATTATTTTATTTTTAAAATATAATTTTTAATTATTGTTTATATTTTAAAAAATTGATTTTAAAATTATATTATATTTTTCTTCTTCTTTTCCTTTTTTCTTTTCTTTGTTTTTGTCTTCTTCTTCTTCGGTCAATTGCCAGCCACGGCGACGACGGCGACGACGCTTGGTGACTAGCCGAAGGCGAGCCCGAGCTCACCCGACATCGATGAGTGAGCTCGAGCTCGCTATTCACCAATTTGGCAAGGGATGAGCTCGCCGCTCACTAGGCTTGCCGATCGGGCAAGTGGTGAGGAAGATCGATGAGCTTGGAGAGCTAAGGCTTAAGCTCATTGTCGATCGAGGCAAGCGATGAGTTAGGACTCAAGCTCAACACTTGGCTAGCTTGCCGCCGATCAAGCGAGCGGCGAGCCTCAGGCTCGCCCGAGGCCAGCGAGCTCTAGGCTCGCCTGTGGCTGGTCACGCAACGACCGACCAAGATAGAACTAAAAAACAAAAAAGAAAGAAAGAAAAGAAAAGAAAAAGAATTAAAAATTCAATTAAAAAAAAAGATGAAAAAGGGTAACACGGTTGTGAGATAAGAGAAAGTGAATGAGGAAAATGTCTTCCACTTTCTCAAAAAGTGGAAAACATTTTCCCTTATCTTAGAAAACGTTTTTTGGAAGTGATTTTCCGTGAAATGAACGAAGCCTTAAAGTTAGATTTATTAAAACTAGTTTACAAAATTGTTTTACTAGGAGATATGTAAAATTGTGAGTGATCCTCTAAATAGGCCGTCATATACAAGAATCAATAATAGCCCGATACCTCATTTAAAAAAATAGTTGTATAAACTAATTTTAGTAAGTCTAGTAATTTCCAAAAACAATACCCCAAAATGTTGGCTTAGTGGTTTAGAATTTATCCCGTGCAGCAAATTAGACGGATAGAACCGACTTAGTTCCCACAAGGATTATTGATTCAGATAATTAAAACGGATTTTCGGTCTTTAAAACAGAATCTCAGAAAACCAAAGAAATAATTCGACAATGCTTATATCAGTGCTACTAACTCTGTAAAAACATCGGATCTATTTTTAAATGAAGTTGTATATAATTTTCCACGTGGAGACCATGGAAAGGAAAGGAAGGTAACGTGAGAGATCATGTCACTGTCACTCTTGCATTCGTTTATCCAAAATGACGCCGTGCGCGACCGTGGCGTAGAGATGCAAAGCTGGCAATATTAGAATAATTTGACTTAATATGTATATTGAAGCTGGCTAGTTGTGGTTGTGGGGTTTCACGTAGTGATGCCCATTTGAGTATTTGACTTTTTAACTTTAGCCGCGTAATTGAAGATAAACTTTTATCACAACAGAAGTTTTAATTCAAAAGCCTAAGCACAAACAAGAAATATAGGCACTATTCATTGACTACGTAATGTGTGTGAATGAACATGATCATGGGAGTTACTTCGAATTAAGAAGATGATCATGTCGAATGAAAATAGGCAACGAGTTTTGTTGTTCATTTCCACTCAATTGATTAGTCAAAAAATCTTCCGAAAAAAGGATGTTGCAGAAATTTCTTTGGGAGGAGATGCCGTCTACGGGAGGAAGAAGAATCCTCATACGCGTAGACCATTAGAGAAGGTCTATAAAGTCCACTTGGACCATCTTAAACTACAGAGCTAGATTTATTAAAACTACTTTACAAAATTGTTTAACTAAGAAATATGTCAGATCGTTTGTGTTCCTCTAAATAATTGGTTACATTCAAAAATTAATAATAGCCCGGCATATCCTTTAATGAATTAATTATATAAATTAGACATCATAAGTCTAATATTTTGCTAAAACTAAAACTCATGACATAGTTTTATTAGATGATATGACTCAATTCTTGCTGCTAATTTGTCGAACAGTAGAAGAACAAAACAGTGGGTAAACCGCCCAGTACATTCTGACCATCTCCTTGGCCCGATTTCTCCAAAAGTCCTTGGGGCTTTTCGGCTTCAAGCTGCCCAAAACTGACTGCCATCACCAGCTGGTATAGTCATACCACAAGTGATTTTTAATGTCTGAATACTTAGACGTTTTGTCAAATGGGTACTAGGAAATTCAGAAATGGATAGCTTATTAAATTAATGGATACTGCGAGAAGATAACTATATATTTCTATTAATCTTATGCTTGAACAAGTTACGTCCCGACACTCAAATGCAACACATCCACAACATCAGCTGACTTGCTTCATCGTCTTCCCTTCAAAGTCTTTCCAATATAATGATATTGTTGTAGTTATGTAAATGAGCTTATACTATTAGAAAAAACTGAAAGGCGATGGGCAAAATCGTACCAACAAAATAAAAGAAGAAGTCAAAATTGGTTTAAAACTCTCATTATGGATGGCTTGTAGATTAGTGACCATAGTTGGTGGGGGTTTTGCAAAACCCGTTGGCCAAAAATCATTGGAGAAAGATAACAATCAAATGCTTGTCTTGGTCAACTCTGTTGGATAAATTCTCTTCAGGTATTTTGAAGTTGACAAAGAATTTTCCTCAATCTAGTCTGAAGACTTACAGACTCTACTAGCAAAGTCTAAAGATCAAAGTCTGAAGCTAGCAAGACTCGTGTTTCAAAGTCTACTCTCGGGACGGTCTCCGGACCAACTTCTATTCGATCTTATATGGTTTTTACTCTAACGGCTAGAGAATATCTTTCTCTTTGGATTCAGCACTAGAAGATCTTACTTTCATATTCTAATATGTATAGATTCTCTAAAGATTTCGCAACTTATAATTGGAAGGATCTACTTATGGAAACCAAGATCCCGATTGTATGGGCGGCGAGGATTGATGGGCTATCAACACTTACCTTAAAGAGCTCGAGATCTCTCTAATTGATTCTGTCCAACGGGTTGATTGGAAGAACTTTTTTGGAAGGTGCCAACGGTATTGAAGGCATGAAGAAGTATATAAGAGAGATGCTCCAGTTGTTGAAGGGTGCCGGATAGAAGAATTCCAAAGTCTGAATCTCCTTTTCTATTTTGCAATCTTATTCTTCGAGCATTATATGTAATCAAAAGAGAGATCATATTGTGGTGAGACCTTGAGGAAGTGTAGTAGAGCTTCTATACTTGTGGACTCAAGAGCGTGAGACTTGTAATCACTCTTTTGATTCTTAGTGAAATCCAGCCGAAGGGCTGTCTATGCGGGAGAGTGGACGTAGGCTTGGTCTAAGCCGAACCACTATAAATCTGGAGTCTTGATTCTCTATCCCTAATCCTTTTATCTTTCATTACTTTCATTTGCAGCGATTGTTGTGTTTAATTCTTCATTCGGATTAAATTGTTAAAATTGCTTTAATCACCTATTTACCCCCCTCTAGGTGCTAATTCTAGTCCTAACAATTGGTATCAGAGCTTGTGTACTCGTTCATAAGAAGTGTCTTTACTTCTGAGTAAAAGATCTATGGCTAGTATGTTGCCTACGGGGGTTGGTTGAAGGTCAAAGCAATACCGACCTCCATACTTTGATGGAAAAGACTACAAAGATATGGAAAAATAAGATGAAGGCATTCCTAAGATCAAAAGATCCTTTGGAATGGGAAGTGGTTGATAAAGAAATCATTCCTGGCGTCCGCACTGCATCGAATCGAGAGAGGAAAAGAAACTGCCGATCCCACTCTACCGACTCAAGAAGAAATCACCAATAGACAGACTCTTGATGCCAAAGCTATTTACTCCTTATATTGTGCTTTATCCCCTACTGATATAACAAAATATATTCTTGTGATACAGCAAAAGAAGTCTGGGATAGGCTTCACATTACTTATGAAAGAACTGATCGTGTAAAAGAAACGAGGATCAATATTCTTTTGGGACAATATGAAGTCTTTAAGATGAGATCAGGAGAATCAATAACTGACATGTTTAGTCGCTTTATTGAAATTGTGAATGGTCTTGAATATCAGGGACATCCAATCTCAGGACATATGAAGGTCAACAAACTCCTACGAGGACCCTCTAAAGACTGGAATTACATAAAAACCTCAATAAGAGAGACGCAGAGGATTGCTCCACTCTCTGTAGACGAACTGGTTGGGACTCTTCAATCTTATGAAGTGGAACAGACCAACAAAGAGGAAGATTCAAAAGGTAAGTCTAATGACTATTCTGATGCTACAGACTTTGAAGAAGATCTAGATGATGAAGAACTGGCACTCATGATAAAGAGATTCAGAAAGTTGAACAGAAAGGAAGGAAATTCAATTGGAAGAAACAAAGCTCTCAAAGGTTTCAAAACAAATCAACAGAGGAAGATGATTCTAACAAAGAAGTGACTTGCTTTGAATGCAAGAAAAGGGACACATCGGACCAACTCGTCCTCCGTTAAAGAAGAGAAAAGGAAAGACCGAGAAATACGAGAAAGGCACTCAAAGCAGAGACTTGGAGTGATACTCGAATGTGAAGAAAGTGATGACGATTATGCCAATATCTATTTAATGGCAAAATCAGATTCAGACTCACCTTGATTCGATTACACGGACTCGGACGGTGAACTCGAGGTTAGTAACCTGAAAATTCCTATCAAGGTCTATAAATATATTGATGAACTTTGTCTTAGTCTAAAAACCTCTCTCAAGAGGATCTCCGAATTAAAAAGGGAAAATTCTACATTGAAGCAATAGGATAAACTTATGAAAGAAAAGTTTGAAAAGTTGGAAAAGGACTTTGTTGTTGTGAAATAAAACTCAGACTTTATTTCAAATGAAAATAATTTGTTGAAAAATGATATTACTAACATATCAAAAAGATTTTCAAATGGTTCTGAAAAGTTGGATAAGATTCTTTCGATACAAATATGATACTTTGATAAGTTAGGTCTTGGTATGTCTTCTGAAAGTATTCCACTAATTGATTCCCAAAGGTAAAGGAAAGAATCAAACAGAGACCAACCATAATTATTTATAAGAATCATTTCCAGAAAGTTTTTGTAAAACCTGTTGGCAGAAATGCTCTAAAATGTTCCAAGTGTAAAAGCTTAGAACATTTTGAGAAAGAATGTCCTTTGGTTTGGAGACCTGTTAAAAAGAGCTGAGCTAAGACTGTCTATTGTTCTAACACTTCTGGACCCAAGATGATATGGGTACCAAAGAGAGCTTGAATTCGTGTTAATTGCAGGTTACTATCAAAAGGAAGATTAAATGGTATCTTGATAGTGGCTGCTCAAGACATATGACAGGAGATTCAAGTTACTTCATAAAACTTGTCCAGATAGACGGAGGAAAAGTTTCCTTTGGTGGTAACAACAAAGGAAGAATTACTGGTCGAGGAACAGTAAAGATTGGAAGTTTGTCAATCAATAATGTTTCCTTAGTTAAAGGATTAAATTACAACTTGCTTAGCATAAGTCAGTCGTGTGATACTGGTTTCAAGATCAACTTCCAGGAAGAAACGTGCTCTGGAATCAGTAAAGACTTTACTCAATCTTTTACTAGACGAAGACATGGAAATATTTATCTTCTGGATGTGAATCAAGAAAGATCACAATGCTTAATATCAGTACAAGATGAAGCTAATCTATGGCACAAAAAGCTAGGCCATATCAATATGAAGCAAATCAACAAGATCTCTACCAAGAAACTTGTTCGAGGATTGCCTATTCTCAATTACTCAAAGTCGATCTATGTACATCATGCGTCTTGGGTAAACGGGTTAGAAACTCTTACAAATCAATAAATAAAGTGTCCACTAATCATGTACTGCAGCTTCTGCATATGAATTTGTTTGGACCTACCAGAACGCAAAGCATTGGTGGAAAAAAGTTCTGTCTAGTAATTGTGGATGATTATTCACGATTTACTTGGGTCTACTTTCTTTCAAGTAAGTCAGAGACTTTCTCTCTCTTTTCAAAGTTTGCTAAGAAAGTGCAGAATGAGAAATGTCACACTATCTCAAGCATTCGTACAGACCATGGAGGTGAGTTTGAAAATCAAGACTTTACTAAATTTTGTGATGAATTTCGTTTTCAGCACAAATTCTCCTCTCCATATACACCAGAACGAATGGGGTTGTGGAAAGGAAGAATAGGTCTTTACAAGAAATGGCAAGAACTCTTTTAATTGGAAATCAAATTTCTTCAAGGTTTTGGGCTGAAGTCGTTTCAACCGCTTGCTATATTATAAACCGAGTGTTTTTAAGGCCAATTCTTGAGAAAACCCCTTATGAAATTTTTAAAGGAAAGAAACCAATAGTTTCTTATTTTCAAGTATTTGGTTGCAAATGTTTTATTCTAAAGAATGCAAATGATTGTGTTGGTAAGTTTGAAGAGAAATCGGATGAAGGATTCTTTCTTGGTTACTCAACTACAAGCAAAGCCTTTAGAGTATTCAACAAAAAGACTCGGAGACGTGGAAGAATCAATGAATGTCAAATTTCAAGACTCTCCACAAATTCAGCAAATTCGGATCGAAGATTCAGAATCTGTTCCCGGACACTACTAGATCTACCTCCATTGAAGCAACTAATTCGAATCGTACAACAAGCTACGATGAAGAATCTACTCAAGAAAAAGATCAACAATCTATCAGACTGACTAGTAACTGGAAGCACAAGTCTAGTCATCCTGAAGAACTCATTATTGGAAACATCAATGAGGGAATTCGAACAAGATCCAAAAGGCGAGAAGAGTCTAGTGCTGTTGCTCTTATTTCTGAAATAGAACCCAAAAATATTGAAGAAGCTTTAGCTGATGAAAGCTGGATTGAAGCAATGCAAGAAGAGCTCAGACAATTCAGTATTAACGACGTATGAGAATTGACTCCTAAACCAAAAGGTAAATAAGTTATTGGAGCTAAATGGGTTTTCAGGAACAAAGTTGATGAAAAAGGCAAAGTAACGAGAAACAAAGCAAGACTCGTGGCTAAAGGATACACGCAAGAAGAAGGGATAGACTATGATGAGACCTATGCTCCAGTAGCAAGGTTAGAAGCAATCAGATTACTACTTGCTTTTGCTTGTTATAAGAATTTCAGGTTCTTTCAAATGGATGTCAAAAGCGCATTCCTGAATGGATTTATTCAAGAAGAAGTCTACATGAAACAACCTCCCGGATTTGAAGACTCAAAGAAACCGGACTCGGTGTTCAGATCAAGAAAGCTTTATATGGATTGAAACAAGCTCCTCGAGCTTGGTATGAAATGCTAAGTAATTTCTTAATTCATAATGGCTTTTCTAAAGGAAAGGTAGACACTACTTTGTTTATTAAAAAGGAAGGTAAAAGTTTTCTACTTGTTCAGATTTATGTTGATAACATTATATTCGGATCATCTAATGAGACTTTGTGCAATAAATTTTCTAAGTCTATCTATGCAGGATGAATTCAAGATGAGCATGATGGGTGAACTATCCTTTTTCCTTGGTCTACAAGTGAAACAACTAAAGGAAGGAATATTCATTCATCAAGAGAAATATGCAAAAGAACTTGTTAAAAAGTTCGGTCTGGAAAATTACAAAAAAGACTGACATACCAATGTCAAGTTCCTTGAAGATAGACAAAGATGAAGCAGGAAGAAAATCGACCAAAAGTTATACAGAGTATCATTAGTTCACTTCTTTATCTTACTGCATCCAGACCTGACATATTATTTAGTGTTTGCATATGTGCTAGGTTTCAATCTGATCCTAAGGAATCTCATCTAAGTGCTGCTAAACATATCATTAAATATGTTGCTACTACTGCCAAGATTGGTCTATGGTATCCCAAAAAAGGAGACTTTACTCTTCTTGGTTATTCAGACGCAGATCTTGCAGGTTGTAGAGTTGAAAGAAAAAGCACTTCAGGTACTTGTCAATTGCTTGGAAACAAAGCAGTATCTTGGTTTTCAAGAAAACAAAGTACTGTGGCTCTTTCAACAGCTGAAGCAGAATACGTAACCCTTGGAAGTTGCTGTTCTCAAATACTGTGGATAAAACAACAACTACAAGACTTTGGCATTGAAGATTCTTGCACAGAGATAAAATGTGACAATACCAGCGCAATCAATCTTACAAAGAATCCTATCCTACATTCAAGAGCAAAACATATTGAAATTCGACATCATTTTATAAGAGATCATGTTCAAAACAAAGAAGTCTTGATACAATTCATAGACTCAATTAATCAACTGGCAGACATCTTCACAAAGCCACTTGAGAAAAGCTTGTTTGAGTCTATTCGCTCAAGACTCAATATTTTATCTCTTGAAGAATGTTGAAGCTCGGACTCAAATCTAAAGTCCGACGAGTATCGACTCAAAAGGTTGTAGACTGAAAATACCAATCGACACGACCGTAAGTTCATTTACTTAAACTGTTATTTCGAAAAGTAAGATTGTCTGTTTATCTCTAATTGAGCTTATTAAGGCAGTTAAATTTAAAAAATGGTGGTTATCGATTTATTAAGGTAGTTATTTTTTTTAAAAAGAAAATTCTTAATATTTCCAAATTGCGACGCTTGAGTTAACCCGTATCAGTTATCTTTTATATACTCCTTCTCCTTTGTTTTCACTTTACCCAGAAACCCTAGTTCAAAAGCTTTTCACTCCTCTGTATTTTTCTCTCCTAAATTTCTACGTCTCAAAACTTTTAACTTTCTTGCGACACAAGTATGAAAGTTTCTTCAAGAAAGTGACAATGTCTTACCAAAGGAAATCCTCAAGGATAGCAAACGAGGGGACCACAGGGCTCGGTGAGGGGCCTACGCACTTCGATCTCACAGAAGAAAGTGACTTTCCAACAGAACAGACTCCTCAACGATCTCAACAGCGTACTTCCTCAACTAGACCTCATGATCGTCGCCCTCAAGATGTAGAAGAAGTTCTTGAAGATATTGAACCTGTAAGATCACTCAAGCCTGCTTTTGTTTATAGGCTTTACTCTGCACTGAAGGAAGGAGGTTCTGCAATGACCTTCATTGATGAATTTCTGAAAGAAAAAGGTTACACAAATGAGACACATTTTCTCACTGTAATGGAGAGATCAGGCATTGTTCCTGCTGGAACGGCAACAAAAGCCTTTGCAAACTTTCCCAGTGACCCTAGGTTTAGTAGTGTAAATCAACCAGAGGAAAAGGATGATGATGAGAAAATGTTTATACATTTTAAACCTTGGATGGGTGTGGCTGCAAACCTTTGAGGAAAGAAAGATGAACTGTTTCGATCAGACGGACACAAGAAGATATATGAGAAACTGCTGAAGCGTGGGGTGATGAATCCACGGACGGTGGACTTTGATTTTCTGGATTTATTAAGCATCAATCGAGAGAAAGTTTGAGAAACTTCAACTTCATAAGTTATGTACTGAATGTGATGTGGCTTATTCTGAATTAACAGCATATTTTTATTCCAATCACAGTTTCCTTGATGCGAATAGCTTTTCATTTAGTGTGAGAGATAGAGAATATGTTGTTGATACGGACACTCTAGCAGATGTAATTGGTGTGGAAAGAGGTGCTTTCCAATCAATTTCTGTGTCTGTAAGTCATGCAATTCTAGAACTTGCGAGAGACCGAATTGCTGAAGGTCGTCTCTCCTACTCCAAGATGAATGCAACAAACACTCTGCTTCACAAGATAGTGATCAACTGTCTTAGACCGAAATCAACATCAAAAACAGATGTATCCATCTCAGAGGCTAAGTTGATGTATGCAATCAAGATTGGTCTTAATTTCTCTCTACCACACACTATCATGTTTCACATGTACGGAGTCCATGGCAAAGGACAAGGGAAAACTCCCTTATGCTTTGCTCTCATCACTCGTCTTTTCGACACTGAACATTCGGCCTCCTCACATTCTCTCCGTGAAGACTATTGATAAAATGGTCATCGGACCGAGGATGATAACAAAGATGCGTCGAAAGAACTCAAAGCAAGAAGTCTGAGCGCTCAAGGAGAAGACTCCTATTAAGTTCAGACCAGACTCTTATGCGGCCAAAAGAAAAGGAAAGGAACCGGTGACTAGTCCTATCAAGAAGAGAAGGGCAATCATCTTGGAAGATGAAGATGATGAGGATGCTTTACCCATCTCTGCTCTTGTCTCTCAATTTTCTGCACCTGTTTCAGCTGTTCCAGAACAACATTTTGCAGAAGAGAAAGAAGAGAAAGAAGAAGAGAAAGAGGAAGAACCGGCAAAAACAGATTCTCCAGCAGAAAAAGAGGATCAACGACAACCCATCACCGAGGAAACTCCTCGAAAGAAGAGTACTTTTCTTCTCCGTAAGACATTGAAACAGGGGGAGATACCCAAAGAGAATGTACTCCTCTTCTACTGACTTTTACAGAGGGAGATACCCAAACAGGTGTTAGTCGATCACCTCCTAATGCAGAAGATGTTTATGCTGCTCAGTTTCCTAAGGGAGAGGCATCATCTCCAAATACCGATCTCCCTGCTGATATTCATACTGGCTTGACTCCACCATCAGACCGAGTTGACGCAAGCACACAGACTGACAATTCAGGAGATTTTGGAAGGTTGCTTGACATCATCTTGGAGCTCAAAGGCCAAATCTATGCTATGGGGTATGAATTTCAGACTCTGCAGAATGAAAATCATGCAATGTTCATCACCATGCATGATCGGCTTAAAGAGGTTCAAATCGATTCGGGATACCGCAAAGGCACTTTGCTCTTACCCAACTACAAGAAGATTTGAGGAAGCTAGAATGAATTGTCAAGTCTATGGAGGACTTTCAACTTATTCGCATTCCTCGTGCTCCTTGATTTTTTTTTAATGCCGACAAAAAGGGGGAGAAAACTTTGTAGATTTCAAGCACATTTCAATTTCAAGACTCTATCCTCAAACCAAACCAAATCTTCATTTTTTAAACATTTTTGATTTGTTATGATTGTGATTGATATTTTGACTTTATCTTGAGTTTTTTTGAATGTGTGCTCATTATTGCATTACTTTAAGCTATTAAATTAGATAAAGATAGTAATGTCTGCACATAACTAATGAGGTTTCTATGGATGCAGATCTATGTACGTGGTAAGTCGTACGTAACATCCGTAATACGGGATAACTTCTACTATTTTTATTCTAATCTTTTATGAGATATCAATGCTTGCTTAAAAGTTGTATTGCGGGGCAATAATATTCAAATCTGCGGGAAAGTTTTGTCACCATCAAAAAGGGGGAGATTGTTGGATAAATTCTCTTCAGGTATTTTGAAGTTGACAAAACATTTTCCTCAATCTAGTCTCGAAGACTTACGTACTCTACTAGCAAAGTCTCGAAGATCAAAGTCTGAAGCTAGCAAGACTCATGTTTCAAAGTCTACTCTCATGGACAGTCTCGAGACCAACTTCTATTCGATCTTATATGGTTTTTACTCTAACGGCTAGAGAATATCTTTCTACTGGATTCAGCACTAGAAGATCTTACTTTCATATTCAAATATGTATAGATTCTCTAAAGATTTCACAACTTATAATTGGAAGGATCTACTTATGGAAACCAAGATCCTGATTTTATGGGCGAGCAGGATTGATGGGCTATCAACACTTACCTTAAAGAGCTCGAGATCTCTCTAATTGATTATGTCCAACGGGTTGATTGGAAGAACTTCTTTGGAAGGTGCCAACAGTATTGAAGGCATGAAGAAGTATATAAGAGAGATGCTCCAGTTGTTGAAGGGTGCCGGATAGAAGAATTCCAAAGTCTGAATCTCCTTTTCTATTTTGTGATCTTATTCTTCGAGCATTATATGTAATCAAAAGAGAGATCATATTGTGGTGAGACCTTGAGGAAGTGTAGTAGAGCTTCTACACTGTGGACTCAAGAGCGTGAGACTGTAATCACTCTTTTTGATTCTTAGTGAAATCCAACCAGAAGGGCTGTCCGTGCGGGAGAGTGGACGTAGGCTTGGTCTAAGCCGAACCACTATAAATCTGGAGTCTTGATTATGTATCCCTAATCCTTTTATCTTTCATTACTTTCATTTGCAGCGATTGTTGTGTTTAATTCTTCATTCGGATTAAATTGTTAAAATTGCTTTAATCACCTATTCACCCCCCTCTAGGTGCTAATTCTAGTCCTAACAAACTCCACGATAAGATATTGATAGAGTTAATATAATTTAAATACTGTGACAACTAACTAAAAAGTTACATCAATCAATCTAAGAACTCAAAAGACACAATTGTAACAAATTTATTCCTGATTTCATAAAAGAAAGTGCATTCACAAAGCAAATAGATAATCTTCGTCTTCGTCTTGAACTATAGAGATTGTCAAAGAATACAACGACTTTCGGTTTTTTTTTTTTTTTGGGAATGGATCACTTTCATTTCTTCAACTAATGATTTCTAAAAAACAAAGAAGGCTTATGAATGAAGGATTGCTTAAAAGGGCTAAGATGGTGTGGGCAACCAATTACATGGGAGGGATTTGAGTCTCCTAATTGATTGGCCTCACGGTAATGGTGGACAACTTGGATTTCATGGAGATGAGCTAGACAAGATTTGCATTCTACAATAAGGGCCTGCAAATCCCACCCAAGTTGATCAACACCACAGAAACAACCTATTAGAGATGGAGCACCGATAGTCTACGGATATAGTTTTAACAGCACTGAAGCCCAACTAGTTTCATAAGTGAAGAAACGTACAGTCTAGTGGTCAGTCAACAAACACTTCATTATTTAGTCTAGACAAGAGAAGTAGTATTGAGCCTTATAGAAGCACAATAACGTACAAATGCACAAAATTACAGTAAATCGATGTATGATTTACCTTCAAATAGTAACAAAAACTTAGAAGAATCATAATAATTATGATGGATGACATGTGTAGGGTCTTCTTTTAAATGCACCCCACTTGATTTGAGCAATTAAAAGCTTATTCTCCAAATGCATAGATTTTTACTTACGGTTCATAAAAAATCACGGTGCAAGGCCACACAATCTTACTATGAGACTATCCATGAAGAAAGATTTTGCTTATGCTGCCATTCACCAGGGGTACAATTCGGTAACTGACATGCCATTGGTTGATGAAGGCATAGTCCTACTGGCGGATTCATTCGATTCAAGCTCTCTCATTGGGATGCTCAATCCCCGCGATATACTTCGGACGAAGAAGGCTGGATGTCGAGGTGATGGCAGAGTAATGGAATTACTACTGAGCATGAGAACTACAGTTGCCATGGTAGGTCTAATAGCCGGATCTTCTTGAATGCATAGTAAGCAAATGTGCAGGCATCGAAGCACTTGATCTCTTGAATATGAATTCACGATAGCTGGGTCCAACACTTTCAAGGGCGTGCTTTCTCTCCATTGATTCCATGCCTACAAGAATAAGTTCGGAAAATGTTCACAATATTGTCGCATTAATTTGATGACTCATCATGCAAGACATCTTAATCTTGCAGAAAACCACATATGACTAAAGAACAGGAGAATAGTCTTATGTGTTTATGTAGTTTAAAGTACTAGGTTTTTACAAAGGAATTTCAATTTCACTTTACCAAAATTGCAAAGCACGGTGTAATTATCTATCGCAAGAGAATGGTGAAACTTACATAACTAGCAAAATATTCACCCCCATCCAATTGGTGGTGGTAGTTATTCCTCTTGCCGCAAATGATCTCTAGAAGTATTATGCCGAAACTATAAACATCAGATTTCACTGAGAACTCTCCATGCATTGCATATTCTGGAGACATGTAACCACTGCAAAAACAAACATTAGCCACATGTATATAGCAAATATAGATGTAGTGATGCAGCATCCTTGAATAGATAAATGGGCAAGTCCATCATCCAATCACAAAGGCATCTATAAGACTTACAAAGTTCCCACAATTTTATTTGTGTTAGCCTAAGTTTGATCAACTCCAAAAATTCTTGCCATGCCAAAATCCGAAATCTTTGGGTTCATTTCACTGTCTAACAAGATATTGCTACATTTGAGGTCACGATGGATGATCTGAAGACGAGAATCTTCATGTAAATAGAGTATTCCTCGAGCGATCCCAAACACTATTTTATAACGTAATGGCCAATCCAATTGTTCCCTTTTTTCGGGATTTGCATCATTGCACCAATATTCATGAATATGCTAGGATGAGGCACCTATTAAGAAACTCAAGGCAAAGCTCATCATACAATAACAAAATATATTTAATCTCATTCATCAATGGTAGCCCAAGAAAAATCTATAATTAGTTGAAAGAACAAAAACCAGGGGTTTCCAAAGCTAGTGAAAGCTTGAGCATTTGATTTCAAGCAAATTATACATTCTGCACATAAGAAAGTTAAATTGCAACGTGCCAAATAAGAAATAATCAAGGCTTTTATTTGGCACAAACTCGTAGGCCAGTAGTTTTTCGTCTCCCTCCAAGCAAAATCCAAGTAGTCGTACAGGGTTTCTATGTTGAAGCTTCGCAACTAATAGAACTTCATTCTTAAATTCATCATCACCCTGTCTTGAGCTTTGAGATAGCCTCTTCATCGCAATTGTTTGTCCATTAGGAAGTCCACCCTTTACATTTATCATTTAATCCCTCGTTAAAACTTCTTAAAAATTAACTTTAAAAAGCTTTAAATGTCTATTTTTCTTCAACATCATTATGTTCAATCCAGATGTAAAGCATTCTTGATTGTTTCTAACTATAATCTAATACGCACCTGGAAAACTTCACCAAATCCACCTTCATCCAACTTGCTTTCGTGAGAGAAATCATTTGTCGCGGCTTGCATGATAGCCAAGTCAAATTGCAAGGACTCCATGGTAATAAGTTCGTTTGCACCTACATTACCAAACAACTCAAGTTGAATATCAAATTACATCGACAATGGCTCTTAGTGGCATTTATAGGGTCATTAGTGCTTGGGAACATTGTCACAATGAAGAGCACTAGATTAGAGTACCATGGTCGTGTCGCCCTACCCCAAAGCAATCTTCATTCTCTTGATTGGTCATGAAGCAAAAAAAAAAAGAAAAAGAAAAAGAAAAAACAAACAAACAAACAAAATCATCAATGCTATAGGAAACAAAGTAATGAAATGAATCTTGTATCGTGATCACTTCTCTAGGCTGAGGGTAGTGTTAGGTTTGTTAATTGCATTGCAGATGCTACCTTAGCTTGAAGGGAATTGTTAAAGAATAGGAGTATTTTGAGGCCTCATTATGTGGCAAGTAATCATAAATCTATGTCACTCTGGTATGACTCATGGCCTCTTAATGGCATATTGCTGGATGTATACCCAAGCAAAGTAGTTGATGATTCCGTTCTTCTCTGAACTGCAAAAGTGGCTATCTAATTTTTAACTCCATCTGGAAATGGCCCAATAATAGGTCTGAAGACTTGGTATCATCTAGGCAGCTCTTTGTGGTGAATTTTTCCTAGGTCTTCTTAGGAAGACGAGATACTTGCACTGCTGCTTCAAGTAACATTCTTACCTCTGCTCAGCTTGGGAGATTGTTAGGAATAGAGGCACAAGAGTTGAACGGCATCGAATAATTTGGCTTTCACTTTGTGTGCTAAGGTTTGGATTCATATTATGGTTAGCTATACAAGATAAGCTGCCTATATTTCATGGAATTGACAGATAGTCTTTTAACCATGGCCAAACTACTTGTTTTTTGTGTCATGAAAGCATTGAGATTAGATCCCACTTGTTCTTTGGATGCTGTTTCTCTAAGCAAGTTTGGAAGAGTTCCCTTCAGCTTTGTTTTCCTAATAGAGATATTGTCACGCCCCGATCCTCGGGCACGTGCCCATCCTACCAACATGCACCAGCATGAATTTAAAGGCCTTTCCTACCAACTATCCCATGATCAACACTCCTTATCACTCCAATCTTGAACTTAGCTCTGATACCACAAAAAAGGGGATGTCACGCCCCGATCCTCGGGCACGCGCCCATCCCTTACCTTGGTCGATTTTAAAGTGCGATATCCCAAGACTATTTATCGCCGACCCTTACAATTTATTATGCGCATGTGGAAGTAGTTAAAAATCCCCAGACAATAAAACAATGGGATAGAAAAACAGGCCAAAATTTTCTTATTGAAATTCACAACCATACTTTCATTAACAGTACAACTCATAGTATATTTACAATACTATTTGAAACAAACAAGTCTCACACCTATCTACACTAAGACAGGGTTCACAAAAGGGATGGGATCTCAATCCACATCTGGGTTGTACTAAAGATACCTCTCTGGATCATCTTCTTCATCCAAGGTCTTTCTTCTCCTCAGGTTCCTCTTCCTCAGCTCCTCCTCAGAGTCCTGAAATGGTTATTCAATAACCAACGAGACCACGTCTCAGCGAGTTCTACCCCCTAAGACTCGATTAGTAAGCCAATACACTATTGGTTGCCTAAACACGTACAGGTAAGAGGACTTACCTTAGCCTCAGATTCCACCTGCAAATCAGTATAATTCATAATAGGCACCCAACTACTCATAACAAATCGAACTAGTCGATTACATGTCATGTGGCACACGTGCATTCTCTAAGCACTAGTTCACCAAAGTGATGCATCAAATCACCGAGCCCACGTGTCTCTTCCAAGACGCCTCACTTAATTCCCTAGGCCCACGTGCATTCTCTGGCACTCGTTCACCAAAGTGATGCATCAAATCACCGAGCCCACGTGCCCTTTTTACGATGCCTGGGCCATGTGCATTCTCTAAGGCACTCCTTCACCAAAGTGATGCATCAAATCACTGAGCCCACATGCCCTTTTAGATGCCACACTGATTCACCACTTCACCGTCGGTACTGACAATCGATACTCAAATATTTCCCATCACATAATTGAAATCAACCAATTAGGAGCATGTCCTAAAATTCACAATTTAAATCAATTTCATATAAATTGAAGCTCAATTAAATAAACGGACTGCACCATGACAATCAGCACGAAATTCCAGTCATCGGCCATCTCAGCCTTAATTTCCGAAAAATAAATAATTAAATAATTAATTTCGAAAATTAAATAATAAATATTATAAATTCAATTTAGCTCAAAATAAAGCTCGATTAAATAAACGTACTTCACCATAGTCATCAGCATAATATTCCGGTCGCTGGCTATCCAAGTTGAATTTCCGGAAAAATAAATAATTAAATAATTAATTTCGAAAATAAAATAAATAAATACTAAAAATCCAATTTAGGCCCATAATGCCTGATTGGAAGCCGAGATGAGCCCAGAAAATTACCGAGACTCGTTCAATAAATAACATGGCATGTTTACTTGTTAGTGTCTATTTCTAACCACCTAACATGCATCAATAAGTCTCTAATTTAATTTATCTAAATTAATCTAACCACCTAATTGCATTTAATTAAATATAACCAACCCTAAGTATAATTAACAAACTAAGAAAGCATTAGTGAGTAAAACTCACTTGGCAAAAGCGGAGACCGAATCACCGCAACGACGACGCGACGACGGCCGAAATCGGACTTTCGGCGATACCGACGGACTTGGGCCGGGCCAAGAAACCTTGCAAGCCCACGGAAAATTCTGGGCTTGGACTGAACTTGCGATTGTGCCTTGCTGAATTGGGCCGAAGACACTTGCTGGACTTGAAGACGTCAACTAGGCCGAGAATAGGATGGGCCTAAAGCTAAAAACTGAAACTTGCCGGGCTTTGATGGACTGGGCTTCAAATTGGGCCTGACATGTGAAGATGGGCTGCTGCACTTTAAATTTTCATTAGGCTGAAACGGGCTGACTTCAAATTCTGCTGGAGATGGGTTGAGCTGATTTCAACCAACTGTGGGCTGAACAAGATGGGCCGACGTTGCTGTTGCTATTCACGTGGCTTCGGTCTTCAATTGAGCTGAATGAAGAAGGAGAGGAGCAGCTTTGTCTGAGGCGCGAGAGACGCACGCCAGCTTCGGTCTTCGAGGCTGATTGTTGACCGGACGCGCTGGCATCCAAGGAACGAACGGAGAGGGGATGATGGCAGATGGAGAAACGGGCGAGTGGCAGCAAGCTAAGCAGAAATTGAAGTCGTTGGGGCGGTGCTTCTTCAGTCAAGTTGACTGAGCATGAGGGAGAAACAGACAAGCGACGAGCGGCTTCGGTGGACGTGGCTTCAAAGGGTCAACAAATTGTCTGGGAGCTTTGCTATGTTGACCTCCTGAGTGGGGTTCTTCGGTGGGGAACAAATATTGGTGGACGGCGTGGGAGCTTGGGGTTTCGGTGAGTGGAGCTGTTCATGGGAAAAGATGAAAGAAATCCAAAGAAGTAAATGAAGGGGTGAAGAAGCGAGTGAGGAAATTGGTGAAATGGCTGAGGGAAATCAACAAAGAAAAATGAAAGAGAAGCATATGTGCGAAGGAGGGTGTCGGCTAAGAAATGTGCAAGGAAAGCCAAGGTGGAGGGGCCCAAAGTCAAACATTTATCCCTTCCATTGATTACATGTCTCCCCATAATTCTATCTTGCTCAATAAATCACAAATAATCCACTTTTAATGCCAAAAATGCAGCCTCCTTTCATAGCTCCGAATTTCACCAATTTATCTTCAATTTCTTCATTTAATTTCTTCAATTGAGGTCAAATCTTAATGAAAATATCCCGTATAATTTTCTGTAAGTCCCCGACACTTAAAGGCTTGGCTTGGAAGTCCAAATTTATTTTAATTTGGTCCGTCTGAATTTCCGCTAATTTCCCGCGACGTCTGAATTGATTTTCTGTAAAAATCTCGAAATCTCCGAAAATCTTCTAAGACTGAGCCGACGCTCCTAGAATTTATTGTGACATGACCGAAACTTCAATTTCTGAAATCGGACTCGAATTGGCGGTTAATTTCAATTCGACGCATTTTTAGCGTGACCTAGGCTACCGGGTAACTTTTAGATATTTTTAAGTGCAATTGACTCGTGGTCGATTTTCTTCGAACCACTATGAAGCCACTCGACTCATTGGCGACTCTCGGTTGTTGTATGTAAGAGTGACCAGTTCTAGAGTGGGTCGGTTGTGTGATCAAGTAGCAGGAGCCGAACCTCTTGTTTCTAAGCTGGCCTATTCCACTAGCACATTTTTATATTTTGGGTAACACTTTAGTTTATTATAATGAAAAGGAAACATGGTCCATGGTTAAATGGTTACATGGTTATTTGTACATTTTTAAGGCATAATTCTAATCTTGTTGAGTGCAAAAGTTTTGATTTTTTTTTTGGAAGCTTCAGAGCCGGTTGAGAAACTGTTCATTTCAGGGACAGGCCTGGATAGAGGGTAATGGCTTGGAGCCGAACCAACCAGGCCGTTTCTGGCCGATTTCCTTATTGAAATGGACCTGATGCTTCCCCCCTCATTGTTATAGCAAAATGCATAGGAGTTCCTAAGATATATGATTGCTATGGGACATCTTGTCTCTTCTTGATTGATGAACAAGCTTAACTTATCCATCAAAAAGAGGAATCCAAGAAATCCTATCTCAAGACAGATGGAGTTCAATTGATGAAGAAATTTGAACAAATGTATGGCCAGCTGTATTGTTTTATTGACAAAAACATTCTGTCAGCTAAGATTTCTTGGCATGGGTTTCTATAATCACATCTTGAAAATGAGGAATCTCGAATTGCACCAAACTAATTTACATATTTGAAATTGATACCTCTCTAAGTAAACTACTCGTACTTTTACTTAAAATACACTTGTGCATGTACTTTTGAATATTCTATCGCACTTTTGCTAAGCTAACAGAAAATTACTCGTTTGTTTTTTGGAGTAAACCAAATTATACACATACAAAGAAAAGCCATATTATAGTTGGGCAGACTTGTTTTAGGTCCTTTCTTGGCTCAATTAATGACATGACACCCAAAATATGATCAATTAAATTTTAATTTTATAGAAATGAAACATTATTCTTGTGATCCCCATTTGATAACATGAATTAGTAACATATGTGAATTATTAGGTTCACTATCTACATTTCTATATTTTTTAATAGTCTTGCGATACTATTTTTCTTGTTTACAATATAACTGATGTAAAATCATGATAACATTATTTTATGATTCTATTATAGTGACACAACTCTAAATATTGTACAAATAAGGGAAACGATAATATGTATGCATGAGTATTCTGAATCATATAACTTTAGTCTTGTATGATACTAACAAAAGTTGATACCGGTTGTCATTTAATTGATTCTAATATCCAATGTACGTTGGCTTTTATTAATAAGTTTAAAAGGAAAACTATCGATATTTATGGCATTGATAAATACAGATACAACGTTTTTAAAGCTTGTAATAAGGATTAGTAGCTCCACTTGTTTGATTTAATACAGCTTGCTAACCAACTTAAATTATGAAAAAGGGCGTTGGCACGGTTTCTATAAAATGTTCGGCTAACATGTTATTGCTGTAGTAGCTTAATTTAAGCTTATAGAGTTGTCTCGTCCAATTTTAAGGTATTGCAGTATTAGAATTTGTATAACTTGTCATGACCTACTTTTTTCATCCGAAGGGGAAAAGACATAGGCTTATGGGCATTGTCTAAAAGGCGGGCCTACAACTCCTTGTTATAGATGTGGGCTCTCTCAAGTCCATATCTCACACGAGTTGGAGTATTCAAATTGAGGATATAAAGATTTTCTAATAAGGAGTCGTCACTAATCTATTGGGATCCGTTAAAAATCAAATGAGGCATGAGAGCAAATCTCACTTCCTATGCAACCAGTGAATTTATGGTCAAGGACATGATTACACCAATTAATCAACTAGTGCTCTTTCGGTTTCTAATGTTTGTCAGATACTTTGGATTTATTTTAAACCTATCCACTAACATGTGAGGTAATCGTGTGGATGCACAATCATTAGAATAACAATTACCGACTAGTGAAAGCATTAAATAAGTTGCAAAGTAAAGCGTTATCTAATTCTAATAACTAACTAAATAAATAAATGTCAATTCTAACTAGGCTAGGGGGAAACCTTAGGAGTGCGCAGTCTCATAACAATCGAAATAGAAATGCTCAAACAAAGACCGCATTTATCTCTAACAACACTCAAGTGCAATTATAAAGCCCTAAGAGCTTATTCAATTTTAAGCATAATTTTATCAAGGATTTTCACACATTTTCAGAGAAAACTACTTAAAAATAATTTTTTAAAGATTTTTCATGACTCTTAGAAAAAAAAAAAAAAAAATTCTGGAATTCTTTAATTTTTAATGATTTTTTTATAAAAAAAGTATATAATTTTTTAATTTATAATAAAAATATTTTATTTAATTTAGATCCGGATTGTGCTGGGCTCGGACTCATTGGCCAGGGTACGCGGCTTGGGCCGCGATCGAGTTTGGGCTCAAGAGCCCAATCCGTTCAAGGCCTAGACTCCTAAATAAGGCATACGGGCCCACAAGTTCACCTTTCTAATTCCCTTTCTTCAATCCAGCCCAATCAGAGAGCCCAATTTTAGTATCCTAGCCTAAAATCTGACCGGCCCAGCTCCCTACTCGGCTGAACTAAGCCCAATGTCTCCTAAGAAAAAGCCCTAAGCCCAACTTCAAATCCCCTCCTCCCGAACGTCCACACATGGCATACTCTCCAGCTTTTTATTTTTTTTTTATTTTCATTTACAATTTTTTTTATTTCTTTCCCACTCTCATCCTTCTTCACCAAAAACCCACGATTCTTGCTATGACATCCGGATTCTCGCCATGACATCCGGATTCTCGCTGAACCTCGAGTATGCAACGGTTCGTGATAGGTTGATGAATTTGTTGTCGAACTATGTGTTGGCACCACTTGTGGATGCCGTTTCGTCACCACTCTCACCATATCGAAACATCACGTTTCATCACGTTCTCGCGTAGCCCCTCATCTAGAAATTTCTTCACTCAACGTTGCTCGCGAGGCTAACACCTTCGGCATTAATACCTTACCAAGCGAGCTTTTCAGGCACGCGGAGACATAGACTTCCGAAACTTTAGTCACATTAGAACATGCATTCCCATGCAAAAACCTTGACCACACCACCACCACGTTATCTTCTTCATGGACAGCCAAGGAATGAAGACCATTGACCTTGAATTCCCATGCACATTCCCTTTTTTTCATTGATTAACTAATGGAAGAATTGGCCATGCAAAACCATACAGCCACGTCCATTTGATGGTCAATTAAAGAAGAAGTGTTGACCGAAGGAGCAGCCACGTAGAATTCTCCTCCATGCAATGCTAGACGTCCGCTTGAAGACCGTTGACTTCCATTGCTACAACCACGCTTCCCTCTCTTGGATGACTCAAGCAACGACCACGTACATTGCTCTCTCTCCATGCAACGTGCATTCGGCGGTCAATCAAGGGGGAAACGTTGACCCATGAAGCTACGTAGCTCATTCTTCGATGGACAGCAAATGGAAGGGTTTGGCCATTCTGAAGACACATCCTGCATGGGGAATCATGCTGTCTCGACAAGGAGAAACCGGCATGCAAGGAGCCACATCTTCACCAGCTGCCTTGCGTGCGTGCGGCCACCGGGATCCCCATTTGGTTGACTCACGAAGTGAGCGGCCAGAGGGAACGAAGCAAGCAGAAGACCTCCTTCTCTCTCGCTTTTCTTTCATCTCTCTCGGTGCCCAATTCTCTTTCTCTTTCCCCATTTCCAGCGGTGTTTGTATCGAAGAAAATCCAGAATTCCTTCACCCTCTCACTCATAATTTGTTGTTATGCCCGTGCTTGGTCGACCACTTGCACCACCCGAGCCACCAACCTCCTGCGCTGCCGTAGGCCCGAGTTTCGATCGTCGTCACGTTGTTAATGCCTTGAACCGGTGTATTTCCTAACCCGATGAGTTTATGCACTAAACTTTTCTTAGTAGGCTAATGACGTTTAAGGGTTATTTAGATTTATTTAAGTGTAATTAGTTTAATTATTAAATGTTTTCCGGAAATTAGGCCGGGGTAGCCGATGATCAGAATTTCGTACTGATTGCAATGATGTTGTTAATTTCTGCAATCGAGTGTTAAATTGTGAAAATTTGAGTGCTGATTGGAAATTTGGTCATTTATTCCAAAATTTGTGAATTTCAATATTTATCCAGAAAATCCCGGGTGTCGGGTATTAATACCGAAAATGGTTTTATATACTATATAAAATAGTGGGATTTTAAAAAGAGAAGGTTATGAACTTTTCGGGTTTGACCTAACCGTGTACCCACATACGATTATTTTCACTGGGTATTTTTAATACGAAGAAAATAGGCCATGATCACTATTTTAATTGAAACATTTGAGTGCAATGCACGGTATCCTTGGCCGATATTGAATGGTCGTGTGTTGGTTAAGAGAACCCGTCCTCGAACGGTGTCGGATGGACATTACCCTATATGGGTTACCCACTCATTGGGTTTCGAGTCGCAGTAGATTCTGGACCTATGCTCCTTTGGGAAAGCCGTCTTTGAGAGACGTAGCCATGCTCAATGGGGTGAGACAATGCCTGGCTACGCCAATAGACCGCCAAACTTCAAGTAGGCCTAGAGCGGACATAATTATCAATTGGAACGAGTGTTGAGTGAAATATATGCGCCGGATTATGGGACAAAATTGTGTGACATGGAATGGGACGTGTCATAACGATTTGGCTCTATAATCAGGACCCTTGTGTTGATTTGAGAATTGAGTGTGGTGTTCCAGTTGTTGGAGCTTAATTATTGCTCATATCTGTATGGCTATTTGTGATATAAATTGTACTGACATGCATAGTGGATCTTAGGCGAGGTAAGTCCTCTATACCAAATGCGTGATTGTGTGGTTAGGACACCTCTAAGCGTATTACTCTCCTAATCGGGGTTTAGAGCGTGGACTTGCTGAGACATTGTCTTACTAGTTATTGAATAACCATTTTCAGATCCTTAGAAGGTGGTCGTGGAGGACCAAGGCCCCGAAGTCTAGGGAGGAGGAGTATGGAGGATCGGCGGATGTGTCCTGTTAGTATGTCATAGGACAACCTCTTTTGAGAGTCGATCTTCTTGTAGGCTTTCAACTAGACTCGTTTTGTACTTGAATCTTGTCCTTCATAAAAGTGTGTTTTTGTGAATTGATATCCTGCTTTTCTATCCTGAGATGATTACTGTCAGGGGATTTATTTCCATTTCTGCATGTGCTTAAAAATGAATGGGTCGGTGATTCGTCCTGGGAAGTCGCAAATTTTATTGACCAGAGAGGGATGGGCACACGCTTGGGGTTCGGGGCGTGACACTTGCCAAGAACACACCATTCCTCATCGACAAACCGCCGTGGGAACCTTCTTTATCGACCTCAACGTCTAACGCCAACACTATTGGAGAGCCCACCACCGACCCTATACCTTCATCACCGATCATGAACGGAGAAGAACAAAGAACACAGATTTGGCTGAGACATTTTATTGAATAGCCGGTGGGCATCGACTGAACAGGAGGAACATTAATGCATTCAAGACTTGAGCTCACATTGTAATTCACAAAGAATCAACAATCATAATTGGAAATCAATAGGGCCATAGCTCGAGATGAATCAAGCTATGGTTGGTCGCCGTGGTGTCTCCGAGCCAAGATCCTTGGGGCAAGGAAAGTTCGGACTGAAAATACACTTACCGAAGATGTGGGTACCGGGAAAGCAAGGTCAAGACCTATGTAGCACCAACACGGACACGCAGCACGCGACACAACACTAAACGACACACCGACACGTCATTTCTCAAAAAATAGAGAATTCCAACACGTTTCGACACATTATATATTAAATAAATATATATAAATCCATAAATAACTAAATAAATAATAAAAAGAGCATATAATTAATTCATAATAAAAATATTAATCCAACATTTGTTAATATCATTCATTATTTTAATTTGACAAAGATTGAACGAGAAATTCAAAAATTGTAAACATGAGAGTAAACTTGAAGGAACATGTCCTGTTTTATTATACTTGTCAGAAATTAGCGAGATTTTTTATAGTCCTAAACAGAATTTGGAATTCATGATATAGACTAGCTTGGAGCTCCTTTACAAAACAAGGTTCGAGAAAAATGAAAATCTAGGACAAGAACCCTTGAAGTATGACCAAAAGAAAAGGAAATTACTAAATTTGCCACTGAAAATGTGAGAGATAACTTACAAACCAATAACATAGACCAAAAGAGATAACTCGCAAGCGATACCTGCGAGAGGCGGAAAGAAGCAAAAAAAAATATAACTTTAAGTATGCGGGGGCAACGGAACGACGCCAACAAGCAGAGAAGCGTTCCATCGTCACTTATGGGAAGATCAAAACTTATAAGTGAGAAACTTGAGAGTAAGAATTTTCTTCTTTCCCCTTTATTTTTGTTATTTTCATTATTTTTTATATATTTACATTTTGACCCCTCAAGTATTAAAAATTTTTAAAATTGACATCGTGCGTGTGGAATCGCGTGTCGGAATTTCAGACTCGCGTGTTGGGAAGAGTTGACCACGTGTTGGATTTTCCGACACTCGTTGACCGCGTGTCGGAACGTGTCAGAGCGTGTCGGAGTGTCGGACACAACATGAAGACCTTCGGAGAGTGTTGGTGCTTCTTAGGTCAGGACGACGAGGATAGCGGCGGAGGGTCATCGAACGGGACTCTAGCGTGGCCAAGCGACCGGAGAACTCCTTCTGCGCTCCTCTCTCTCCCACTTCTCTCAAAAGGACCCCCAAAAAATCCCCTCAAACGAGCTAAGCCCCCTCGCTTTTAAGCATCGGTGCGCATGGCCTCTTGCCATGCCAACTGGCGCTGTCAGCCTGCCCCTTGACCGAACATCTTGCGTGCTCGAAGCCCTGCCCTCTGTCACCCCTGTCCTTCGTCGCGTACGTGGTCCTTCTCTCTTCCCCCTTTTGTCTCCAGAGAGAGAAAGGGAGGAAGAGAGAAAAAGGAAAGAGCCGAGCTAGCAAAAACTAAAGAAGTTAAGCCCAATAGAAGAGATCAAAAAAGAGGGAAGGAAACCGGGCTAGCCCATCCCCAGCCCATTTTCGTTCTTTTTCTTTTCTTTTTTTCAAATAATAATTTTTTAAAATATAAATTATAATAATAAAATTTTTAATTCATTTTTTAAAAATTTTAATATTAGTAATGCAAATGCTTCTAATGTCCGTATGCCTAGTTGGCTTAGGTTAAAAATTAATCTCTAATTTTTTATGTGATTAATGAATGATTAAATGAGTTGTCAAAAATTAGGCATCCGCACAACTCAATTCAAAAGTTGTAATATTTGACAGAAATTTTTTAGCACAACATAGTTACAATTATACTAAACAAACTCTTAATTTGTGTGATTTATATACCTGATTCCTTGCGAAAAATAAAAAAGTATCATAATATGATCAATTCTATGCTATAGATAATTTACAAAAAAATAAAGGCAAATAGTCAATTTACCACTTTTCGTTTGATGACTTTATATTTCTTCTTTCCTCTTCTTCGAAGCAAACAAGTGGGAAAGAGAAGTATCATAACACCTCCAGTGGGAACGACTATGACGATGGTTATCACTGTGAATTTGTTGCTTTTTCCTGCACATGTGTCATTACATATATAGACAGTTGCCAAACTAATCTAAAAGCTTTTTAGATGAAAGCATGATTAACATTTAAAAATTCTAACACCCCACTTAACTGTATTGGAATTAGACCTAAGACTCAAGTGTGAAGATTGGTGATTTGACACACTAGAAGGGGCCTTGAGATACCCTAATGGAGAGGCTTAATCGAGAAAGTCTAAACTTCAATTGCAATTCTAGCATCTATACGTATTTGGTTACGGTAAAATGATAGGGCTGAAGGAAAAACAAATTCTAGGATGAGCAAACCCCGTTTGATCACCTATCAATACATAAATTAAATCTAAATGAAAGCATAGTGAACTATCATCCGTTATGATAACTACATTATCATCACATGCATATACCACCTTAACTCATTTACCCTTGCACTTTGAACTATGACTCCTATAGTTTCTTACCTCATTGCAACAACAACATGGATGACTCCAGATGTTGGACCTTTATTTAGAATGGCTCTTCCATATATTACTACCAAACTCTCTTTGTTTTTCTATTTCTCGGATACTCAAACCTTGCATCATATTATATGCCATGTTATATTGTCACTACTTCTTTATCACTCCGTAGAGAGCAAGACGGACTTTATCATTTCTGGGAATTCATAGTATGCCCGCTTAGAAGAGAATTAGTGAAGTTCTCAAAAGAATCCAGCAATAGCATTAAGCCTTGTTTCTCATTGGAAAAAGGCTTCATCGACATTTTCCAAGTCCATCTTGAATTTGTTAAACTCATCCAAAATGGGCTCTAATTGATGTACCTTCGACTATGCTAAATTGAAACATCCTTTTGAGTAAGTAATTATTCAAACCCTCATCAGATAAAATGACTCAAGTTTTTCCCATAATGCCGTCATAGCCTTTTCTTCAACCACTTCAATCAACACCTTATATTATTCTCCTTTCCTTCTTCATCAATTGTATTTCATTGGCATCTTTCATTTCTTTCAACAGTTTATCCTTACTGTCCAACTCCTTCACTGAATTTTGGATTGTTAAGGGCACGGATCTTAATGCTCCATTACTTGCTCCTCCAGTTGACCTTCTCAGTCTCAACTCTTGCTCCATACATGATCGCAAATACAATAATTCCAAACAACGATCAGACAACAAAAATGCTAGTTCTACAAATCCTAAACTTAGGTTTGATATCAATTGTCATGAAATAACACTAAAGCCAACTAATATTGCAATTAAATACTGGATAATAAGATATTGAAATTATTAGAGAAATCAACCAACTAATAAGAACACTAGATACTTACATGGCTCAGTTTGATTTGTGGTATTTATTTTACCGGGAGAACCAACTGTAAAGAAATTCACCAAGAATTCATAGAATTGAAGAGTTTCAATTATTGAACCACTCTAAGTGTTTCCACCCTTACATTACACTCCAGGAATTTGCAATTGTGTTTACTTACAACCTCTCATAGTCTCACTAAGAAAATTCAAAAGGGAAAAACTAGACACCTGAGATCTATCCGTAATTAAATTGATGAACTCCGCTTGTAATTTTGGCCGCTGCCGTAGCACGTGAGCACTTGGGCTTTAATCTCTCTGAAAAACCCCGCTCACATTAACTTCATCAGGCGCACAATGAGTTGGATTTGTTGGAATTACTTGGCCAGACTTAAACGTGGACTTTGACTCCAACTGGAATTATGGTGTTTATTTTGCCTTTCAATTCAATCCTATTCAAGACTTCAGTCAGCAGCCAAGTTCTAATCGTGCGAAAATTTGTATTTCCACACAATATGGGCTGAACTTCAATTGGGTCAGGTTTTCAGTGGACGGGGTCAAGCTTGATACTTGATTTTGAGATTTTAATCACGAGTTCAAGCTCGAGACACAATTTAACAAACACATTCTCTCTCGGCAGGCTCTATCATGCATGATCAAGCTTTGCACTTGGGGACAAATCAAGCCCCACCATAGCCCTTCCTCGATTAGTGGCTATAGAGCTATCCGATTACCTCTTTCTTCGTTGAAAGAGAACCCCAATGTCCAAACATAATATCTTCCTACTAATACTAAATAAACTTAGATCTAGCAAGAAACAAGTTCAAAATAACTAAGGGAAAAAACAAATGCTCATGATAGATAACATGTTTTTATCGATGATAATTCTTCATCTGCATATGTAACTAGAGGTAAATCTATATTCACCATTTTCCAACTTCTTGATATGGTAACCAGAGACTTGATTTTCTATTAAGACAAAAAAGAAAAAAAAAATATAACAAACGTACCACAAAAAAGTGAGTCTTTGAGATAAAAGTGACCGAAGAATGGGCAGGCTGCTATAAGAGCGATGATGGAGATAGGACTAGTTTTTATTCTTAAAATAGCAATAAATTTAAATTTGAAGGAAGTAGGAAGGAAATTAAAGAAATCGAACGGAACTACACAAATATGGAAATCCTTACGGGCGATATTGTCAATTTAGTGAAAAGGTGCAGATTTTTTTTTTTTTTTTCCTTTTCATTTTAGGTCGGCAAAAGCTGCAGATTTAGTCGGCGGATATAGTCATACCCTTTCTACAATCTACAGACTTCAATGCACCAACTATTTTCATTTGATTTTTTTCCCTTTGTAAAAGAATAGTTGGAAGATGCAATTAAGGCCGAGTCTATAGTGCCACTAGCAAAACCAAAGCAAATTTCCTGTGCTCAAATCCGACAATCAACCTTGACAAGCTTCAGATCATACGGTCGACAAGGCCGTGCACAAGGTCACGAGAGGACTGACTCAGCTTAAAATTGATTATATCCCGGATTTTAATGTTTCAAAAGTTAAAAGACTCGTCCCTTCTGTGTGCCATCGGAAAAAAGGCAGAAGGAAAGTTCCACATACCTTGAGGTGGGGCCCGCACGGCAGTGACATCGTAAAAGGGGTACAACTCGTACCTCACGTTGCAGCTCGGTGTCAATGTCCTCGCTCCTTGCTTCCCCTCGAGAGTATTAATCGCTGACAGGAGGCATCTGTTACACTCCCACTCCATCAAGTCCGGCGTGCACTGCGCCATCATGTACAGCGTCTGCGAGCTCGTGAACTTCATCTCTGCCTCCGCGAATTTCTTCCCGACGCGCTGCCTGAAGCCCTATAGGCCATGTCCCTGATGCTCTTTCCAAGTACTTGCCCGAACCTGGCCCGTTCAGTGATGTTCGCGGTGTTGTCCATCGAGAAGGCAGGCACCTCTTCCATGACGGAGAAGATGTACTCGTTCGAGTACCTCAACATGCACTCGTCGTACCAGATCACAGAGACTCGCTGGTTGGGGCATCTCTGGAGGATCTCCTGTTTTCCAGTGGCGACGCAGTCCCTGCACCTGGCGGTGCTGACGTTGCCACGGCAGAGGAAGAGACCGTAGGCCTGGTCAGGAGGGTTTTGGCCGGCAGTGGCATTGGCAAAGCCATCGGTGCTGTTGGTGGCGGCAGACGAGAGGGAAGAGAGGAGGGTGTCGAGGTTGGATCGGTAGGTGGAATTGGGAGTGAAGAGGGTGGTGTTTGGGCAGTCATACTCATGCCATAGATATGTAGGTGCCGACTCAGAACTTCCAGTATAAACACTGAGAAAATTGTGGAAGAAGAAAAGAGAGATGGAGACGGTGAAGCAAGACTTCATGGTTGATTGACGATGGCATGCGCTAGCGAGGTCGGCAAGTAATTATAGGCTAGGTAGCCCAACACGCGACACGAACACGCGACATAACATGACATGTCGTTATGTCATTTTTCAAAAATAGAGAATTTCGATATGATGTGACACGTTGTATATTAAATAAATATTTTTATTTTTAATTAATTTGATTCAAATTTATTAATTAAAAAAGAACCTACAATGAATTTACACTAATCATTCAACATATTACTTTTTGAAATTACTTTTTAATTTTATTTAATAATTTTTTCGATTAAGTAAAAAGTCCATTTGGAGGTCCCCCCACCCAAACTCCCTTTTTTCCCTCATCTCTTTCCCCACCCCCCAATTTTTTTTTTTTTCACTTTTTCTTCCCTCCCTCCAACACGCCAAGTTCCTTTTTTATTCTTTTATTTTCCTTCTCAAAACTCTAGCAGCGCCCTTCTTCTCCTCCTCCTCCTTGCCGCACGATGCATTTCCTCTCCTCTTCCTCTCTATCTCTGCTTGCTCTCAGTCCTCATCACAATCGTTCACCGCCTCGCCTCTAGCCTTTCCTCCCTCGCAGCTGCAGCCTCATCATCAATCTATCGCGGCATCACAGAGTGGCAGCCCTCGCCTCAGTCTCTGCTCTTTCTCTGGCCGTCTCTCGCTGTCGTGGGCTCACCTTCGCTCGCGGTCTTGTCTCTGCTCCCTCGCCCTCGCCTCCACCCTCCATTGTCTTTCGGACACGTCAACATGCTCCATGCACTTGCACGCCATGACTTCATCGAAAAGTCTTGTATGACTTTATGATGGATGTGTAGTTTGTAGATGATTTGTACTGCGGAGGATCAGTCTCACCCACTCTTGACCAAAATCCCGGCCGTTGCTCACTCAATCGCGATGGTTTGGTCGGATTTGATTTAGTTAGTTCCTAAATGAAAAATCAAGATCACCTCGGCATGCAGTCCGCGACCACACCAGCTTCTCAGAGCACTCGTTTTAGAATTTCTTAGAAATTTGTAATTTTCTTTATTTTCTTTTTTTAATTCATCTTTCTGATTTCCTACTGACAAGGTCATAGGGGTCTCAGCGAATGGCCACGAAAGAAGATAATTTGTAGAATAGGAGAAAAGGAAGAAAGAAAAAATAAAAAATAAAAAGGAAAGAAGAGGGAAAAAAAATAAGCATAGAAATTACAAAACGACAATTAATTGAATCTCATTGAACACATCAAATCACAAACCATTCCATAGGATAATTAGCGTTGACTAGACTGCCACATTAGCGATTTCCAACTTAAATTAGCCGAAATAACTACATTAGAAAACATCAAAAAGTTTAGTACTATAATGGCCAAATGAAAAGCTTATCATTGACTTGATAGCTATACAATAGGTTTATAACTTTTTAAATAATTTTTCCACTTTTCCACTCCTTTCGCATTGTTAACAATTTTTTTTTTTACGTAAATAGATATATATTATCTCACACCATTTGTTTATGGGACATACACTTAATATACACATGTGGTCCCTCTCCATCTATCAACTTAATTTTTTTTTTTTGAATTGGATATATTAAAGGAATCATATTCTACTTTAGTTTATTTTGTGTGTGTAGCCCGTTTGTCAATCATATGCCCATAATTGTCTTAGACGTGATTAATTTTGTCACAGCCTTTGATCTTCACTTCTGTGTTAACACGTTGATCATTGTCTAAATAATTGGTACATAGGTAAAGGTGGATAGAGATTGGAGTAGACAAAGACAACAACAAAAAGGAAATGGTAGGGTTCCTTTTTATATTTAGGCTCCGTTCGTTTCGCGGAAAATGGGCCATTTCCGGAAAATATTTTCCCATAAGTCATTTTCTAGGAAAATGACAATATTTTCTGATGTTCGACTAAAATATGAAAATGTTTCGGAAAATATTTTCAATAAGAAAAATATTTTCTAAGACTTCACCACTTAGGCATGCATCACTTACCAACTTATAAATCCATCAAATATGAAATTGCCTTTAAATCCGGGCAAACTTGCTTCATATCTTTATTCCCTCACTGTCGTCAAACGTTCATCTACTCTAAAAAATGTTCATATGGATTTTAAAAAGAAGTAAAAGAGAAAAGAAGCAAAGCATGTATAGCCCTAATGAGAATCTTTCAATTGAGTGACCTATTCTCCCCCTACGTATTTTGTGTTCTAATAAACAAAAGAAAAAATAAGCAAAGCATGTAGAGCCCTTTGCTTGAGTAATATACAACCGCGGGGTAGAGTAAATAAAGAAAATGATAAGCAAGAGTGCGAGCGCGAGCTTGAGATCGACGAGCTCAAAGTTCGCCTAGCAACGGCCAACGACTAGCCAAAAAAAGAAGAAGATGAGAAACAAATAAAAGAAAAAAAAAAAAAACAGAGAAAGAGAAAAAAAGAAAAGAAATAGAAAAGAAAAAGGAAATTAAAAATAATTCAAATTAAAAAGAAAAGGAAAATTAAAAAATATTTCGAATAAAAAAAGAAAAGAAGAAGAAGAAATGGGAGGAGGAAGTGAGGATTTGTAGAGATGTGAGATAAGAAAGATCAAGTGGGAAAAATGTTTTCCACTTTTTCCTTTCATGGAAAACATTTTCCCATGGAACCCCAGAAAGAGGCTGGCCCAACTTAAATGGGATATGATAGCTTCTTTATGGTCTAACATTCTTGCCAATACATTATCCTCATTCTGTTCCGGATTGTAATCTCTAATGAAAAATATAGCCCCATGAGCAAAAGCCCCTGTCATGATGAATCCTGCGATGTATTGGTGATGAGTATATAACGCAGCTTGAGTAGTAAAGTCTTGTGCTATGAACGCATAAGCAGGTAAAGAGTACATGTGTTGAGCTACCAAGGAAGTAATAACACCTAAAGAGGCTAGAGCAAGGCCTAATTGAAAATGAATCGAATTATTGATTGTGTCATAAAGACCTTTATGTCCACGCCCCAATCGTCCCCCCGGAGGAATATGTGCTTCTAAAAGATCTTTTATACTGTGCCCAATCCCGAAGTTAGTTCTATACATATGACCAGCAACGAGAAAAATAAATGCAATAGCCAAATGATGATGAGCAATATCAGTCAACCATAAACTTTGCGTTTGTGGATGGAATCCCCCTAGAAGGGTTAGAATGGCAGTTCCTGATCCTTGGGAGGTACCAAATAAATGACTATTTGAATCGGGGTTTTGGGCATAAAGATTCCACTGACCTGTAAAAAGTGGTCCTAACCCTTCGGGATGCGGTAATACATCTAAAAAATTATTCCATCGAACGTATTCCCCCCTGGATCCAGGAATAGCGACATGTACTAAATGCCCTGTCCAAGCCAAAGAACTTACACCGAATAGTCCTGACAAATGATGATTGAGACGAGATTCGGCATTTTTGAACCACGAAACGCTCGGTTTCCATTTCGGTTGTAGGTGTAACCAACCTGCTATTAAGGAAAGATGATTTTTTCCAACACGGCTCTTGTGGCTCAAGTCAAAGTGCTTTTGTCTGACAATACTGAACCACGTGCTGGGGTTTCTTTTTATATTCATCCAATGACGCAGTTTCTTTTTATATTCACCCACCAATCGGTCTCCGGATTGAAAGGACGACCATAAAGTCTCCAGAGCAACAATTAAACATAAATAAAAAGGAAAAGACTTAAGATTGAATGATTGCTAATGAATAATAGATCAATCGTATTTTGATCTCTTAAGTCTAACATTGACGACTAATGATAAAAGTCGGAAAATTATCCAAAAAGTCCTAAACCTATTACACTTTTATAAATTTAGTCCTAAACTTTTCGCTTTTTTGGCAATTGAATCCATCCGGCCAATTTTGATCGAAAATTACTAACGTGGATGGCCGGCGCTGCCATTGTATTTTTTAAATAATATTTTAATGATATTTTATATGTTTTACTTTTCTTTGCCTTTTTTTTTTCTCGATTCTTGGGTTAGGGCTGATGACCCTTGCTAACCATAAGCAAGGGCTGATTGACCCTCACCAGCCATAGGCGAGAGCATCGTGCCCTCACTAGCTCGGGCGAGGGCATTGCTACCCTCGCCGGCAAAAGCGAGGGCTTGTGAGCCCTCACCCAAAAATAGCAAAAAAAAAAAAAAAAAGGCAAAGAAAAGTAAAAAAGCATAAATTTTTTCAAAATATCATTAACATATTATTAAAAGTGTTACATCAACGTTGGATTCCACATTAGTAATTTCCGGCCAAAATTGGCTAGATAGACTCAATTGGCAAAATGTGAAAAAGTTTAGGATTGAATTGACAAAATTGAGAAGTTTCGGACTGAATTGGCAAAATTGAAATGTTTATAACTAAATTGTCAAAAGTGCAACAAATTTATGACTTTCTGGACAATTTTCCCGATAAAAGTCTAGGGTTATGGCACGGCTATATACGTAGTATTTCCAACATTTTTAGGATAAGTATTGTACAAATGCCATAATTTTCACACGATAGTCATTCAAGTATCATAACTTTTTTTTCTTCAATCAATTGAGTATTGTAACTTTAAAGAAAAAACACTCATCTAAGTGTTATAATTTTCAATTGATGAATGTTCTCAAGAAGTTATATTATTCAAATGATTGATTGAAAAGTTAAATGGCACTTAACTAATCAAAACAAAAAATTATGACACTCAAGTTATTGAAAAAAAAAGTTGTATTACTTGAATAAATACCGTACGAAGGTTATGACACTTATGGTATCATTTTTTCCGACATTTTCCTGTACATAGCCAAGAAGCTAGCTTAGAAAGCTTTATTTGGAGAAAGTTACTAATGCGAAAAAACTTAGTTTTTAATATATATTGAAAGTTTCTATTGTATATCAAAAGTTAGAAACCCTATAGATAATGATTGAATTCTAGGTATAGGTTCATAGAGAGTTGTTGTGACCTATCTCTCAGTAGGGAAGAAAATAGATTTAGAGGCACTTGCTTATGAGATGAGTGGAATGATTCATTCAAATGATAATTTTGTATGGACCATCATTTGCTCCGCAAACAAATCGTCACTCACAAAGGTGGACTTTCCTAAGTCCATACTTCGGGTGACACTAGACATTTGATTTTCATTCAATTAATAAATTAATACAAATTTCTACTAAGAAGTTGCCACTAGCCTATTAGGGTTAGTTAAAAACTAAGTGAATTATGTGAGTATACTTCACTTCCTACGCAACTAGGTAATCTAGGGTCGAGAACTTAGTTACACTACTTAATCAATTAGTATTTTTTTTTGGCACCTAATCTTGTTCATTTTTTATGAGATTTTTGTCAAGCAATCTTAATTGATTTTGGACCTATCCACTAATATATGATGTAATCATATGGGTGCGCAGTCATTAACATAGCAATCGACAACCAAAGAAAGCATTAAATAAATTACGAGGGAAAGCAAGCATCTAAGAAATAAATAAATGTCAATCCAACTAGGCAAAAGAGAAGCCATAATTATCATATGGAAAATGCCCAATCAAGAGCATTGTTCTTTATGGACAATTAGAACCCTATGGTAGAGTCCTAAGAGCTTGTTTAAATTTTTAATGCAATTTCCTATATCAATGATTTTCCCATAACTTTAAGAGAAGGCTACCCAAAAGGACTATCTTTAAGAATTTCGGAGGGGTTCTAATTTTTTGGAATTTCTGGAATTTTTTTTTTTTTTTATGAATTTTTGAATTTTCCAAATTTTTTTTAATGATTTTCTGAATTTTTTCTATTTTTCATTTTCTGGATTTTCTAAATTTTTAAGATTTTTCTATTTTTAATATATTTTATTTTTGTTAATTTTTAAAATTTTAAATTAATTAATTATAATAATATTTTTTTTTTAATATTATAATAATATAGCATAAAATAGACATCCGAACTGGATCGCAACCGATCGTATCCACGAATGGATTGGGCTCAACAATTGAGCCTAATCCCTCAACCCCCTGAAAAGCAAAGGTTAAAACGAAAGAAAAGAGCCTAGCCCAAACCCCATACAATAGGCCAAACCCAAATCCTTAAGAAGAGATGAGCCCAGACCTACTGAATCAACTAAGACCTGAACTTACTAAATCTCACTTAAGCCCACCTAATGACTTTCTATCTTTACCCTTTTGCAGGTTGCCTTCAAGAAGCCTTCTTCCCCGAATGTCTTCTTCCTTGGGCAGTCTTCCTCAATGAGCTACATCTTCACTAGTTGTTCACTTTGATGACCACCACTCGCCGGCCAACCTCTCCACCAATTTCCTCTTGTCATTGGACGGCCATTGTTGGCCACAAAGTGTGAAACGCAAAATGACGTAAGCGATGACAGTGGTGGGGGCAGTGAAACGACTGAACAACTAACGTCCGGAATGCTAACCACAAAAATGACACCTCAACAAAGCGGATCAACATGATGATGCTTGGTTTTGGCCAAAAGGCACAAACCGAAACTTGATCTCGGTGAAGCATTTCATCAAGCGGGTTGTGTGCGCCATCAAACAAGTGGTTTCCGGCTTAACCATGACTCGAACCCAGGCTACAAGTCCTTAGCAAATGACCGGCTAAAGACCTACGGGGCCGAAGCTCGCAGCCGAACGTCCACAACCATTGGCTCGGCGTGATCTGGAGACAAGAATCTTCATGTGGATAAAGTATGTCTCGAGCAACCCAGATACTATTTTATAACATAATGACCAATCCAATTGTTCCTTTCTTTTGGGATCTACATCATTGCACCAAAATTCATTAATGTGCTCGGATGTGGCACCTATTCAAAAACTCAAGGCCAAGTTCATCACACAATACGAAAATATATTTACTCTCATCAATTAAAGATAGCTAAACAAAAAACTATAACCAGTTGAAATAACCTCTTAATTTCAAGGTTTCCACAGCTAGTGAAAGCTAGAACTTACAATTTCATGCAAATGGTACATTCTGCACATAAGAAGTTTAAACTACAACATACCAAATAAGAAGTAATCAAAGCTTTTAATTGGCGTAAAGTGGTAGGCAAGTAGCTTTTCGTCTCCCTCTAAGAAAAATTCAAGTAGTCATAGAAGGTTTCTATGTTGAAGCTCCACCATCGATAGAACTTCATTCTTAAATTCTTCATCCCCTGTCTTGAGCTTTGAGATAGTCTCTTCACTACCATTTGTAATCCATTACAAAGTGTACCTTAAAAAGGTTTGTATTTTGCATTTAGTTCCTCATCACAACTTCTTATAAGCAAACATTAAAAAGCTTTACATGTTTCTTTTTCTTTGACATCATTATGTTCAATTCAATTAATATGTAAAGCGTTCTTATTATTTCTAATTAGTATGTAACACATACCTCAAAAACTTCATCAAATCCATTGTCACTCAGCTTGTTTTCACGAGAGAAATTATTTGTTGGTGCTAGTATTGTAGCCAAGTTAATATTGCAAGGACTCCATGGTGGTAAGTTTGTTTGCATCTACATTAAAAAACAACTCAATTTGATTAAAAATTACATTGATAGTGTCGATTTTGATTTATAGTATAGGTTTGCTAGTGCTTTAGGATATTATCACAACGGACAAAACTAGCCTGTTGTGTCTTCCTACCGTGAATCAATTTGTCTTCTCTTGATCAGTCATGGAGGAAATAAAAAAGAAACAAAATCATCAATACCATAGGAAACAAATGGGATGAATCTTATATCACGATCACTTCTTCATGTTGAGAATAATGTTCATTATGGTGCTGATGCTACCCGTTCCTAAAGGGAATCCTTAAAGGTTACGAGTATTTTGAGGCCTTATTATGTGGTTAGTAATGGTCAATTTATATTGCGCTGGCATGTCGAGGTGTCTGAAAATTTCTCTCTCTTTTCTTCGCTTTCTCCTTTCCTTCACGGAGAAGCTCACTTTCTCTTTTTTCTTGCATTTGTCACCACCTTCACTGACTTCATGCACGTATTTGGGGAAGCAACTTTGAAAGTGGCTGAATTGTGGCTATTGAAACATGGGTATAGGCTTTAGGAAACATGGGCTGGGTCCACCTATGACAAATGTATATTCAATCGGGTTAATCTCGACTTCCGTGATAACGCCCTTATATTGTTCATAGGATATTGTATAATATTATTTTATGAACGACAATAGATTGGAGTGGATAAACACAACCATTGAAGAAACCAATTGAGTGTCTGAAGTAGATTTTTTTTCCAACATGGAATGTCATGGCCTAGGTCAAAGGGCTTCTCCGTGACAAGCCTATAAAACTAATATAACATGTTTGGATTGGATTCTACCTTTTACTTAATCTAAATCTTATCCTATACATTTTTGTAACTATTTTTTATTGGATATTTCAGCAATTTTGAAATAGTGAAAGTTATTAATTTTTGCAACAGTTTTTTACCATTATAAATTTGTAATGATTTTTGTTTGCCATTAATATAAAACGGTTTTGTAACGTTTTATATAACGACCATATAATAGCTTTCTAATGGTTTATAACCTTGGATTTATTTATAATGATTATATAATGGTCATCTTCTTCAATAAATACCAATTGTTGACACCTAAAATTTGCCCAATCATTTAGTAATTAGTTGCATAAAAAATTAAAAAAAAAAAAGAGAAAAGAAAAAGTAAAATTGCATTTCATGTAGTCGCATTTGCATCGATACCAAAAGGCAACAAGACGCAGCGGCTCGTGGTTGATAATGTTCACAGAAGGGATGGTTTCTCTCCGCTTGACTGAACGTGCAAAAGAGCGAAAGTCAAAAAAAAAAGAGGAAGGAAGTTCTTGCACGTCCATTGTCTCTCCCTCATTAATGCATGCACATGCACGCATGAAATAGGAGACGTGAAAAGTCTACAATTTGCCTGCAAGAAGATGGAGTAACATTTTTATAATATTATCCTTGCTGAAAAAGCAGATCTGTGGCCACCATATTGAAAAAGAAAGAAACGAACTTGAACAAGCAAAGAAAAGTTGCGGCTACCTCCTGTTCACCTGTTCACACTATAGTCGATTGTCGCCTATAAATAAGCAAGGATCCTCGGCTAACAAGGGGGGAGGAAGGAATTCACGGTGGAAGCTATTAAAAAAAAGAGAGCCCGTTGAGAGACACACGAGTGGGGAGAAAGGAAGAGATTAAAAAATGGGAGAGATGCTTGTTAGAGAAAAAATGAGGTCAGAGGGACGATATTAAAAAAGGGAGATGAATAGAGAGTGTGTCAGAAAAAAAAAAAAAAAAAAAAAAACAAAAAGAAAGTGAAGTGAGAGAGTGACAAAGAAAAGAGGGAGAGGCAACGTAAGAGGAGAGGGGGAGAGATAAAAAATAATAAGAAAATCAAGAAAAAGCAAAAGAGGGGGCTGTTCATCTTCTCCTCCGCGACGCCTCCATCTGAACCAGCCACCGGAAGACCCAGCCGTGGCCTCCTCGCTGCACGCATAGCAGCCCGTCTTCTTCAAGTGGGGGCTTCGTGCCTCCGCGCGGCTGTTTCTGGCCTCCCCTCCTTTCGGGAAGCTCCGAAGGCCGTCGCCCTCTCCGCTCGCCCGCCTCCTGCAGCTCGAAGCTTCGAGCGACGCCTGCAACTCCCCCACCTCAGCTGCTGTCTCGCGGACGCCGGAGCTCCGAACGCCGTCGCCGTCTCCGCTCCTCTTCTCGTCCGTGACCACGCCTCGGCCTGATCATCATCACTGCTGCCTCCGAACACCCGACGCCACGAGCGCCCACCTCTGCTGGTCCCCGCGTCTCTGCACCACGCCATCACTACTGCTGCGCCTGGTGTCCGGCGAGCAACACGCCCGCCGCCGCGCCTCTGCCCTCTGCGCCATCGTCCCTGTCGTTGCACCCCTGACCGGTGCCAGCACCTTCACGCCACCGTCCCCGACGCCCGCACCCGCACCTGGCGCCGCACCTCCGTCCGACGCCGCACCACATCTCGCCTCCGCTCGTCACCGCGTCTCGCACCTCGGCTGAACGCCGTCCGTACGACGCACAACAACGCCTCTCCCCGTTGAAGCCGCGGTAGCCCTTAGCGACGCTTGCTTGCTTCTCTTCCATCGCCACTCGACCGCCCACCACGAAGCCGGTCGCCGCCGGAACCAGCAAGACTAGCCACGACGCCCGACGCGAGCCCGGCCAGCAATCGCCCAGCGTCGCCAGTCTTCGCCGCGCGCTATCTGCAACCCGTCGCCGCTGGAGATTCGTCTCACTCATGACGCCAGACCCGCGCCAGACGCCGTCACCGACGCCCCTCGACGTCCGCTGCTCGAGACCCCACGGTCGAGCCCCGCACCGCAGCCGACGCCACCGCCCAGAACCCGCGACTCAGCTCCGCGACCCGCGACCCAGCCCCGACTCCGCCGCCGCCTTGAGTTCAAGCCCCTTGCCGTCACCGCACCAGCCTGTCCGCCCGGATCTCGCCGAGTCCCAATGCCGACCGCCGGCCTTCCTCCGCCCGACGCACCCCTTTGTCCCCGTTCGTTTACGTTATAGGTAGATTTTATTTTTATTTTTACTTTTGCTTTTTACTTTCTTTACATTTCAGTTTATTTTATTCTTTTTATTTGTCATTTTATTTTTCTGTTTGTTCCGATAGCTTTTTTTAGTTTAAGTATTTAATTTGTAATGTTGGATGTTAATATTTTGTGAATTTAGTATGCATTATCCGTAGGGATTTTGTCCTAAATTGATAATTATTAATTTGATCTCGAGAGACATCGGGTCATTTTTTAATTTTATTAATTTTTTGGTTTTTTTGGAATTTCAATTGTTAAATCACGATAATTATTTAATTTGGTCCGTAAGACTTCGGATCAGATTTGTAATTATTTTGATCTCTTTGTCGTGATAATTAGGGTTAGAATAATCGTTAATTTAACTCTGTGAGACAACAGTTATTTTTTCGACTATTTTAATCCTTCCTTGGTTGATTTTGTTGATAGTTTAGATTTAATACTTATTTAATAATTACTTGTCTTTAAAAAAAAACTAAAAAAATCAAAATCAAAATCTTGCATGAGCATATAGGACATGTAGGTTTAGTACTTTTTTTGGATTATATTTTTAGAATTGCATTTTTAGATATCTTTTAAGATAGGTTAGGGTCATTCTTAAACAACCTTTCTTTTATAGAGTCTTACATAAAATTGGCATGTTTTTATATTCTCATTTAAAAAATAAAAAATAAAAAAATAGTTTTCTAAGACATAATAGGGTTTAAGTCAAAGTTAATCCCAAAAATGAATTAGAAAATTATTTTTTAGATAACTCAATTAGGGTTTTTATTAATCTTGAATTTCAATAAAAACTACAAAAATACTAGGTGCATATTAACTAGTTTGCATAATAGGATTATTTAATTAGAATATGTTCATTAGTAAATTAGGTCATGAGGTGCATGTTAACTAGATTGCATATTAGGCCCATTTAATTTGAATTTGCATATTAGTAAAATTAGGTCATTTAGCTCAAAAAAATGCATTTTTCTAACTCTTAAAAAACCCAAAAAAAGTACTTGCTTTGTGTGATGCAATTTATTTATTTTCTTATTTAAATATTCAATAATGGTTGAGCACCCGTGTGATCACCTTTTGACATAGTAGAAGTCTAGGTTAAAATAAATCCAAGCTGCTTGCAAAAAACATTTTTAAAAAATAAAAAAAATAAAAAAGAAATGGTACCGAAAGGGCATTAGAAAATTCTAGTGTAACCAAGTCCCCGTACCCTCAGCCTCTGGTTCGTAGAAGTAAAATAAATCTCCCTTTATTTTACTTAGGTGTCTAATCGATCTACCGTAAACTGATTAGTGGCGACTCTTAGATAATATTTTGCATGTTTAAAAAAAATTAGACCTAAATCGCGATTTGGTATGGGCTTGGGAGAGCCCGAGCTAAGCTATTAAGCTTAGTAGTCCACTAACCTAGTTTTAGGTGGTAAACTGTGGAAAATTAGGTCGCGACACCAATTTACTGTAATTATTTCTTAACGGCTCTTTCTTTCTTTTACCTATAAATTGCTTTTTCAAACATAATTGGAAAGTGATGTCGATATTTAAAAACCAAAATGTCTTTGTTTCTCTATTCTTGTTTTCCTTACATACTTTTCATTTCATTGACGTGTTATACACATAATGTTGTTTTTGTTTCGGAGTATAAAAAATGTTTGTTGTATCTTGGGAGGATAGCCGCTAGAGTCTTATGCACCAAGTTTCGTACTCCGAGAGGTAGAATTATCTTTAAGGATAGTGCTTGCACACCTCAGACAATTCATTTTATTTTCTAATCTTTTTCAATGTATCTCCAATATTTATTATTATTATTTTCATGTTTTATAATATTTTGCCAACAATCTTAAGGATAATTGCCTTACCGATTTTAAGGGCTTCCTTTCTGGAGTTCAAGGTGGTCAATTTGATTCTCCTGTCGAGGATTATAGAAATGCGCTTATCTCTTTTAGAGGATTCTACCTCCAACGAATAAGCTAAGTCCAACAATTCATTCTTTTGATTTTTAGTAACCTTATGTGTATTTATTTCTGGTTTACACAAGTTGTGAATTTTATTTGTAGAAACGTTAACCGTTGAGACCAATCAAAAGCACTGTACGTCATTCACATAATTGGTCCTTGCTCGTGGCATTTTGCGGTTAGATGGAGCTGTGTCGTTGCCACCAATCTTAACGGACTAGTGAGGCTTTGTAGTTGCGCAGCATAAGGTATGTTAAGTTTTTCTTTTTTATTGCTTTCTATTTGGATGATTTAATTTTTTTATATGTTCTTGGTAAATCTTGTAATTCTAGCAGCATTTGGAAGTTTATTGTGTTAATATGAACTATCTATTCAAATGGAAAAATTTGGGTAGGTTTCTCAAAAGAGAAATGCTGGTGTTTTACCATTGAAAATGTCATCTCTTTACCTTATATTATTGTGCCTATAGATTCTAAAATAGGTGTTATCTGACCTTTAAAAAAAAAAATTATGTTAATCACCGCTCTCTTTCATGTGTAAGTTAAGTGTAGAGATTGGAAATCATGATATATTAATCTTGATTATTGTTTGTCATTAGTCAATAAAATTGATGCAAATTGGTTTTTTCTTGTGATGTGTCCATACTAAATGCCAAAGGAAATAACAAGATTTTTAGTCAATTTGACATTATGTGATTCCCGTTTGCCTCTTAATTGAATTAGAATAAAAAAATATTCTAAGTTTTATTTATTGCTATGTTTGTACACATTAGCTTTGGATGGTTGCTGAAAAGATTCACTGCCATATACAATTACATGCGATGATATTTGAATTCAGTTCAAACTTGATCTTGTTATAAGGTGATATTGGTATATGTGTGTTTTTTCAAAATAAGTAATTATAAGGCCAGAAAACTTAAAGTTGTACTTAGTTTGGGCTATACGAAGTTTGTTTGGAGTCTTGGACAACCTATTTCCTTTTCAATTAAACCAAATAATTTAATTTTTGTATCTCTAGTGCCTTGGTGTTAGCGTTTATGATGTGCCAATGCTTTTGGTGGATGAATTGACTGCCTTCTTTGGTTACTGGAAATGTAAGGTTATTAAGCACACTCTTACATGTCTATGCACAACAATATGCATTGCACTGATCATTAACTGCTCAAGTGAGTATAGACATGAGCTTGTGTTGGTATTTAGTGGCATGTCTTTATACATGCTTGCTCAGGAATACAATGTGGGTCTTTATCTGTGAATATGCTCAAACATGTGTTGATATTTGCTTCATGATAATATGTATGTTTGATAAATACATGAAAATGTGATAATGTTCTCTCATCCATGCACATATAGAACTTCTCAAGAATTAGAATGGTGGAGGCTTCTTGCCTTCTTGACAACGTGGAATTATGCATGATAGAAAGAGAGAGAATAATTGATTTATGATCTCATTCGGCCAAAAATGGCAAATATTGGGGTGTATCATTAGTCAATTGAATAGTTGTCGCCCGTTTGTTCTCTCAACTTGTACTTGCTAAACCAGGTCTCTTTGAATTGCCATTAATAACTTTCTGGCTAAATTAATATAATTGACAATTTCGTGAGTATGCTTTTTGCATCCCGCCTTTTGTGATATTTTTATATTTTACATTTCAGTCATTTAAATGTTGCTTAAAGAATTAAAGTCTACTCTGAATTTTACATGAACAATGTTTTGCGTTATATATGACTATCAAAGTTTTAGTCCAAAACATTTTTCTTGTCAAAACTGTTGTGAGCCTATTGCTGAATTTATTAAATTCATCATTTATGTTTAAAACATCAAAAGAGGTTTATATTTTGTAATAGCACAAAATTAATGGGTTAAAGATTGTAATGTCTCTTTTACAATGATTGAATTTTTCACGCATAACTTTTGATAGAATTATTAAATAGCATTTTATTGCATAATTAAATCAGTTACATGTTTTTCTTTGAGTATGTATTGTTGAAACATTTTTGATAATTCACAAAAAACACTCAAAGGAAGTCTTACGGTTATTTGTGAATTTATTAATTCATTTTGGATTTCTATTAACCCCCGAGTTCTAGTTAACATTCTTGGAGCAACATGTACCATTGATAGCGGTAATGAATAGAGGTAATGATGTGAAAAAATGTTTTTTTATTAGAATATTTTCTTTGCCAATTTATGTTGAATGTGCATGAATGCATGATGATAATTAGAGACTTGATTGGCAATTACACTGGAAATGAGATTCTCCTTTAGTGATTGTTGTGGAGATGGAATTTACATATGATTCTTTGCACTGGTAAGTAAATCTAAATTGAATAAGTTTGATACCTTTTGTGAAATACTTTATTGAAGGTAACTACTGTCAAGTCTATGGCATTTTACATAATGGACTTCCTGCTATATTAGAAAGATACAATGATGTTAATTGAATCTTGGATTCAGGTAAGACAAAATCCACTATAAGAATTGTAGCCACCTTTGATGGAGATGCTGTAATGTCGAAAGTCAGTAAAATAAAATAAAATAAAAAATTGTGAAATTGATACCTCTCGTAGTAAAATGTTCATACTTTTACTTAAAATACATGTGTGCATGTACTTTTGAATAAAACTTCCTTTTATCGCACTTTTGCTAAGCTAACAGTAAATTACTTGTTTGCTTTTTGGAGTAAACCAGATTGTACACATACAAAGAAAAGCCATATTATAGTTGGGTAGACTTGTTTTAGGTTCTTTCTTGGGTCAATTAATGATATGACACCCAAAATATGATCAATAAATTTCAATTTTATAGAAATGAAACATTATTGTTGTGATCCCCGTTAGATAACACGAATTGGTAACATATGTGAATTATTAGGTTCAATATCTACATTTCTATATTTTTCAATAGTCTTGCGATAATATTTTTCTTGTTTACAATATAGCTAATGTAAAATCATGATAACATTATTTTAAGACTCTATTATAGTGACACAACTCTTGTGATATACAAATAAGGGAAACGATAATATGTACGTTGGCTTTTAGTAATAAGTTCAGTCTTGTAACTTTAGTCTTGTATGATACTGACAAAAGTAGATACTAGTCGTCACTTAATTGATTCTAATATCCAATGTACGTTGGCTTTTAGTAATAAGTTTAAAAGGAAAACTATCGATATTTATGGCATTGATAAATACAGAAACAACGTTTTTAAAGCTTGTAATAAGGATTAGCAGCTCCACTTGCTTGATTTGATAAGGCTTGCTAACCAACTTGAATTATGAAAAAGGGCGTTGGCGCAGATTCTATAAAATGTTCAGCCAACATGTTATCGCTGTAGTAGCTTAATTTAAGCTTATAGAGTTGTCTCGTCCAATTTTAAGGTATTGCAGTTTTAGAGTTTATATAACTTGTTATGACCTACTTTTTTCGTCTGGAGGGGAAAACACATAGGCTCATGGGCATTGTGTAAAAGGCGGGCCTATAGCTCTTGTTTTAGATGCGGGCTAAAAATCAAGTGAGATACGGAAGCAAACCTCACTTACTATGCAATCAGATAATCTATGGTCGGAGACTTGAATACATCAATTAATTAACTAGTGCCCTTTCGGTAGCTAATGTTTGTTAGATAGTTTGGATTGACTTTAAACCTATTCACTAACATGTGAGGTAATCATGTGGGTGCACAATTATTAAAATAAAAATTACCAACTAGTGAAAGCATTAAATAAATTGCAAAGTAAAGCGTTATCTAACGCTAATAAATAAGAAAAATGCCAATTCTAACTAGGCCAAGGGAAAACCTTAGGAGTGCACAGTCTCTTAACAATCGAAATAGAAATGCACAAATGATGACCTAGCATTTACCTCTAAGAACACTCTAGTCTTATGGTAAAGTCCTAAGAGCTTATTCTATTCTGAGCATAATTTTATCAAGGATTTTCACACATTTTAAGAGAAAACAACTTAAAAACTAATTTTTAAGATTTTTCATGACTCTTAGAAAAAAAAATTATGGAATTCTAATTTTTAATATTTTTTATAAAAAAGTATAATTTTTTAATTTATAATAAAAATATTTTATTTAATTTTAAAAAAGATCCGGGTTGTATTGGGCCCGGACTCGCTAGCCAGGGTATGCTTCTTGGGCCGCGATCTCGTTTGGGCTCAAGAGCCCAATCGGTTCAAGGCCTAGACTCCTATATAAGGCCTACAGGCCCACAAGTTCACCTTTCTAATTCCCTTTTCTTCAATCCAGCCCAACCAGCGAGCCAATTTTAGTTATCCTAGCCTAAAATCTGACCGGCCCAGCTCCCTACTCGACCGAACTATCCCAATGTCTCCTAAGCAAAAGCCCTAAGCCCAACTCCAAATCCCCTCCTTCCGAACGTCCGCACAGGCATACTCCTCCAGCCTTTTCTTTTTTTTTTTTTTTCTTTTACTATTTTTTATTTCTTTCCCACCTCATGCTTCTTCAACGAGAACCCATTATTCTTGCCAAGAACACACCAATTCCTCATCGTCAATTCGCCCCGGGAAACTTCTTTATCGACCTCAACGTATAATGCCAACACTATTGGAGAATGCCACCACCGACCCTATACCTTCGTCACTAATCGTGACCGGAGAAGAACAAAGAACACGGATTTGGCTGAGACATTTTATCGAACATCCGGCGGGCATCAACTGAGGGGGAGGAGCATTTACTCATTCAAGACTCGAGCTCTCATTGTAATCCACAAAGAATCAACAATTAGGACTGGAAATCAATAGGGTGGACACCCAATCACATTCAATACAAGCATGAATGAGGAACAACAATCTCTGTCTCGGGTTTTACCAGAAGGGAGCAAAACGAGCAACGTTCTCTCATCGAACGCTTGGCGTACATCGGTTGGAGGGAAGAATATTCACTCACTCGGGGACCAAACCCACAACGAATCGGCGAATCAACAATCAAAAATTGACACGGAAAGGCTGGTTCGAACCCAGCTAGAACGAAACAGTGAAAACAGGTCTCGGTCTCTAGCTTGACTGAGGCAGAATGAAGCAGCAGGCTGAGCAAGGGGGTCTGTTGTACTTTAGCTGGTACGTCCATGATGGGGTGCGATTGGACGCACCGTTTCAAGTTGAAACATTACGATGGAAAGACACTAATGGAGGGGTACGAAGGGAAACGTATAAAAACTACCCGAACACAACCGTTGGAATAGTTGTCAGATCATTTGCACCAAAATCTCTCTCCATTTCCATCGTCAAATAAGAAGGCATTCCATTTCAATTTTTGCAATAACAGTTTGCATTTACGCCGTGGAAATCGGGTGCTTTCCTTGTGATCGCATGCAGACCTACGTGAGGTAATGCTGTTCGTGATTGATTCGCAATTCAACGTTCGTTCTGGGGCTATTTGCTGTTTGCGCATCGGAATCAGGTAAGTCGTCTTCTGCCGACTAGAAATCCAACATTGGTATCAGAGCCCAGTCGTGTTTTCTGCCTTGTTTTTTCATTGAGTTTTCTCATTTACCATTTGATATTGAGATCAAGAGATTGTATTCTACACTATTTGGATGTCTAATGGTCGGAATTGCCATATGAGAAACTCAAAATCGAACCGAAGCGAAGAACGAATTAGGGGTCGCGTAAAACCTGTACGGTTTTGGCCATTTTTCGAAATATTTTTTTGGCCAAAATTAATTTTTGAATATGCAGGGTGAAAGTACTCGTCGAGACGAGTCCAATGGTGGGTCGAACGTCGCCGGAAGACGCCGGACCCGCTCACACGTGCGGCCAGAAGCCGCTGCGCGTGGGCGCCACGTGCCTGAAGCGCTGGCTTGGCCAACGCGTGCGCCACACGTGCCGGTCAGCGAACCGACAGGTGCGCGTCACGTGCCGATCGGCGAACTGGCACGTGATGACGTCACTGTGACGTCATCCAACGGTCGGTAATCGTTGAGATGACTTCATCGATGACGTCACTACCGGTGGTAGTTGGCCGATCGGTCACTGGCCGGCGACTCGACCCGACCCGTTGACCGTTAACCGGTCAGCGGTCGGACCGGTCAACGGTCGGACCGGTCGGACTGGTCAACGGTTGGACCGGTCGGATAGGCTAGGAGCCTTTGTGCTCGCTGGCGCGTGCGCCACACGCGCTGCGCACTCAGGCAGCGCGTGGGGGCGCGTGCGAGCTCTGATTGGAGCGTGGTCGGTGGCGTTGGGTTCGTATGGATGTCCTCTACATTGTGGTATAATTATTTTTCATTTTTGGATTTTATAAGTGCATGAAAATGTGTAGGGAACCCTATGTACGTGTATTTTTTTGGGGTTTAATGCATAGTTTATTCATTTGTAGCTTGTATTTTCTTGTGGTTTAGGAAACACAGTAGCTAGCTTGTGTGCAAATGATGTCATATATGCTGTGTAGAGCTTGGTTCAATGATATCATGTATATATTTTTATATACTTGCAATTTTCAAATTGCTAGAAAATTCGAACAATGGTAGAAAATCCATTACATGTTGAATTGTGGTTTATGATTTGAGTTGCTGCATGATTGTTATTTGTACATTGGTTTACATCATGCTGTGTTTTTGTGTTAATGGAAAAATGTAGACATTACATGAGGTCATGTAATTATTTTTCCTAGTGGGAGTTCGTAGGTTGGTAGATTTCGAAAAAGTACTCACCTAGAACTCAAAATTTGTGCAAATTAAACTAATTAATGATAATAGAACAATCGTACATAGAAGTTGATTGGGAACATAGTGAACTTTTGTTTGTGTGTCTTTTGTTGAATTATCATTATTTTAGTTTGTTTTTGCTGCAAATTAAATATGTGTGTTACTCTGAAAAATGTGCTAGTATTGATTCTGCGTCTATTATGTCAATGTGTTATAGCAATTGATTATGGCATCGGCATCCAAGACCATTGTGGCTGACCTCAATAAGGGTGAGAAGCTGAACGGTGACAATTATGATATTTGGCACTGAAAGGTTCAGTACATCATTGAGGAGCAAGAGGTTTTGGAAACCCTCAACCACACCATGGATGAACCTGAGCATGGAACTTCAACTCAACACAAGAGAGATCTAGAAGCTTATCAAGCTTGGAAAAAGAAGAATAGCATTGCTCGCATCACGTTGCTAAGCTGTATGCAGGATGATCTCATGTGTGAGTTTGAAAGTTATGATAAAGCTCATCTAACGTGGGCTGCCTTGAAAGATAAGTTTGGGGGTGCATCTGCCACTAAGCTGAGGAGACCCACCATCAAGTTTGACACATACCGAAAGTACCCAAATATAACGATGAGGCAGCATCTTCGGGAGATGTCAAATATGATTCATGAGTTGAAGTCGGTAGGTCACTCCTTTACTGATGAACAGCAGGTTCAGGTTGTTATAAGGTCTCTTCCTGACAATTAGGAGCATATGAAGATCAATATGACGCATAATGAGAATATTGTCACTTTTGATGATATAACGCGTTATTTGGAATTAGAGGATGAGTACCTAGAGGCTGCGAAATCCTCTACTCATGCTTATGTTGCTGAATCGAGTTCGCGCAAAGCTTCGGGCTTCAAGCGCAAAAGGAATTCTCAATTCAACAACAAAGGGAAGAAGACTGATCAGGCACCTAAAAGAGCTAAGACCTTCCAACGCAAGAAGCGTGGTGGGAAGAAGAACAAGCCTAAGATGAAGTGCTACAATTGTGGCAAGATGGGTCACTTTGCTCGTGAATGCATTGAGTCGAAAGAGGTACCCTATTACTCCATAACTTTAAGTAATGCTTTTGTTTCTAGTACTGTAATGCTTGCTAAATCTCATCCAATGTGAACTGTAGACTCAGGAGCAACAGACCACGTAGCTAGAGACCGAGAAGCATTTGTGGAGTATCGTCGGATACAACCTGGAAGAAGATGGATATATGTTGGGAATAACTCAAGAGTTGAAGTGAAGAGTATCGGCACAAGTAAATTAATTTTACGTGGTGGTCGAAGCTTATTCCTACATGATGTCCTCTATGCTCCGGATATTCGACGAAACTTGGTTTCCGTAGTTGTTCTTCTTAGCTTAGGTTATGTATTAAATTTTCATGGTGATCGTGTTGATATTTTGTATGGAACATTTTATTATGGTTCAGGTCATGTATCGAATGGTTTTATGGTGTTAGACATTAACTATGATCAGTACAATGTTAATGTTAATGGTTGTTTTTCTTTAATTGCATCTTCTAGTAATGTTGAGATTGATGCAAATACTTGGCATGCTAGATTAGGTCACATTGGGTTGCAAAGAATGCAAATATTAGCTAGAGAAGGCCTTTTAGGGTCACTCACTAATGTTGATCTACCCGTATGTGAACATTGTCTAGTAGGAAAAGCAACTAGAAAACCATTCGGTCAAGGGACTAGAGCTGAATTTCCATTGCAACTCATACATTCTGACATTTGTCGTCCTTTGAATGTGAGGGCGAGTCATGGAGCTTCATATTTCATTACTTTCATAGATGACTTCACACGTTTCGGTTATGTCTTTCTGATCTCCCATAAGTCAGAAGCATTAGACTACTTTAGACGATATATAACGATGGTAGAGAATCAGTTGAACAAAACGATAAAGGCATTGTGAACCGATCGCAGACGTGAGTATCTATCGGAGCAATTCAAGGCTCTTTGTGATGAAAAGGGAATTGTACGCCAATTGACTATTCCTAGTACTCCACAACAAAATGAGGTAGCTGAGAGAAGGAATAGAACCCTATTGGAAATGGTTAGCTCTATGATGGCGCAAGCAAATTTACCTATCTCTTTTTGGGTAGATGCATTATTAACTGCTGCCTATATACTTAACCAAGTGCTCTCAAAATCGGTCACTTCCACCACTTATGAATTATGGACTGGTAGAAAACCAGACTTAAGTAGTCTACGTCCATGGGGATGTGCAGCTTATGTTCACGAATCTTCCCATAAATATGGCAAATTAGGCCCTAGAGGGAAGAAATGTATATTTATAAGATATTCTGAACACTCCAAAGGGTATGTGTTCATAGGTGAACAAGCTGATGGGAGTGTGACCGAAAAGGAGTCACGAGATGTCACGTTCTTGGAGAATGATTTTCCTAATAGAGGTGAGATTGATAAGGATTTCCAATTATATGAGATGGAAGATCCTAATAATACACCCACTAATGTTATGGAGGGAAATGAAGATTTACCTCAACATGAAAGACCTAGTGGGAGTGTTGCATCATCTGACGAATTGAATTCAAGAGAAATTCAATTGCGTAAAAGTAATCGTAAAAGTATTCATCGTCGTCGTTTTGAGATTGAAGGGGAAGCATTTATGATTGCTCATAGAGATGATGCCGAGCCTAAGACTGTTCAAGAGGCTCTCTCATTCTCTGATAAGAAAGAATGGAGAAAAGCTTTGGAAGATGAGATGGAGTCAATGAGGACAAATCATGTCTGGGACTTGGTTGATCTACCACCCAATCGTAAGGCCATTGGAAACAAATGGGTCTTTAAGATTAAGCAAAGGGCGGATGGATCCATAGAAAAGTATAAGGCTCATCTTGTGGCGAAAGGTTATACTCAACAAGAGGGTATAGACTATGAGGGAACCTTTTCACCAGTTGTAAGGTTTGCCTCAATACGCCTTATTCTAGCCATCGTTGCACATTTGGATCTTAAATTACATCAAATGGATGTAAAGACGGCATTTCTCAATAGAGAACTAGATGAGGAAATTTATATGAAACAACCAATAGGTTTCATAACTAAAGGTCAAGAGCATAAAGTTTGCAAACTTCATCGCTCAATATATGGCCTTAAGCAATCATCTAGACAGTGGTATCTTCGTTTTTATCGAGCCATAACAACTTTTGGTTTCATGATGATCGAAGAAGATCATTGTGTATATGTTAAACGGTTCGAAGATAAATTTGTGATTTTATCACTTTATGTGGACGATATTCTGTTGGCTGGAAATGACAAGGTTATGGTAATCACCATAAAAGAATGGTTGTCCTCCAATTTTGAAATGAAGGACATGGGAGAAGCTGCTTATATATTAGGAGTTAAGATTAAAAGAGATCGATCAAGGAAACTCTTTACTTTATCACAAGAGTCTTATATTATGAAGATTATTGATCGTTTCAATATGCAGCACTGTAATCCCATTGATACCCCTGTCATGCAAGGTGAAGGCCTAAGTACTGAGATGTGTCCTAAGACTCCAGAAGAAATTAAAATGATGGAAACTGTTTCTTACGCTAGTGTGATCGGAAGTTTGATGTATGTTATGATGTGTACTCGACCCGACATATGTTATGCCGTGGGATTGGTGAGCCGATATCAATCAAATCCCGGTCAAGCACACTAGAAAGCAGTGAAGAGGATCCTGAGATACTTGAAGGGCACCATGGACTATCGACTTTGTTACCAAGGGAATGATTTACGCCTATTAGGTTATTCAGATGCTGATTGGGGTGAAGACCTGGATGAGTGTAAATCGACTTCTGGATATGCGTTCTTGCTCAATGGAGGTGCAATTTCTTGGAATAGCAAGAAACAGACATGCACAGCCTTGTCAACTATGGAGGCTGAATTTATTGTGTGTTCTGCGGCAGTACAAGAAGCAGTATGGCTAAAACGTTTCTTTGAAAATTTAGCCACTATCACTGAAGTTCCAAGACCGGTGACAGTTTATTGCGATAGTCAAGCAACCATTGCCTATGTGAAAGATCCCAAGTATCATGGAAGGACGAAGCACATTGACATAAATAATAACTTCATCAGAGATATTATAGCGCAGAAAGAAGTGATTTTACAATACATTTCAACCAATAGAATGGTTGCTGATCCATTTACGAAGGCTATTCCTAGAGACATATTCTTGACCCACAGGATGTCACTAGGTATGCGTAGAATGTGATATGTGTTATTGTAGAGAATCATTGTTTTATGTATTTATGGACATATGTATTGTACTTGTTTGTTTATTAATGACTTGATGTTTTATCAAAAAATACAAATCCATTATGAGACTAGCACAAGCACACATATATTATTGGAAAGTATGTCAGCAAGTAATAATTGGCTCACTCACACGAGCAATCGCCTCAAGTGCTATAGTTAGCACGTTGAGATGAGACGTTATGTACAAATAAATGCTGAAGAGCAAGTTTGGTACATAAAATATGTCGCCTTGATTAGAGTCAAGATGAGGTCTATGATTTGTTAATTGTAAGACCGAACATGATAGTCCCACAATCATGTATGCATGTAAGATGCCGTGTCACGCCCCGAACCTCGAGTGGTCGATAGAATTTTGCGACGTTCCCAGGACTCGTCACCGACCCTTTATTTTTATTGCACATGCAGAAGCGAATTACTAATCCCCTGACCTCAACAAACATGGGATAGAAAAGCAGGACAACAATTTCAAATCAAATACACTTTTATAAACACTTCAAGCTTATACAGAAGGTCTATGTCATAAAGAACTACTGAGCCACCTATGCTCCTGACCTTTCCGCTTCAAGCTCCTGGCTCTTCACACTAGGGACCTGAAAATGGTTATTCAATAACCAGTGAGATATAAATCTCAGCGAGTTCCACCCCTAAGCCCCGGTTAGTACACCAACTCAACTCAGGGTATCTCTCCAGAATCACACCACAAACAACCAACGACCCACAACTAACAACCAACAATCAATAGTCGATTCGCATACAACCTTACATGGTATGCCATACCCTGCACGTTATAATTTAGCACGATACACGCAATGCACATGGCCATTAGATGATGCATCTCATCAATCACATACGAGTCGCCTCACAAGCGATTTCACCTGGCCATTGCCACACCCTACACGTTATCGATTCATGCGTGCGTGCCATAAGCAATGTGCTTAACTCCTGCATGATCGAAATCACAGATGCCATGATTCTCATGCATTCTTGCACATTGGCACAGTTCAAAAACACAATGCGTATACTCAATGCATACGACAATTGAAACGCCTTGTCCACTCAATTAATCACAGGGGTCTCAACCCAATAACACTTAGCATGCGTTTCAATTATTAATTACTGCCACACATGGGCATAGCCTACTCGCAGTTCGGCTATCTGCGCGTTTAGCCAGCATCATCTCCCCCCGTGGAGCACGGCTTCGTCACTACGTCGACGGCATTCCCGAAGGAGCATCGTCTCCCCCCTTGGAGCACGGCTTCGTCACTACGTCGACGGCATTCCCGAAGGAGCATCGGTCTAGTCGGCCCAGCCTATACTACAACCGGCATCGTCTCCCCCCGTGGAGCACGGTTTCGTCACTACGTCGATGGCATTCCCGAAGGAGCATAGGGTCCAGAATCTACTGCGACCGGCTTCCCGTTGTCTAGGGGCATCCCATATAGGGGTAACGTCCAGCTCAACAGCCCGGGACGGTTTCCTCTTAACCAACACACGACAATTCAATATCGGCCCGGGACACTTTGCATTTCACTCAAATGCCCCGATTAAAATAGTAATCCAGGCCTATTTCCTTCGTATTAAAAACATCTGAGAAAGTAGTCGTGCGTGGGCACACATTAATTCGAACCAGAAAACTGATACTTTCCTTTTTCAAACCCCACTATTCGATATAATACTTAAAATCCATTTTCGGTGTCCAAACCCGACACTCGGGATTTTCTAAATAAAATCCAATTTTTCCAATCACCACACAATTGCACATTTCATCATTCAATTCATGCAGATGTTTATGCAATAACACATCCAATCACTTTATAGGATTAAACCCACATGAAATGAGACACCTTTCGTTCTCGGGTGAACAGTGTTTTTGTGAACAGTACTCGTGAATAGTGTTTCGTGAACAGTAATTCATGAACAGTGCCTCATGAATAGTGTCGAGTGAACAGTAATTTTCGAGAATTTAATAAATGATAAATTAAACTCAGAAATCATTAAAATCATTAATTAAAACAATCAAACAATTAATTAAGCAAAACAAGCTTAATTAAACACATAAGCACAATTAAGCAAATAAAGCAAGATTAAGCTAAACTAATCTAATCCATCCATCTAACCACCTATCTTAGAGCTAATACAACTTAATTAAATCACATAAACTAGAATTAAATCTAACTAAACCAACCTAAGCAAGTTTAGGCACTAATCGAAGGATTAGGAGCTAAACTCACCCGTTAAGCGGGCCGGAGACACCCAGACGCGGCGGCGACGATGGTGGCTACGCACCGGAACCTCTACCACGATGATCCAAGGCGGTCCCAAGCTCAACACAGCAACCACGGCTCGGACTCCCACCGAAAACACTCTCAAAAACCTGCCGGGAGGAGAAACTGAGTTGAACGGCTTGGCCGGAGCTCCGGTGAGGGGGTTTTCCGGCAACCGGCGGCTTCCGGGGGTCTTGGGGATCTTGTGGCTGGATGGAATGGGCAAAGGAACGGCTGGAATGGGAGAAAAATGCCCGAAAACGCGAAACAGTGCAGGCTGCAGGCGGACCGACGGACCGGCGACAGGCGGCTTACGACGGCCGTACAGGACGGACGGTGGCTCCGTTCGAGATGAAATCGGGCTCGTTGGATCGGTCTTTCTCTCCCGGTCACGGTGATAGGTGGCTCATTCTCTGATTTAACCGGGAAGACCACTTTTGACTTGATTCTTCACCGAAGGGTCAGCTGGAGCAGAAACTAGAAGAGAGGGAAAACGAGGAGAGAGAGCTCCGTTCGAGATGAGGACCGAATGAGGGAGAGAGAGGGTGATGGGAGGGCTGTCAAGACCCCCATAAATGCTTGCTTCAAGTCCCCATGCATGACATCATCTTCTCTCTCTTCCTTTGCTCTTATCCAAATGCTTTTAGGGGCAATTTGGTCATTTCCACCTTGCACAAATTACCATTCTATCCTTGGGCTGAAATTGGTGGATGGGCCTAAGAAATGGGCTTGGCCATGAATAGGAGTGGGCTTGGGAATTTATTGGGCTTTGAAATGGTTAAGGCTTGGTCCATGGGCTTAGAAGATGAATAGTTGGTTTGGCCCAATAGGCTCATTTGCTTGACTTAGGCCCATTTGGTGGTTGTCCCAACTTGGGCCTAAGGCCCACACTGACTTGGCTCGGCCCATGTCCTCACGGGCTCGCTTCCTCGGTCCGAATCCCTTTTTCAATTGCTCGGCTTCACTGGCTCTGTCGACTGTCTGAAGTAGCTTCATCCAAAGTCCATCCCGGACATTCCCGATAATTCGAAGTCCAGTCCTAAGTTCTTTTGCCATGTCAATTTCGCCCTAATGCCATTTTGGTTATAACTCAGACTAACGGGCGGCTCAGAGGATTCACGCGTAACCGACTCGTGCCAAACCACGTTCAAGACATCTCGACGCATGGACGTCCTTGACTGCATGAAATTACAGAGGATAGATTCTTATTTCAAAGTACACGATCACTAAGGATCGACATAGGGTCGTTCGCGGATTCGATAACAGTAAACGGAATCACCCGTCGTTCCATTATGTTCTGTCCGCGAATCGACTTCTAGTCGTCCTTAGAATCGGCCTACCTATCTGCAGGATCATCCTCACGCAAGTCTCACGGTCAAGTCGTTTTCTCAGGTCGAGTCCTTTAGTCGTACGAGTTCTGTCCTCATTAGCCTTTCCCCTCAAGGTCAGTATCTCAGAAGTGATCAATTCCGAGTGAGATCAACCAGCAATGCATTGACGAAATTCACATTCATCCATCCTTCAGAGGACTCAAATTTCAGGATGTCACATGCCGGATGCGAGTACTTAATTGGGCGCTATAGAAAGCGAGTTGATATAGCACTCGAGCTAAACATGAGTACGTGAGAAGCACGTGACTATGTTTAGGCTAAAATCCGTATAATGGATATATTTAAGAAATGACATACGCTCTTGTAGAAAGAGAAATCCACTGTAGCATGTAATTCATACTACATGTGCATTGATCGACCGACAAGGGAAGGTGAGTAAAATTATCCCTATTTACTCATCGTGTGAGCCCTTGAGGTAATTTATAATTTACCTCAATTTGTGCCCTATGTTACTTCTGACTATGTTCTCGAAATGAAAGATCAATGTTGCTACTTTAGCATGTTACGGGCGGTCATGAATAGATATGGCCTATGGGACGTGTCTAGAAAAGCAGTTGTTCTAAAATTGAGAGAGACATGAGTGCGAAGGAAGACTATTGTTGTTTTACATCTGTCACATGTATTTACTGGTCGACCAATTATATCGTCTTATGGGGTTGCGGATATAATTGTAAATACATGGTGTTTTTTTTAGGATAATCAAGTATAGCCTTTAAGGGATAGGTATACTTGTATTGATGTAACAAAATATGTCTGGGGCACTGTGAGACATCAATTATTTATTTCTTCTTCGGGGTTGTAGCCATTATATCATCCCTAATAGGTGCATAATTTGAGCTCCCAAGTACAGGTGCACTCACTGGTCGCACGGCTTACTTGCCAGTATGAATTGTTCTGTAAAGTTGATGAATGTTGAACGCTTTGCCTTATATTCTTGATAGAGCGCTATCAAGCCCATCATGTCCGAGTGGGAGATGTTGTACTTTAGCTGGTACGTCCATGATGGGTTGCGATTGGACGCACCGTTTCAAGTTGAAACGTTACGATGGAAAGACACTAATGGAGGGATACGAAGGGAGACGTATAAAAGCTTCCCGAACACAACCGTTGGAATAGTTGTCGGATCATTTGCACCAAAATCTCTCTCCATTTCCATCGTCAAATAAGAAGGCATTCCATTTCAATTTTTGCAAGAACAGTTTGCATTTACGCCATGGAAATCGGGTGCTTTCCTCGTGATCGCATCCAGACCTACGTGAGGTAGTGTTGTTCGTGATTGATTTCCAATTCAACGTTCATTCCGGGGCTATTTGCTGTTTGCGCATCGGAATTAGGTAAGTCGTCTTCCACCGACTAGAATTCCAACAGGGTCCCTACCTGGCTCGGAGAAGGCGGCTAGATGGCGAGCTCTAGACGAATCGAGCTATGGCTGGTCGCCTTGGTGTCTCCGAACCAAGATCCTAGAGGCAAGGGAAGTTCGGACCGAAAAGACACTTACCGAAGATGTGGGTACCGGGAAAGCAAGGTCGGGACGACGAGGATAGCAGCTAGGGGTTGTCGAACTTGACTCCAGCGTGGCCAAACGACCTGAGAACTCCATCTCCGCTCCTCTCTGTCACTTCTCTCCAAAGAACAGACAAACAATCCCCCTCAAACGAGCCAGCCCCCCTCGCTCTTAAGCAACGGTGCGCATGGCTTCCTCGCGTGCCAGATGGCGCTGCCGGCCCACCCCCAGCTGGACATCTCGCGAGCTCAACGCCCTGCCCTCCGTCACACCTGTCCTCTGTCGCGTACGCCGTCCTTCTCTCTTCCCCCTTTTGTCCCTAGTGTAAATGAGGAAGGGAGGAAGAGAGAAAAAGGAGAGGGCTGGGCTAGGAAAAACTAAAGAAGCCGAGCCCAATGGAAGAGAACGGAAAAGAGGGAAGGAGGCTGGGCTGGCCCATCCCCAGCCCATTAATAATAATGATAATGATAATAATAATAATAATGATAATAATAATAATGATAATGATAATAATAATGATGATGATGATGATAATGATGATGATGATAATGATGATGATGATGATGATAATAATGATAATAATGATGATGATGATGATGATGATAATAATGATAATCATAATAATGATAATGATAATAATAATAATGATAATAATGATAATAATAATAATAATAATAATAATAATAATGATTATTAAGATGATGATGATGATGATGATGATGATGATGATCATGATGATCATGATAATAATAATGATAATAATAATGATAATGATAATGATTAGTAATAATAATAATAATAATAATAATAATAATAATAATAATAATAATAATAATAATAATAATAATAATAATAATAATAATAATAATAATAATAATAATAATAATAATAATAATAATAATAATAATAATAATAATAATAATAATAATAATAATAATAATAATAATAATAATAATAATAATAATAATAATAATAATAATAATAATAATAATAATAATAATAATAATAATAATAATAATAATAATAATAATAATAATAATAATAATAATAATAATAATAATAATAATAATAATAATAATAATAATAATAATAATAATAATAATAATAATAATAATAATAATAATAATAATAATAATAATAATAATAATAATAATAATAATAATAATAATAATAATAATAATAATAATAATAATAATAATAATAATAATAATAATAATAATAATAATAATAATAATACTACTACTACTACTACTACTACTAGTAATGCAAATGCTTCCAATGTCCGTATGCCTAGTTTTGCTAGGGGTTAAATAATGAATTATCAAATTGGTTGTCAAAATTTAGGAATTGGCGTAACTCAATTTACAAGTTGCAGTATTTCATAGAAAATTTTTAGCACAACATAGTTACAATTATATTAAACAAACTCTTAATTTTTGTGATTTATATATCTGATTCCTTGTAAAAAATAAAGAAGTATCAAAATATGATCAATTCTATGCTATAGATAATTTACAAAAACATAAAGGCAAATGCTCAATTTACCACTTTTTCCTTAGACAACTTCATACTTCATCTTTCCTCTTCTTCGAAGCAAATGAGTCGGAAAGAGAAGTATCATAGCACCTCCAGTAGGAACGACAACGACGATGGTTATTACGGTGGATTTGTTGCTTTTTCCTGCACACATGCCATTACATCTATGAGACAATTGCCAAACTAATCTGAAAACTTCTTAGATGAAAGCATGGTTAACATTTAAACATTCTTACACCCCATTTAACTATATTGGAATTAGACCTAAGACTGAAGTGTGATGATTTGACATGTAGGAAGGGGCCTTGAGATACCTCAATGGAAAGGCTTAATCGAGAAAGTTTGAACTTCAATTGCAATTCTAGTATCTATAAGTATTTGATTAAGGTAAAATGACGAGGCTAAAGGAAAAACAAATTCTAGGATGAATAAACCCCGTTTGATCACCTATCAATTTGTAAATTAAATTTGAAGGAAGAGCAGACTGAACTATCATCTATTATGTTAACTACATTATCATCACATGCATACTCCACCTTAATTCCTATGTTAGCTACACTATCATCTGTTACCCTTGCACTTTGAACCATGATTCCTACTAGTTCCTCACCTCACTGCAACAACAACAACATGGATGGTTACGAATGTTGGACCTTCATTTAGAATGTCTCTTCCATTTGCTACTTCCAAACTCTCTTTGTTTTTCTCTTTCTCATTAGCCAAACCTTGCATCATATCATATGCCATGTTATATTATCGCTACTTCTTTATCACTCTGTATAGAGCAAGATGGACTTTATCATTTCTAGGGAAGTTGTAGTGTGCCCGATTAGAAGAGTATTAGTGAAGTTCTCAAAAGAATCCGAGAGTAATGCCAATAACATTATGCCTTGTTTCTCATTGGAAAAGGCTTCATTGACATTTTCCAAGTCCATCTTGAATTTGTTAAATTCATCTAAAATAGGCTCTGATTGATGTACCTTTGACCATGCTAAATTGAATCATCCTTTTGAGTATATATAAGTAATTATTCAAACCCTTTGTCAAATAAAGTGACTCAAGTTTTTTCCCATAATGCTATCATAGCCTTTTCTTAGACCACTTCAATCAACACCTTATCTCACAAAATCAACAAGATTATGCTCTTTTCCTCCATCAATTGTATTTCATCGGCGTCTTTCATTTCTTTCAACAGCTTATCCTTACTATCCAACTCCTTCTCTGAATTTTGGATTGTTAAAGGGCATGCATCTTAATGCTCCATTACTTGCTCCTCCAATTGACGTTCTCAGTCTCAACTCTTGCTCCAAACATGATCCCAAATACAATATTCCACACAGTGATTAGATAACAAAAATGCTAGTTCTAGAAATCCTAAATTTAGGTTTGATATTAGTTCTCATGAAATAGCATTGACGCCAACGAATATTGCAATTAAGTACTCGTCAAATAATAAGATATTGAAATTATTAGAGAAATCAACCAAATAATAAGAAAACCAAATACTTACATGATTCAGTTTGATTGTTGGTATTTATTTTACAGGGAGAACCAACTGCAAAGAAATCCAATGTGAATTCGTAGAATTAAACAAACCACTCAAGTGTTTCCACCCTTAGATTACACTCAAGGAATTCGCAATTGTGTTTACGCACAACCTCTCATGGTTTCACTAAAAAAATTCAAAAAGGGAAAAACTAGACGCTCCAAGCTTTATCCGTAATTGAATGGATGAACTCCACTAGTAATTATGGCAGCTGCCGTAGCGCATGAGCACTTGGACTTAAATCTCCCTTAGCCAGCTCACATTAACTTTATGAATATATTATACCGCCACAAGAAGGCCAATTTTGGTCTTCTCCATGAGCCGCACAGTGAGTTGGACTTGTTGGAATTCCTTGGCCAGACTTAAACATGGACTTTGACTCCAAGTGGAATTATGGTGTCTGGTTTGCCTTTAAATTCGATCCAGACTTAAGTCAGCAACAGAGTTCTGATTGCACGAAAATTTGTATTTCCACGCATATGGGCTGGACTTCGATTGGGTCGGGTTTTCAATCAACGGGTTCAAGCTCGACACTTAATTTCAAGATTATAATCACAAGTTCAAGCTCGAGACATAATTTAACACGTACATTCTCTGTCATTAGGCTTTGTCATGCATGAGCAAGCTTTGCACTTGGGACATATCAAGCCTCACCATAGCCCTTCCTCGATTAAGGACTATACGGCTGTCTGATTACCTCTTTCTTCATTGAAAGAGGCTCTCAGTGTCCAAACATATATATCTTCCTACTAATACTAAATAAACTTAAATCTAACAAGAAACTAGTTCAAAATAGCTAAGGAAAAGAAACAAGCGCTCCCGATGGATAACATGTTTTTATTGATGATAATTCCTCATCTGCATCTGTAACTAAAGGCAAATCTATATTCACCATTTTCCAACTTTTTGATATAGTAAATAGACACTTAATTTTCTATTAAGACAAAGAGGAATAACAAATAACAAATGTACCACAAAAAAATTGAGTCTTTGATATAAAAGTGACCGAAGAATGGGCAGGTTGCGATGGAGACAGGACTAGTTTTTCAATAAATTTAAATTTCAAGGAAGTAGGAAGGAAAGCAAATAATCGAATGAAACTACACAAACATGGAAATCATTAAGGGCGATATTGTCGAATCGGCAAAAGGTAGAGATTTAGTCGGCGGATATAGTCACACCCTTTCTACAATCTACAGACTTCTATGCAACAACTATTTTCATTTGATTTTTTCCCTTTGTAAAAGAATCGTTGGAAGATGCAATCAAGGTAGATGGTGCCATCAGCAAAACCAAAGCAAATTTGATGTTCTCATATCCGACAATCAACCTTGACAAGCTTCAGATCATACGGTCGACAAGGCCGTGCACAGAGTCACGGGAGGACAGACTCAGCTTAAAATTGATTTTAATGTTTCAAAAGTTAAAGACTCGTCCCTTCCGTGTCCCATCCGAATTACAAGAACCTTGGACAAGCAACTACAGACCATAGAGTTGAAAGCAGGAAACAGTGAAGGGATCTTCGTCGATCATACGTGCTGTTTTTCGTGAAACTGGGACGAGGGCAATTTGGTGAGCAGAAACGCTTTTTATCCTTTTGGAATGAGAATTCCAAGTCCAGTAAACTTACCGAAACGAAATTTTACACCAGTGGTCTAGAAGTAGTGGAAGAAAGGCAAAAGAAAAGTTCCACATACCTTCAGATGTCGTAACCGGAGGCAGCGACATTGTATAAGGGGTACGACTCGTACCTCACGTTGCAGCTCGGGTGACCGTCGTCGCTCCTTCCTTCACCTCGAGAATATCAATCCCTGACAGGAGGCATCCGTCACACTCCAACTCCGTCAAGTTCGGCATGCACTGCGCCATCGTGTACAGCTTCTGCAAGCTCGTCATATTTATCTCTGCGCATGCTAATTTCTTCCCGGACGTGCTGCCTGAAGCCCTATAGGCAACGTCCCTCATGCTCTTTCCAAGTTGTTGCGTGAACCTGGCCCGTTCACTGATGTTCCTGGTGTTCATCGTTCTGGCAGGCTTCTCTTCCATGACGGAGAAGATGGACTGGTTCGAGTACCGCAACATGCACTCATCGTACCAGATCACAGAGACTCGCTGGTTGGGGCATATCTGGAGGATCTCCTGTTTTCCAGTGGACATGCAATCGCTGCACGTGGCGGTGTCAAGTTTGTTAAGAACAGCAAGAACAGAAGCTCTACTGATGCTATTACTGATATCAGTAAGAACAGGGGAAGTAAGATATACAAGAAGAAGTTCGAAGAGGAAACATATGAAGAAGAAGAAGTAGAGAATATAAAGGGATAAACTCTGTATAATGTTGCAAGTCTTGGCTTAGTAGTTAGTCTAGTATTATTCAGTTCTAGAAGTTAGTTAGTTTGTTGCTCTGTAAAAACAGTTTCGAGAGATAGCCATTGTATATAAAGACTAACTCTCGTGATTGAAAAGATATAGAAAAGAGAAGAAGTTTTTCCATCTCAAGATCTCTCTACAGTTTTCTTACTTCTTCCTTGCGCATAAACTTCTTCATGGTATCAGAGCAATGGTCGATCATCCTCATTGGATAGCTTGCAAAGGTGCTATAGCAGTAGAAGCGATTCTCTGCTCACTGGATCTGGTCTTCTGATTACCAAATCCAACTCGATCCAAAGCTGATCCAGTAACCGCGATGACGACGATGACAAATCTGGTTCAGCGAATCTTTCTCGATCGCTCTCAAGAATCAGCATCACTGATCAGCGGATCTTTCTCGATCGCTCTCAAGAATCAGCATCACTGATCCGCTCGATCGCTCTCAAGAATCAGCATCACTTGATCGGGAGCTCAAAGAGTGAAGCTAGTGAAGCTTCGATTCGTGCTGAGTTTTGAAGATCTTGACTCAACTCCGAGGATAGAGATCTAAGGCCGATCAACTGAATTTCGATTCGAACTCTCCTATTCATCAATTGAAGTTGCAGTCACAAGCTATGAATCCTAAAGAAATCATCTCGATGCTATATAAAAATGGCTGAATCTGCAGCAGATTGAAGTTAGCTTCAAAGTTTCGTTGATCGATAAGACATCAATATCTTCCAACAGATCTGTGAGTTGGTACTTTTCATCTATATCTAAATCTTCATCAGAAATATACTTGTAGCAGCATTTAACAAATCAGTAGAATTCGTGTCTACAACTAGAGTTGATCAACGATCAGGAAGAATAGAATGGCAGCAAGAAATTTGAGATATCCTTTTCCTATTCATGTTAATATCTCAAATTTTGTTACCATCAAATTAGCTGAGAATAACTTCCTTCTATGGCAAGCTCAATTCTATAGATTCTTAAGGAGCCAAGATCCGTTTGGCTTTGTGGATGGGGAAATTCCACCACTTGCAAAGACATTCCAGGTTGAAGAAGGAGGTCAAACTTCTGAGGTTCCTAACCCTGATTACAATGACTGGATAAAAACAGATCAGCTTGTGTCTTCTTGTATTAGTGGTGCCGTATCAAAAAATATACTCAGCTTGATAATTAGCTTGAACACTGCTTATGAAGTTTGGCAAACTCTGCTAAATCGATTTACACAAAAGTCAGTAGCTAAGGAGTTTGAGTTAAGAGGAAAACTGCAGGCTTGCCAGAAACGTGAACGAACACTATCAGCATACCTCAAGGAGTACAAGTCAATATGTGATCAATTGAATGCCATAGGAAAACCAGTTGATGAAATCACAAAACTATTCGGAGTTCTGGAAGGTCTGGGATCTGAGTATGAAAGTTTTAAAACTACAATCTATTGCTTAAAACCGCAACTAGAATATGATGAAGTAATCTCACACTTAGAAAGATTCGAAGCCAGGTTACAGAATTACTCTTTAAATCAGTTCAGCCCTAACCTAGCTTACTATGGCCAGAGGAAAACTGAAGCTATATATAAAGAAGAGGCTGACAGAGAATATATACAACAGAATACTATCCTTAAAGGATCAAGAACAAATAATCGTGGAGGAAGAAATTATAACAGAGGAAGAACATATAATGCCAGATACAGGAACTTTGGTTATCCTGGAAGAAACATGAGTTATAGAAATAATAACTCAAACTATGAACAAGAAAATCAGCAGTTCAAACAACACAATACCTCCTCTGGTTTGGGTTCTGTTCAAGGATTTAGACCCATACAATGTATCAGCACAAAGGTATTCTGATACCAGGTCATATCCTGCATCAAATTCAACTTCACAAAAAGGTGCATATGGAGAAAACAGCAGAACACACTTGACTTGAGTGTCAAATCTGTAAGAGGCCTGGTCATGATGCCTTACATTGTTGGTATCGGTTTGATAACTCCTATCAAGCTGAGGAGATAACAACAGCACTAGCAACTCTACATATTGAGGAGGAAAATGATCAAGAATGGTATCCAGACACTGGAGCAACAGCCCATATTACATCTAATGCTGGTATACTTCATAGTCTTTCTAAAAATAACAATGCTGACACAGTCATGATAGGCAATGGTATGTGTTTACCTGTCAAATTTATTGGTAATGCAATACTGAATGCTGCAATTGATGCTTTGCCTTTAAACGATGTGTTGATTGTTCCTGAGATTAAGAAAAATCTTCTATTAGTGTCAAAGTTAACTGATGATTACCCATGCTCCTTTATCTTTAATAAAACTGGTGTGTATATCACGGACAGCACCACCAACACAACCATGAGGCTAGGAAGCAAGGTTAGAGGGCTGTACAGAGTAGACTCTCATGCTGCAAAAGTCTACTTCACTCAAAGGCAAAGAATTGTTGCAGAAAGTATCTGGCATCAACGACTGGCTCACACAAATCAGAGTATCTTGAAGCATTTAAGGAATCAAAATCTGATTCAGTACAACAAAGAACTACAGTCTGTTTGTAGAAGTTGCCAAATAGCTAAGAGTACTGCTCTACCTTTTTCTTTATCAAATTCTATAGCTACAAAACCTCTCGAACAAATTCACTATGATATCTGGGGGCCTTCTCCAGTTAAATCTTTTCAGAGTTTCAAGTACTATGTCATTTTTGTTGACAATTTCTCTCGGTTCAGTTGGATATATCCATTAAAGCTGAAGTTAGATTTCTATAGTATTTTCCTCATGTTTCAAAAGTTAGTAGAAAATCAGCATAGCTGTAAAATCAAGACTTTCCAGTGTGATGGTGGAGGAGAGTTTATTAGCCAAAAGTTCATAACTCACTCACAGAATTGTGGCATTCAACAGCATATCTCCTGTCCATATACACCTGAACAGAATGGAATACCTGAAAGGAAACATCAACATATAGTTGAACTTGGATTGGCTATGTTATACCATGCAAAAATTCCATTATAGTTCTGGGTAGATGCATTTGTGACAGCCAACTACATTGTTAACATTCTTCCTACTCACAAGTTATAGATGCAGTCTCCCTTCAACAAATTGTATCAACATAAGCCAAGATATGACCATCTCAGAACCTTTGGCTGTGCTTGCTATCCCTGTCTTCGACCATATGCACAGCACAAACTTGATCCACGATCTCTAACCTATGTCTTTCTAGGATATAGTGATCACTATAAGGGATATCGATGTCGTGTCCCTACTACTGGTCATGTCTACACTAGTTGACATGTAGTATTTGATGAGAATTTCTTTACTTTCTCTCAGAAATTAGCAACAGTTTATCCATTCTACACACACTTGTATAAGTTGTGGACAGAAGAAGAGCAGTTTCTAGCTCCATCTACTACAGATCACATAAAACATTCAACTCCTCAGTATACAAATTGGGAACAATAATCCACAGCTCATCAAACAAATGGAATAGTCTCACCTGAATGCACAGAACAAGCAATTTCTGTTTCTCCAACTGAACTCTTTACGGATCAAATGTCCATCACCACTCAGAATAGTCCACAACAAGTTGAAATACCAGTTCCCATAACTAAGACAACAGATGGATCGGATATGGAACAACACACTTCAAATAATTAGACAAATTCACAAGGTACATTACTTACTCACCCTATGCAGACTAGGTCTAAGTCTAGCATTATCAAGACCAATCCTCGATATGCATGTCTTGCTATATATGAAGTACCTACTGAACCAAAAACAATCAAATCAGCCTTAGCTCATAAAGGCTGGTTTAAAGTAATGACAGAAGAGATGGATGCACTTTATCAGAATAAAACTTGGGATTTAATCCCTTGAACTGGTCAAATGAATGTCATTGGCTGTAAATGGGTATTTAAAACAAAGCTCGCAGCTGATGGTACCCTTGATAGACTTAAGGCTCGACTGGTTGCTAAAGGATTTCATCAGGAAGAAGGGATTGACTTTACAAAAACCTTTAGTCCAGTCATCAAACATGCTACAATTCGTATAGTTCTATCTGTAGCCATGATGAAACACTGGCCAATCCATCAACTAGATGTCAAAAATGCATTCTTACATGGTACTTTGAATGAGATAGTTTACATGGAGCAGCCTCCTGGTTTTCAAGATCCCAAAAAACCTCATCATGTCTGTCTCCTCAGGAAGTCTCTGTATGGACTTCGACAAGCTCCTCGAGCTTGGTTCGACAAGTTCAGCAACTTTTTGATTGAATATGGGTTCTTTTGCAACTCAACCGACCCATCCTTATTCATCTATCATACTGATACAGACACCATCCTTCTACTACTATATGTTGATGACATTATCCTGACTGGAAGCTCCTCTCAGTTACTTTCCAACCTTATTCATTCTCTAAGTCTTCAGTTCTCTATGAAAGACCTTGGCCCACTACACTACTTTCTTGGCATTGAAGTTAAAAATATTTTTGATCACCTGTTTCTTTGCCAGACTAAATATGCGTGTGATCTTCTTACTCGAGCTTCAATGCTTGAGTGCAAACCAATTACCACCTCTGTATCACTAAAACCACCTGTTCTGATAAATGATTCTACTCTCCTCTCCAATCTTGTTGAGTATCGAAGCTTAGTAGGTGGTCTTCAGTATCTGACTTTAACATGACCTGACATTGCCTATGCTACAAATCAGCTGTGTCAGAAATTACAGAAACCCACTATTGCAGACTTACATAAACTCAAGAGAGTTTTGAGATATGTCAAAGGCACTATCAATCTTGGAGTCTTTATTCACTCTCGAAGCTCTCTCCATCTGTATGGGTTCTCAGATTCAGACTGGGTAGGATGTGTTGAAACAAGAAGATCAACAACAAGTTTTTGTACATACCTTGGCTCTAACCTCATATCTTGGGCAGCAAAGAAACAATCCACACGCCGTCGCTCCTCTACGTAAGCCGAGTATCGTGCTCTTGCTTCTGCATCTGCTGAACTTACCTGGATCAGCTTTGTCCTTCGTGATATAGGATGCTCATTGCCTCGTACAACACAGCTCTTTTGTGACAATAAATTAGCCATTTCTCTTACTATCAATCCTATCTTACACGCTCGCACCAAACACATTGAGATAGACTTTCACTTTGTTCGGGAAAAAGTCTCTTCAGGATCACTACAAGTGAAGTATGTTCCAAGTATCCATCAACTTGCTGATATATTCACCAAATCTCTCCCTCGTATTACCTACTATCAGCTACGAATCAAATTAGGAATTGGTATCTACCCCATTCCCAATTTGAGGGGGGATGTTAAGAACAGCAAGAACAGAAGCTCTACTGATGCTATTACGATATCAGTAAGAACAAGGGAAGTAAGATATACAAGAAGAAGTTCGAAGAGGAAACATATGAAGAAGAAGAAGTAGAGAATATAAAGGGATAAACTCTGTATAAGGGTGTAAGTCTTGGCTCAGTAGTTAGTCTGGTATTATTCAGTTCTAGAAGTTAGTTAGTTTGTTGCTCTGTAAAAACAGTTTTGAGAGATAGCCATTGTATATAAAGACTAACTCTCGTGATTGAAAAGATATAGAAAAAGAGAAGAATTTTTTCCATCTCAAGATCTCTCTACTGTTTTCTTACTTCTTCCTTGCGCATAAACTTCTTCAAAGTTCACCACAGCGGAGGAAGAGCCTGTAGGCCCGATCGGGAGGGTTTTGGCCGGCAGTGGCGTTGGCGAAGCCGTCGGTGCTATTGTTGGCGGCGGAGGAGAGGGAAGAGAGGAGGGCGTCGAGGTTGCATCGGTAGGTGGAGTTGGAAGTGAAGAGGGTGGTGTTATAGCAGGAGTCAGAGAAATATTCGCGTGCAGCTTCGGTACTGAAAATTTTGAAGAAGAAGAAGGAGAGAGAGAGAGAGGGAGACGGCAAAGCAAGATTTCATGGCTGGATCGATGATTGTATTGGCTATAGCTGGATCGGCATGGAATTATAGGAACAACAATGTTTGAATTGTTGTCCCAAGGAGTATTGTCCGTTCTAGAGGTTCCGTGCACTCGCACACCACGACTCCGCCGACAAGTCTTGTGCACCTCTATGATGGATGTCAAGTTTGTAGACCCCGCGTGTTTTAATTAATTAATTAATTAATTAGATAAATAGAAACCAACAAATCTAAAACCACTTGTCGGGCGGAGGATCGGCCCCACCAGCTCCCGACTGAAATCTCCACCGCGAGTGGAATTTATCGCGTTCCCTCTTGCGATCGCCCGTTGCTCGATTAGTTGCGAACATTGACTCCTGAATTTTAATCGACAAATTTGTAACACACAATTAGATGGTTAAAATAAAGAAAAAGAGACCAACTTCCTTAGCTCAAATTCTCATCTCATAAATTGCATATTTCAACCCATTCGGTGCGTCAAAGAGAGCTACAAAAAAATTTGTGGATTTAGGAGTGTAGTTGTTCCTATGCCCATCCGATTGACATATAATTACTTCATTGTAGAGTAGCTCCCAGTCATTTATGATCTTTTTCCATGTCTGTAGTAATTCGTAGACCAGGATGGCAAAAACAATGGTGTAATTTAGGTGAATGACTTAGTGTAGCGTAGACGATTCCGGGGGAGAGCGTTAAATTGTAACTAAGAAAAGGGAAGGTTGCAACCAACCAGCGCATTTCAAAAGGCCTGAGGCATTCCAATAGACAAACATAATTCGGAATCTGTAGTGAAACAGCAAAGAAAACACGAAGACGCAGAAAGAATCAAAGGCATAGAGAAATGAATATTGCTTCTTTTCAGAGAATGTTGGCTACCGTTATCGGTCTTCATTGTATTTACCAGATTGCGAGAGGCATGCCGGACGAGACAAGGTGCAACAACATTGCAGCGAGAGACAGATACAACGAGGGAGATGGTTATTGTTTCTGTTTATACGGAATTCGAGAGATTTTCGCATTAATGTTGCCGGATCTCGTGTATAACTATTATGGACATAATACGGCTTTCTATATCCAGTGCTATGGTCTTGCGGCTTGCAATGGTGCCCTTGCAGATATGATCGTACCAGGTGCTGGGAGCATCATGCTCACGACGTGCTCCTGACGGAATGCTCAGGAATCAAGGTTCAGCTCCATCTCGAAGATTGTAGAATGAGATAAGAGGTGTGCTTATTTACCGAATAAATCTTCCTTCTCTGAAAAATTGCTCTTTGTGCGTGGTTATTACTATATGAGAATCCTCCAATCTTCATGGTGTTACTGTTAGAATCTTTGCGAAGACTTAAAGCGATATGATAATGTTGAGTGTCATAGGGCATCGGCTATTGTCGTTGAAGATTTTTTGAAAACCGTCACCAAAAATTTTAGGGACGGCTCAATTGCCTGTCCCCAAAGGATAACAAAGATACGCTCATCCCGTCAAGTCCATGATGAGAAGATTGATAGAGTTAATAATTTTAATACCGTGACAACTAATTGAAAAGATACACCGATCAATCAAAGAAATAAGAAGACAAAAAGATTTGTAAGTACTAGAATAATGGAAAATATATAGATGTCTCCATAATCATCTAAGTAGCGACCCAATGCTGGGTGTTGAATGAGTAGTATCGAAAGAAGTAGATGGTCTATAATCAACACCATCAAAGGAATTCCCAACGTTAAGATCAGCAACTTCTTTAACTTTGGAAAGAAAATTAGACGTCTTAAATGGAGAATAAAGGTTGTTTGAAGCAGTGACGAAGCCACCATAGCGACCTCTTTGAAATTGTCAGATTGATGAGAAACAATGAAAACTACATAAAATGTTTGGAAGACAAGGGCTGTAACATTTGGTTAAATGTTAGTTCTAAATGATTTCTTTATAAAATTAAGAAGGGTCTTTTTGGAAATGAAAAGTGGAGATACACTTTACTCTTTCTAATAGTAATGTATTTTTCAGAAGAGCAAAAAAGGTGTAATTCTGAGCACAAAATAATAGAATTATGCTAGATTTGAGAATTCTTTTGTGCCAAGATATCATACATGACTGCAACAAATTTATTCATGATTTCACAAGAGAAATTACATTGACAATACAAATAGATAATCTTTGTCTGGAGCTATACTACTGACAAAGAATATAACGACTCAAAATACTTGGATTTATAAACAACACCAAAACCCAACTAGTTTCAATAGTAAAGAAATGAGTAGTCTACTATGTCAGCTAACGAACACTTGAATTTGTTTATTTAGTCTACACAAGAGAAGTAACTGGATTGAGTCGTATAGAAGCACAATAATGTACAAATGCAGGATCGACTTATCATTTAACCTCAAATAGTAACAAAGTCTTAGACGAACCATACTGACATGTATAGACTCTTCTTTTAGCACTTCACCCCCCAAAGCAATTAATAGCTTATCCTCCAATTACATAGATGTTTGCTTATTATTAATAAATAATCTCAGTGGGGAGCCAAGCAATCTCACTATGAGACCACCCATAACGAAAGATTTCACTTCCATCGCCATTCACCGGGGGTACAATTCCGTAACCGACATGCCATTAGTCGACGAAGGCATAGCCCTCCTAGGGGATTGGTCCAATTCAAGCTCTTTCATTGGAATGCTCAATCTCTGCATTCTACTTTGGACGAAGAAGGCTGGATGTCGAGGCGATGGTGGAGTAATGGAATTGCTACGAGCATGAGAACTACGGTGGCCATGGTGGGTCTAATAGCCGGATCTTCTTGAATGCATAGTAAGCAAATGTGCAAGCATCGAAGTGCTTCATCTCTTGAATATGAATCCATTATAGCCGGGTCCAACACTTCTAAGGACTTGCCATCTCTCCATTGATTCCATGCCTGTAAGAATAATTCCGGAAAATTTTCATAGAATTGCAGCATTAATTCGATTACTCATCACGCAAGACATGTGAATCTTGCAAAAACCATATTATGACCAAGGAATAGAATAATAATCATAAGTGTTTCTATAGGTTAAAGGACTAAATTTTTTACCGAGGAATTAGAATTAGAATTTACAAAGCTACAAAGAGTGCGGTGTAAATATTCGTTGTAGTAGCATAGTGAAACTTACATAACTAGCAAGATATTCACCCCCATCCAATTGGTGGTAATAGTTATTTCTCTTGCCGCAAATGATTTCTAGAAGTAGTATGCCAAAGCTATAAACATCGGATTTCACCGAGAACTCTCCATGCATTGCATATTCTGGAGACATGTAACCACTGCAAAAACAAACATTGACCACGTGTAAATTGCAGATTTAGATTCATATCGAGTAGCATCCTTAAATAGATAAAATGAGCAAGTCCGGCATCCAATGACAAAGTCATCTATTCAAAAACTAAGACTTACAAAGTTCCCACAATTTTATTTGTGCTAGCTTGAGTTTGATTAACTCCAAAAATTCTTGCCATGCCAAAATCCGAAATCTTTGGGATCATTTCACTGTCTAACAAGATATTACTACATTTTAAGTCACGATGAATGATCCGGAGACGAGAATCTTCGTGTAAATAGAGCAATCCTTGAGCGATCCCAAATAATATTTTGTATCGTAATGGCCAATTCAATTGACCATTTTTTTGAGGATCTGCATCATTGCACCAAAACTCATTATGTGCAAGCATGTGGCATCTATTAAAAAAATGAAGGCGAATATATTTACTGTCATCAATCAAAGGTAGCTTAACAAAAAAAATAAAAAAACTACAATCATTTGAAAGAATGAAAAATGTTTTAATTTCAAGGTTTTCATAGCTAGTGAAAGCTCGAATAGTTGATTTCAAGCATTATACATTCTCCATATAAGAAGGTTAACTGCAACATACCAAATAAGAAGTAATCAAGGCTTTTATTTGGCACAAACTCATAGGCCAGTAGCTTTTCGTATCCCTCCAAGCAAAATCCGAGCAGTCGTACAAGGTTTCTATGTTGGAGTTTCGCAACTAACAGAACTTCATTCTTAAATTCTTCATCACCTTGACTTGAGGTTTGAGATAACCTCTTCACCGCAATTTGTTGTCCATCAGGAAGTCTACCCTAAAGATTTTGAATATATTGCATCACAACTTCTTGAAACTAACATGTAAATGCTTTACATGTTTCTATTTTTCTTTTTTGGCACCATTATGTTCCATTCATGTGTAAAGCATTCTTGATTGTTTCTATTATGTAATACTTGCCTGAAAAACCTCGCCAAATCCACCTTCACCCAACTTATTTGCAGGAGAGAAATAATTTGTCGCGGTTTGTATTGTTGCCAAGTCAAATTGCAAGGACTCCATAGTGATAAGTTCATTTGCACCTGCATTACCAAAAAATGCAATTTGATTATCAAATTAGATCAACATTGGCTCCTAGTAGCGTTTATACTATTTCTAGTGTTTGGGAATATTATCACAATGAAGAGCCGCATAGTAGATTGGTAGGGTTGTCCCTTTAAGTTTCCCCTCTTGATTGGTCATGAAAGAAAAGAAAACACAATATCATTAATATTGTTGGTAACAAAGCAACGAGATGAATCTTGTGTCATGATCACTTCTTCATGTTGAATGTAGTGCTAATCTGTTAATTACGGTGCATATGCTATCTATGCTCGGAGGGAATTGCTAAATGATGGGAGCATTTTGAGACCTTGTCACGAGGTGTTGGGGTTTATTTCACATATGTGTGGAAAGGCTGGTAATCGGTTTACAAGTGTAAGGGAAAACTTCACCCTTTGAGATAATTTTTTGGCATAAGAGAAACCCAAGACCACTTAACATTGATATCAAATTCGATTATTGGTGGCCCATTCCCAATATATATCAATGTTTAATGAATATTTCAAAGAAGGAATTTTGTGACCAACTTGGTTTCCAAATAGATAGGCATTGTGGTGTAGCAACATGGGGCTTTATGGCAAACTTCATGGCTTAGTTCAGAAATAGAGACCTAGGGTGAAGTTAGGCATTAGAGATTCAAATTAAGATAAGTTGATGCTGAAGGATACCTAAATTAAGGGAGAGCAAACCTAACACTGGAGCTCACATGTCAATGAGAGATTATTAATATAAACATGTGAGTTGTATTAGAGAAGTCTCACATCAGATAATTGATGTGGTGTTGAGCATTAATATATCCTAGTTGGCTTATAACTCATTGACTTAAGCTTTTGAGTGAAGGTAGGTACAACTGAATATGTTGATGGGCTTGGACTTGGCTATCTCTTGGAGATATCCTCAGGTGAAGGTATCGAACTTCTGATGTACATTTCCAACACTTCGTTGGTCATGTCAAATCTTTATCCCTCTGGCACGACTCATGGCATCCTAATGGGATCTCGTTGGATATATACCCAAGGCGAGTAGTTTATGATTCTCTTCTTTGAACTGCAAAAGCAGCTGGTATGATTTGTGCTCTAAATGGAAAAGGCCCAATGTGAGGTTTGAAGACTTGGTATCAATCCAGGCAGCTATTTGTGGTTTAATTTTTTCAAAGTCTTCTTTGGCAGACCAAGATACTTGCACTGCTGCTCCTTGCGACATTCTTAACTCTACTTCAGCTTGGGAGATTGTGAGGAAAAGAGGCACAATAGTTAAATGGAATCGGCTGATTTGACTTTCGTCTAATTTGCTGAGGTTTGGATGCATATTTTGGTTGGTGATACAAGATAAGATTGTTGAGTGATCTTGGGCCCTTCTCACTCCAAAGGGGGAGATTTTCTTTGGTGTTTGGTAAAATTTAATAGAATTGTTGCATCTATTTATCTAGAAGGCCAAAAATGAGCTGTTTCATTTCCAAAGTATTCCTCTTACAGATGGAATTATAATTGCTTGTGTAGTCAAGTATAGTTGTGAAGGTTGAAAGAGCATGAAGAATCGGATCTTTGTCCTTGATCTTTTCCATTAGATATGCCACATTAATATCAAATGAACTCTTAATTTGTGTGATTAATATATCTAATTTCTTACGAAAAATAAAGAAATTTCATTATATGCTCATTTATATGATGTAGATAATTTACGAAAAAATAAAGGCAAATGATCGATTTACCGCTTTTTCCTTTGACGGCTTCATACGTCTTCATTCCCTTTCTTCGAAGTAAACAACAAGTGAGAAAGAGAAGTACCATAACACTTCCAACAGAAACGGTAATGGCGATGATCGTCACGGTCGACTTGTTGCTTTTTCCTACACACGTACCATTACATATGTGAGACAACTAATTTAAAAAACATTTTAGATGAAAGTGGGCTTAATATTTAAACATTCTAAGACTCTACTTCACTAGGTTGGAATTAGACCTAAGACTAACACGTGAAGGTTGGCAATTTGACACGCAATAAGGGGCCTTGAGAGATCTGAATAGAGAGGTTAAACCAAAAAAAAGAAAAAAATCTACGGTGAGAAACCCCTATTTCATCACCTATTAAGGGGAAATTAAATTCGAAGGAGGAGCAGACTTAACAGAAACATGTAAACCGTTTGATCACTGGAACTATTATACGTTATAACCACTACTTTACCATCACCTGCAAACTCTACCGTGGCTCATTTACTCTGGTACTTGAGATGGTCTCTCTGTAGTGACTTACCTCATCATTACATCGACCATTCCGGATATCGGACCTCTATATAGAATACTCTTACATATGTTATTTTCAGACTTTATATTTTTCTCTATCTCAGATAACCAAACCTTGCATCATATCATGTGCCAAATCATCTTTTCGCGGCTTCTTTTTCACTCCCTAGAAACAAGGAAATCGTAGTGCGCCCCCTTAGAAGGATATCAGTGAAATTTTGGCAGAGATGTCAATAACTTCTGGCCTTGTTTCTCATCAGAAAGGGCTTATTTTCGTTCTCAAGTCCATCGTGAATTTGTTAAACTCATCCAAATGAGCTTTGATTGATGTGCCTTCGGCCACCCATAATTGAAACATCCTTCTTAGCATATGCAAAAGACTATTCACACCTTTCATAAGGTAAAGTGACCCAAATTTTGCCAATAATGTTGCCACATCCTTCTCTTTGACCACTTCAATCAACACCTCATCTGACACATTCAATAGGATTATGCTCTTCTACTTCTCCATCAACTCTCGACCACTTTCATCACTTCTGGTAACTTAACCTTGCCATCCAACGGATTCACCAAACTTTGGATTGTTAACATGGCACACATCTTAATGCTCCACAACCCAAAATTATTCTTTCTAATGCTTCTCAATCTCACGTCTTGCTCAGGCATAATTATAATTAAAGTATTCCAAACAATGATCATGCAAAAGCCCTAAATCGATTCTAGAAATCCTAACTTTGGTATCAATTGACGTAAAATGACACAGTAGTTAATGGATCTTGCAGTTTAATATCAACCTGAGATAACTAAATTGTTTGAAAAACTCCCTGTGTATTTTGATGATTCTGAAACTATCCTTAGTTTGTCGCGACCTCTTTTTTTTTCGGCGCCCGATCGGGGCGGGCGCCTCGCGGAGGCTAATGGCTCGGCTGGATTAATTAAGCCCTGACTCTCCCAAGTCCACCAATTCACGACTTTAATAATCTGAGTTTTTTAACCTGTAAATTAATTTTTAAAACGGAGTTGCCACTAATCAATTTGGGGTGGGTTGATTAGAAACCCATGCAAAGTATTGGGAGAAATACTCGCCCCTGCGCAACCAGAGAAATTAGGATCGGGGACTTGATTACACTAGTTAATCACTAATGCCCTTTCGGTACCTAATCTTGTTTAAACCCTTAGGCCTTTTGGTTGTTTTAGGGATTTTCCATGCATTTTTAGGAGGAAAAACATTTTTGGGTCTTTTTCTATTTTTTTTGGACATAAAAGGACAGTTTTGGATTTTTCGCATTTTCTGGAAAATTAAAGTCTTTTTGGCTTTTTCTGAATTTTTGGCCTTTTTGGATTTTTGGCATTTTTTGGAAAATATGAAAAAAAAATTTGATTTTTTTTTGAAAAATAAAATATTAAAAAATATTTTTGGAAAATAAAGTATTTATTTATTAAAATATTATTTAAAACAAAAAACAAAAAAGCCGACCCCGACAGACGGGCTGTGTTGCGGGCCCGACTCAGATTTTTTTTTTTTGCCTTTTTTTTTTTTTTTTTTATTTGAAACGGCGCCGTTTGGGGGGGGGGGGGGCAACCGACGAAACCCTACTCGGTTGCCCTCAACCCGGTCCGACCCAATGACCCGGGTCGCGACCCGAAAGAAATCGGGAACCCTAGGGTTCCCGATTCGCGGCGCTGAGGAGGAAGAGGGGCGGATCGACACGGCGGCAACGACGACGATGGCGACAGCGAGAGGGGGGATGGCGGCGGCGGCGGTGCGTTACCTAGCCGTGGGTGGCGGCTTGAACGGCGGACGGCGGTGCGGCGAGAGGGTGTGCGACGCCCTCGGTTTTCCTCTCTCCCTCTCACTCACTCTCTCTCTCTACTTCCTCCTCCGATGGAGCCCAGATCCAAAGCCACGAGCCCTCGGCCCCCCTGAAGTCTCTCAATGGGGTGTCCAAGGGCCGCGACCTCGATCTCCTCTGTCTCTCTCTCCCTTCGTCTCCTCCGGCGGAGCCCAAATCCGAAGCCACGAGCCCTCGGCTCCCCTGAAGTCTCTCGGTGGGGTGTCCAAGGGTCGCGACCTCGATCTCCTCTGTCTCTCTCTCCCTTCGTCTCCTCCGGCGGAGCCCAGATCCGAAGCCATGAGCCCTCGGCTCCCCTGAAGTCTCTCAATTGGGTGTCCAAGGGCCGCGACCTCGATCTCCTCTGCCTCTCTCTCCCTTCGTCTCCTCCGGCGGAGCCCAGATCCGAAGCCACGAGCCCTCGACCCCCCTGAAGTCTCTCAGTGGGGTGTCCGAGGGCCGCGACCTCGATCTCCTCTGCCTCTCTCTCCCTGCGTCTCCTCCGGTGGAGCCCAGATCCGAAGCCACGAGCCCTCGGCCCCCGAAGTCTCTCGGTGGGTGTCCAAAGGCTGCGACCTCGATCTCCTCTGCCTCTCTCTCCTTTCGTCTCCTCCTGACGACGGAAATGGAGGCTTATTTATAGGCCGAGGGGTGGCCGGTCGACGGAGCTCGACCGGCGGCTGCCGCAGCCCTCGCCGGCCGAACCGGCATCCCATCCGACGCCAGCTACCCCCTACTCCACGTCCCATCGCCGTCCGGTGCCAGCTGCTCCACGTGCGTCGTTGTTCATTCCGTTTGCTCCGGCGCATGTGCTGCAACGGCGCAAGGAAGAAGGAGACTCGGCTGGGCCGGGCTGGGAGGTGGAAGTGGGCCGAGTAGGCCCGGAGGAGGGGGTTTTCTGCTCTTTGGTTTTGCTTTTGTTTTTGTTTTTTTTTTTTTTTTTCTGTTTTTGTTTTGTTATCCGAAAAAAGATAAAATAAAAAAACTAAAATAAAATAAAACCTAATTAATAAAAATGAAAATTTAGGCGTCAACATAGTTTAATATCTACTAGATAAATGAAAATGTTTAATGTGGTTAGGTCGTGATAATTTTCGGAAGGCTTTGACAATATCGTTGGTCTCCTTGTAGTTCAATTAAAGACGTTTACAAGGATGACGACCTTGACAAAAGCAAAACAATTTTTAATAAGTGGATATTACCATGATAGAATCCAGAAAAATTGATCATGAACGACTTTTTTAACGCTGTCAAATGTTTACAATTTTTATTTTGTGGTGATATCACCGTTAAAATATTTCTTACAATTTTTCTTTTATATACTAGCAATGGGGTGACCAGATGAAACCAAAAAAAAAAAAAAAAAAAAAAAACCTTCTTAAAGATTTGCAAAAATAAAATCACATTTACATTTCCCAATGCGAAAATTTAAAAGATGAAATTTAATTAAATCAAACTACTGCATACAATATGATTTTTTTTTTGAAACGATAGTTATTTTATCAGATTGATAAAAATTCATATCATTCATGAAGTGTCTGCGGAAAAATAACAACATGCCTCGATGTGCATACATTTTTATGTCTATTTTTTTTAATTGTACTTTTAGATATTCCTATAGCATTAAACACAAACTTGGTGGACAGGTAACGTTGTTATTTCCTAAGTCAAGATCTTGCTTCATGATAAAGCGAAAAGAGTTAGGAAGAAAAAAATACGTTAACTCTAAAAGCAATTATGCTAGAAATAAAGAGAAGAGAAGACAAACAAGAACATAAGTAAGACTATTCTTCGGTGCAACATGGAAAATTCGTTTAGATTCTATGCGCCAAATTTATCACAATTTGAGTTATAACGTGCTTATTGGAGTCACAATGCGACATATGTGGAGTCATCAGTATCAATGGATCAACACAAGTTCATAGGTTTTTATTGTCGGAGAAATAAGTGAATCTAAAGAGTAAGTGTAAAAGAAGATTTATACAAGTGGTTTGATATACTCTTAATTTAAGGATTATAATTACCGGTTCTCTCAAATCAATGTTGTGTATAGCCACTTGTGCGAAAAAATTTCATACAGAGTTTAAGTAATTATTTTGGCCCACTGGATTCAATCTAATAAAAAGGAGAGTTTGCACGGTGGAAGACAAGCGATGGGAGTTTGCCCACTGGATTCTCTCCAACGCGCTACTTTTTGTCACGGTAAAACACGAGAAGAAGCAAGAGGAGGAGATTAGGTGCAGCTCCTACACAAGTTGCTTCGTCGAAATATCTACTTTGTTCACGTCTTCTATCTCGGGATGGGGGTTGTTCATTGAATCTTTCTCTCTTTCATTGCCAGAAAACCAGTGATTGACCGAACGCACGTCGAGAACATATTAGGTAGTCCAGCACGATTCAGTAGCCGACACGTGGCGCCACGCGGCACGGGTGGGTACCTTGGACGAATCCTCTCTCTCCTCCTCTCCCCCGAACGTTCATTTTCTCCAACACGCAACTTTTTGTCACGGTAAAACACTGTTCAGATCTTGGGAAACAGGAAGGAAAAGAAAATGGAAATCAGAAGCTAGGCTCACCTTAGATCACACGACAGAAAGGAATCTCGCCATGGCTTCGACCGGTTCTGGTCGCCCCGCCAAGATACGGCCGGTCGTCAGTGATTTCATTTTCTCTCTCCTCTGTATAAGTGCGATTCATCACCACCTCTTTTATTTTTTATTCATTCTCATTCCAGATGATATGAAAGGTCGTCTTTTTCTTTCCTTATTTATTTATTTTATTTATTTATTTATTTTGCTTTTGTCTGGGATTGGAGGAGAACATGTACATAGATATAGGTACATTTTGACTTTCAGTTAGAAGCCGACAACAATGCCGTAGGTCCTCGTTTGGGGATGGGGAAATCATAGGCTCTACCGTTGACCGGAGAGGGTTTTGGGTGATCCATCCCCCTCTCCGGAGGCAAAGCTCTTGGTGACCACGTGGGTTATCCATGAATAGGGAGAGAGAGACTTGGAATGAAATTGGAGCATTTGTGGGGGAAGATGAACAGTGAAGAGAGAGAAAGAGGGAAAAACGCTTTGTCCGCGGAACCACCCGCACCACGTGGCGCAACGTGTCGATTGCTGAAAGGCGCTAGACTATAGTGACATGAAGTAGTGGGACTACGTAAAATTTTTCAAAATTAAATTTAAAAATCTAATTATTTATGTAAAAATATTTTAAAAATTGAAAATTAATGCATTGCGATATCCAACAAAAATCAGAACGGATGGTCATTCAATAATATTTTAGGATAATTAAGACAATATGTAATACGTTCCAAACAGAACTTACTAATATGCTAATAATATTAAAATTTTGATTGGACATAGCTACACTACCTCGGCTCGCCCAAGCAACCTGCATGCTCATTTTTATGGCAGTGCTCTGTGTCATCACATATGTGATGTCATGCTATTTATACACTGCATGACAGCCTTGGTCTCAGATTTCTTTAATTCTGAATGAGTCTTATACTCCGATGCCTCTTCCTCTTAGTCAATTATCCGGATCAGGTAAATTGATGTTCAAACGGGCCATATGTTGTCTGGCCGGATTGGTGACGTGAAGTGTAAGAGTTTCTGAAGTTGCAAATGTCGATTGACAAGAGGTTTGAATTATGATTCCTGAATGCCTCGTACAGAACCGGTGCTTCACTCATAGGTTGATTGTGTGGGGTTTTTTCTTTTTTAGTGTGTAGTCATTGTTCACCGGCTAGAAAATATAGCCATTAGTCACTAGCTATCGGTCAATGGAGATTTTATTTAAACTAAAAATAATAATTCAATTAATTTAGGAAAATTAACAAAAAGACACTTACTCATATAAGGACGAATAAATACGTACAAATTTTGGAAAAAAAAAATACACATACAAGTGCTCTGATAATGATTAAAAACAAATTATATTTTGAAGAAGATGCCTAATTTATTTGGCGTATTCAGTGATGTGTCCCTCACTATAATTTATATGATAAAATGTCGTGGTTGTCCTCTTCTTTGCGTTGGGCATGTGCACAAGATTAATTTTTTGCTGAATCGATTATGCTTGCAAACAGTCATTATTTACAGTCAAGTTGTACCTACTGTCTTTTATTATCCATTGACTAGTATTGAACGTGGATTCTTATGGGACCCTAGACCTTGTGGAGAGTAAGTCACAAACCATGGTGGAAAGAATTAGGGAACACGAGACTCTACTCTACCGCCACCTTAGAATTTTGATATTTTCTTCACCAACTCTTTGAATGTACTTGAAGTACTTCATTGTCAAATACATCTCGATTTCATTTGTAGATGAAGATGAAGGGCTAGCAAAAACTGATGGGTATTCTTCTTTTTGTGAAGCGATAGCCATATAGATTTCCAAGCATTTCTCCTTTTTACATCTTATACATGAAATTCCATTCCTTTTTATGTTTGGTCTAATATGTGATGGTGCCCCTTTGGCATTTGCTTTATTTGGATGCCACGCCAATGAGTCTTTTGTTTAAAAACTCTTAAGTATTAATAATATCGTCATGTTTTTGACCGAAAAAAAAAAATGTGATGGTGCCAACGTTACTTTAAAACTAGTGATGTTGCCCATGTTTTGCTTGTGTTATTATAGAAGTCGCTAAAGTTACTAATAAGATAAACAACTTTAGGTAATATGATTAAACGTAAGCATAAACTTAGAAAAAAGAATAGATCCATTTTATCAAAACCATGTTTCGTCTTGGCTAAAGATGGCACCAAGTACGAGGAACCAAAATAAACACATTAATAAGAGTAATATGATTACAGCAAATAATTTTCTATTGTTAATATAGTGTTGCGATGATGAAAATGAGTTATGGTCTATGCCAGCCATCGCCCAGACCCCGACCACCAACGTAGAAGAAAATAGACAGTAGAATAGGGCAAAAAAGAAGAAAGAAAAATGAAAATAAAAAAATAAAAGAACAGCATTGTTCTGAGCCCTATCGGCTAGGTTATAGGACAAGTGATACTAACTAGATAGGCACAATAACGATTTCTAGGCTAAATTAATCAAAATGATTATATTGGAAAATTGTTATAAGGTTTGTGATTATATTGGTCAAATAAGAAAGTTCATGGCTGATTTATTGGTCGTATAATAAGTTTAAAAAATTTTAGATAATTTTCTCTCTTTTCCACTCCTACCATATAATTAACAATTTTTTTTACTTGAAATATCATGCCTGCCTACATAAAGAAGTATCTCACGTTGATTTTTTGTTCTCTATAGGTGTTTACTATTGGGCTAAATGGTAAGATTCTGTTATTTTGTTTGAAGGGTTTAGCTTTTGTGGTTATACAGCATAAGTGCCAATTTTGGCAATTAACTTTGGAGGCTTTATATTCCGATTGCAAAAGATGAGTCCCACAAGAGCACCGTTACAAATATAGCATAACAGTACCGCCAAGCTAGCAGACTCTTATTACAAAGAAATCTTTTTTTTTTCTTTTTGATATCGAGGATTCGACTCTTATTACAAAGAATTCTTTGTTTTTTTTTTTTTTTTATACCAAGGATCCGGCCCGGCACACCTTATGGGTGCTCACGGCCCCCGCTGGATACCAACCAGCAAAGACCACCAACTATACCTCGGGGAAGACTGGCCCAACATCCCACCGCCGAGGCCCCCCGCTTAAATCACGGAACTACTCTAGGAGTTGTGATGACTCCGGGAGTCGAACCCCTAACCTGAAGCCAAATCAGGGGCTACACCTCAACCAGCGCAGCCATGCATGGGTGGGTAGAAATTTCCTTTTTTAAGTTTCATCTTTATGGCAAAATATCAATGTGATGTAACATAGCTTTCGCTTTTCCTTTACAACAAGGAAATAGAAATGTAGTATCAATTCTCAAAATGATGGCCCAAAATAAACAGGAAAACAAAATTATCTAATGAAGGTTCTTGAGAGGAACGTCTAGCTAACTAGGTATATCAAGTAGAAATATAATTCTTGAATCCATGGTGCCACAATGAAAACAAATTTTCAAACGATTGTCCATATTGACCAAACAAAATCAAAAGATGAAAAGTAATACGTATCGACAAGTTGAAACCTTAAACCAAGTTAGATTTATTAAAATTAGTTTACAAAACTGTTTTTCTAGGAAATAGGTAAGATCGTGAGTGATTCTCTAAATAATCCGTTATATACAAGAATCAATAATGGCCGGATACCTCATTTAATAAATTAATTGTATAAACTAATCTTAGTAAGTCTAGTATTTTCCTAAAACAAAACCCCATGATGTTGGCACGTGGGTGACCCGTTGCGTAGAGATGCAAAGCTGGCAACAAGGAATAATTTGACTCAATATGTATTTTGAGGCGGTTGGTTGAGGTTGTGGCTGTCGGTGTGTCAAGCGGTAATACTGATTTGAGTGCTGACTTTTTAACTTCAGCCACGCAATTGAAAATAATCTTCTTTCTATCAAAATAGAAGTTGTAATTTAATGTGTAAGCCTAAACAAGAAGCATAGGCACTATTGACTGACCACATAACAGACATGAACGGGGAGGGTTTTCTACGATATCATGAACATGATCAAAAAAGTCATTTCAAGTTTAGAAGATCATCGTGTTGAATGAAAATAGGAAACGAGTTTGTTTGTTCATTTCCACTCAATTGATTAGTTAAAGTTTGCCAAAAAGATGAGATTGAGAAGCTGCAGAGGTTTCTAGTAGGGAAAATTGTCCAAAAAATATTAAATGTATTGCATTTATACCAATTCAGTCATAAATATTTAATTTTGCTAATTTTCTTCTAAACATTTTCACTTTTTTTTTGTCAATTGAGTCAATTTAGTCAATTTGATCAATTTTGATTAGAATTCATTGACATCGATATTGGTGGCGCTACGTAGCTTAATAATATTTTAATATTTTTTGAATTTTCATAATTTTTATAATTTTTTATTTTTTATTTTTACTATTTATTTTTCATTTTCTTCTTCTTTTTGCTAGTGCCCAGCCACCGGTGAGCCTCGACTAGGCTTGCCCTTATCGAGGCGAGACCCAATGAAGGTCGGTCTCACTAGGCGTCGGTCGAGCGAAGGTGATGCCAGGCGAGGCCACCTTGGCTTGGGTGAGGGCTGGCCTCACTAGATCTATGTCGCAACCAAATTTTTGGTAAACTACCTAAGGTTTGACTAATGGATTACTATGTCTAGACTTAATTCGGGCTTTCCCAAGCCCATACCAATTCGCGACTTAGGTTCAAATTTTAACATGCGATTGATTTTTAACTAGGAGTCACCACTAATCTATTTTTGGTGGGTCGATTGGAGATTTATTTTACTCCTACGAATCAGAGACTCTAGGTATGGGGACTTGGTTACACTAGATTTCTCTAATGCCCTTTCGGTACCATTATTTTATTTTCAAAAATGCTTTTGTAGGCAGCTTGAATTGATTTTAAATCTAATTCCTTAACATGTGAGGCGATCATGCGGGAGCGCAAACCACCAATTTAATACCCAGATAAACAATGAATAAATTGTAAAACTTACCTCAAAGCAACGAAAGCATTTGCAATATTAGATTAGAATTCACGTCAACAACCCTAGATATGATTTCTAATTAACATGCGATTTCCTTTTTTTATCTTCACTTATTTAATGAAAATCATGCAATATGCAATGCAATATAACTAAATGACCTAATTCTAATGACATGCAATTTCTAATTAAATGGACCTAAGAACAACCTTTAAATGATGTGCATTTCATGAATCTAATCCTAAATGACATTTACATGACATTTTTTTTCTAAAAAAATGCATTCTATCCTAGAGGATGGAACTAATTTATTCTAAGACATTTTTTGTATTTTTCATGAAATTCGGAATTAGGAAAAATGTGAAAATTATCTAACTAGATTAAGTTCCTATTCAATTTGTATTAGGAATTAAGCTAAGCCAAATCCTAATTTGAACTAAAATATTATCTTAACCCAAATAATCCTAAAATGCAATCTATCTAATGTCTAAACTTATAATAAATTAAGAAAAATATTATCTAGAATTAAACTAAGTGCAATATTACTCTAATATACAATGGCGTACAAAAGATGCCCTAATTCTATATGACATATGCATGATGATTTTTTTGTGTTTTTGTTAATTTCGAAATTAATAATTAAACATGCAATCCAAGTTAAAAAAAAAAAACTAGCAACCTAAATTGATTGATTTGATTTTTTTGAATTTTTGAATTTTTATTTTTCGAAATAAAATTACTATTCTAAATATGTAAACCCTAGAACAAGAAATAAACCTAATTCTAGCCTACATTTTTTGGATTTTTTTTTTAAGAAAATAAAATTAACTTAAATGGCACGACAATAGATCGGAGCAAGATATCCAAATTGACGAACCATATCTCGCGCATGAGATCGGGTTGGCCAATTGTTACATAAATTGTTAGTCGAATCTTGAGCAGGAGATCGGATTAGCGATTTTTTTTCAAGTGATTGTGAGTTGAATTTCGAGCGTGAAAATCGGGCTGACAATCACAAATTTCACAAAGGCTATTTCATGTCGAACATCTCATCCTTACACTAAGGAATAATTATACTAAAAAATAACAAATAAAGTAAAATAAAATAAAATAAACAAAATAAAATAAAGTGAATAATGAAAAAAAAACTACCAAATGTTATTTATTTATTTTTTTTTTTTTGTTTTTTTCCTGTTTTTCTTCTTTTCCAGGCACGGTTCGTGGGTCTCCAAGGGCAGCCGGTCGGAGTGGGTCGCCAGCGTTCGGGACTCCGGTGAGGACCAGCAACGGGCGGATTGGCGGCGAGCGGACCGGCGGCAGCAGCAGGGGTGCGATTCAGGCGAGACAGAGGCACTGGTCGGAGCGGCAGAGCTGCCGACATTGGGGCACCAGCGAGGGGGCTTCGCGGGCGTCGTCAGACGGACGCACAGTGGCTCAGCATCCAGATCTGGTGCGGTAGAGGCGGAGGACATGCGAACCGATGCAGGAGCTCACGTGGTGGAGGGATCAGCGATCGGCTCAGATCTTCCGGCGTCGGAGTAGGAGCATCGCGGGTCGAGGCTCGAGCAGAGGCGGTGTTGCTGCTCGGAGGTGTCTGCTGCGGTGGTGGTGTCGAGCAGCAGCGGCTTCGCTGCTGGAATCGCAAGGGGTCGAGCAGCCATGATGGTCAGTGGCTTGGACCAAGACCGGCGGCTCATCGCAGGGGGCAAACGGCGGAGCTGAGGTGGATCACCGATGAAGGCTGGGCGTCGGACGAGCATATGGTGGCTCAGCGTTCGGATCTGGAGCAGTGTTGACTTCGTGGGCAGAACAGAGTCAGGTCGTCGAAGCAGAGGTAGAGGCACGCGAGTACAGGCGGGTGGAGGTGCAGGCGTCGGGTGCAGAAGCGGATGCCGACGGAGGAGATCTGCTGGTGGAGCGGCGATGGTCTGCGGCTCGGCAGTGGTTCGGTGGGCGTCGACACCGGGGCTAGCGGAGGTGGAGGCGCAGCACGGAGGTGGCGGTGGCTTGGTGGGCGGCAAGCCAACGGGGGGACGTCGAAGAAGACGATGAATAGTGCTATGGTTTCTCTTTTTTTTTTTCTTTTTTTTTTGCTGCTGCCCTTTCTCACGCTTCTCTCTGCTGTACTTCTCTCACGTCTGAGAAAATATTCAGTGGTTTCAAAGCGCCACGTCAATTGCTGACGTGGCGCTCGTTTTTATTTATATCCAATAATAGATCGACACGTGTTGGATGAGGTGGAATAAAAAATATAAAAATCTTTTTTGTTCTCTCTTCATCTTCCTCCCTGATAGAGAATACTCGTCTGGCCACCATCTCTGCCCCTTCCGGTGTCACTTGGCCGCATCCAGATCTTGAACTGCGAAGCCATGGCCGCAATAGACCTGGCCAACCTTTAGATCTCGGCGACTCCCTCCTCCAGTCATCACTGAGCTTCAGAAAAGCTGAGCGCTAAACCTTCTGCAGATCTCGACCGAGCCATGGCCGAGCAACTCCTCCTCCAAATCTCGGTCGAGCCATCATGGCTGAGCCTTCAAAAATGATTGAACAAGTCTTGACGAGGCCATCCCTCGCCCAGATCTGGCTCCAAGGTCTGTTGTGCGGCCATGGCTTCAAGTTCTGTCGAGAACGTGGCCATGGCTCCGCAATTCCAGATCTAGATCCTCTGGCTTGTGTGGTGGAGACAGCCGCATCGGATTCTTAAGTCTCTGGGCAAGCGGTGGCCGGAAGGAGGAGGAGGCCGTGTCATCCATGGCCGAGAAACGATTTGCAGAGGAGAGGAGAAGAGTGGGTGGTGCAGGAAGTTGAAAGAAAAAAAGATTTTCATTTTTGGATATAAATGAAAAAACGCGCGCCACATCAGCAATTGACGTGGCGCTTTGGAACCACTGAATATTTTCTCCGTCACGTCTCCTTTTGCTGCTGTTGTACCTTCTGCAAACTCTTGCTTTTTCTTTTCAAAAGCTTTCTTTCTTATGTTGTTTCCTTTGACTCCAATGAACAACGAATGGCCGGCCCCAAAAAACCCTTAAAAAAACGATGAATTCGACCAAAGAAAATCCAGCCAAGCTCCTTCGACGTGAAAATTAACTGGCCATGTATTTCTATTGTGTGCCCCCTTGAAATCCTACACGAATAACTTTTTTATAGGTTAAAGATTAGGATTTTAATTTCCTTTTCAAATCAACATCCGCGAAGATTTCCTTTTTGTACGCAGCATCACTTTTTATTTTCCACATCTCTTTTAAATTTTCTTTGCAAAAAATGAACATTCTCTATTGATTTTTCAAAAAAAATGCAAAAGGATTTTTTTTCAAATACGGGCTTGGGCCAAATTGCTCTTTTTGTGGGCTTAGTCCAATTTGTCAACTTAAAGCTCAGAACCACCAAATCAAACCCATCTCTGTCACCGACCTAATGTAAATGCAAATTAAAATAAATACACCTAAAACTATATGCTATGCAATTAATTAATTAACTAATTTTTTTAGGGGTTAAAATTAATCCCTAATTTTTTAATGCGATAAATGACTAAACGGGTCGCCAAAATTTAGGTGTCAACAATCTAGCTTGGGTGAGGCCGAGCCACGAGAGGGCTCCCACACCGGTGTGGGCAAAGGCAACGCCCGACGAGGTAGCCTTGTCTTGGGCGAGGATCGGGCTCGCCTAGTCTAGGCAATGCCGACCCTCGGCCGGGGCTCGCCCTCCCCTAGTTGGGCCTCGCCTATGGTTTATGGGCTAGCCGGATGGCCATGGTTGGTGGCTAGCCACTGGTAAAAGGAAGAAAAATTGAAAAGAAAGAAAGAGAGAAAAAGAAAAAAAAAAGAAAAAGAAAAAATGTATAAAAATTTCAAAAATTTAAAAAAATATTAAATATTATTAAAATTTATCCATGTCAATGTTGACCGTGCCGCATGACACTTTGCCGGTGTCCATGTCGGCGAATTCCAACAAAAAATTGACCATACGAAGTAAAACATTTTAGACTAAATTGGCAAAATTATAAAGTTTAGGATTGAAGTGGCAAAGTGCAATAGGTTTAGAACTTTTGGGATAATTTTCCTGATTTTCGGGAGGAGATGCTTTGTCTAAGGTAGGAAGAGATATCTCCATAGGTGTAGACCATTAGAGAAGGTTCATAAAGTCGACTAGGACCATCTTAAACCAAAGAGCTGTATTTATTAAAAATAGTTTACAAAATTCTTTTCATAGGAAATATGTCAAATTGTGAGTAATCCTCTAAATAATTAGTTATATTCAAAAATTAATAATAGCCCAACATATCATTTAATAAATTAATTATATAAATTAGACATAATAAGTCTAATATTTTGCTAAAACAAAAACTCATGACATATTTTTAATGGTTTAGAATTTGGCCTGTACATAAGAATTAGACGTATAGAACCAGCTCAGTTCCCCATACAGATTATCAATTCGCATTAGTAAAATGGATATTTTTCATCACTAAAAAAGAAAATCTTAAAAAAGAAGAAATAAATCCAGAAAAAGGTGTGCCTGGACATGGGGGAAGCTCGCATTGAATTGATTATCACTGGACCAGTCGAGATTCTAGACTGGTCATCTGCGTGTAACATGAAATCAGGGTTGACCTTCTAGAAGTTTGGGAGGACCACTTCCTGTCTTTACCATATCGATCATTAGAATATAAAATCGCCACTTGATGTTTTGCTATCTAACTGATTGGGTAAATTTTGGTTCAAAGGTTAAGGAGAGGAGACATGTATGAATAAATGCGATTTGACTAAATTCTTGTGCTAATTTATCGAACAGGAGAAGAACAAAACAAAGGGGTAAACCGACCAAGACACTCGGAGCATCTTCTTGGCCCTATTTCTCCAAAAGTCCCCGGGGCTTTTCGGCTTCAAGCTGTCCAAAAGGATACTGTCATCACTAGCTGGTATGGTCATTCCACATGTGATTTTTAATGTTTGAATACTTAAACGTTTTGTCAAGTGGGTGCTAGGAAATTCAGAAACGGATAGCTTATTAAATTAATGGATACTGTGAGAAGACAACTGTATTTGTTATAAATTGATTCCCAATAATCTTATGCTTGAAAGAGGTAGGTACTAACACTCAAACACAACATGTCCACTGTGACACCCCCGAAACGGCCCCCGATCCATTGGGGTCGCCACAGTTCGCTTACCTTCCTCTTGCTTGACCTGAAGGTCTATCAATCCTGGGAATCTTTTAGATTGGTCCCTGCGCAATTTATATGGCAGAAGCATATCCAACAACTCCCTTCCCTATATTCAGAAAACAGTGCACACCAACTAAACATTTTATAAGTTAAAAGCCAAACACTTTTATTTACTTAAACCAGATAGACATCATTCGTCGGTACACCAAAATGCCGTAGTTTTCTATACTCGGCTATATTTCAAAAGATGACCAACATATTTTCCAACAGCCGTATACTTAAAGTCCATCAATCAGTGTCGGCGTCCAAAAGTTCCTTCCTCTACTGTCCTCCTTCTCGCGGTCATATCCTACCACTCGGTCCATCTGCTGGTGGCGGTGGTAGCAAAGGTATCTTGTCTAGTCTGAAATGTTAGTCCCCAAACGGGGTGAGTATAACCACTCAACAGTAAAAGATTCATCAAGCTATATCAAGCAGTTGCATTAATATCCAGATTCATGCAAGATAGACAGAAACAAGTAGTCAGAGGATAAGTATGCATCAAAATCATGAAATCCTTCAATGCAATGGCAAGTACAATTTCGAAATCCTCAAGATACATCATGTCCAGTTACACCAGTCTCGATCATAGGGCCAAACTGTTATGACACGTCCCATTCCATGCCATGCAATTTAGTCCTATAACCAGACCACACTCACATTTAGTAGAATCATCCATTTTATAATTCAAACAATTTTATTCCCCCCAAAGGACTAATGTTTGCGTCCTTCTGGGATTTCGCACCCAACCTAATGTTTGCGTCCTTCTGGGATTTCGCACCCAACCTGGCATCACGAAAGCCTCCGGGCATGTATTCAAAATACAACTAGGCATCCGGCACACACCTCCAGGCATCTCGCACCCCACCTGGCATCACGAGAAATCATTGGGGACCATAGACATGGTTACCCCTAACCTCCGAGCATGCATCATAATACAACCCTCACCCTCCAGGCATGTATCATAATACAACCGGGCATCCTGACACTCCCGAGGTAAACCTATGGGCATGTATTCATAATACAACCAGGCATCCAAAGGGCATCGACTCATTCGAACCTCTAGGCATCCCGACTCCTGAGGCATCGTTGACCCGAGGGTCCAATGGCAACAATTAACATCTTAATTTCCAAAAACACTTTTCAATGCAATGACAAAATGTCTCTTGAGTCTCATCACATCTCAATATTGCATGATATGCCAATGCCAGTATCATCATGTCACATAACAACCTAAGATGCATTCACTTTTGAAATCAGTTGAGCAAAGTCGGAGTAAAACAGCTTAAAAACCAAAATGTGCAGTTTTAATGAAAATTTCGGAATAACCCCTAAATGAACTCAGAAAATTATGAAATTTTGACACTTTATCCATGAGAGCTAAAGGAACAAGTTTCATGAGGAACACCAAGTCAGATTCCTTACGTACCAAGGACAAAAATTTCGATGTTCCTAGCTAGCATTCTGTAAAATTTCCAGATTTGGTGTTTTCATAGAAAAATCATTTCGGCGGTCATTCCTTGTTAATTTATTCTGAATTTTTGATATGTTGTTCCTAAGGATGTTTACTATAACTTTCATTAAGGATTTGAGGTCCAATTATATCTAGATAAATACAGAAAATTCGAAGAATCATCAAAGGTCAGGCCGTTTTCTACGGAACAGTATTTCTGTTTTAAAAAGAATTGCTTCTATCTGCACGTTCTTGTATTCATATAGCTATAACTATGAGTTAAACTCAATCTAATGGATGTTATCTTAAGTAAAATGATTCTATTCCTCATCTTCATCTCTAGAAATTAAAGCGACACAATATAAATGACTTTCTATCCATGTTCCTCTAAGACAGAAAACATCTAATGCCTTTCTCTTCATTTCCAGCTCAATCAAACTATTTGTTTTACTGCAGATTCATCATGTAGCATCTCGACACACTTACACAGCGTCCATAAGTGGTCGTAGTACATTTTCACTCACCTAGAATCCTTCACAACTCGGTACAAAGCACATACTTGCATCTTGGCTCTTATAACTCAACATGCATCACTTTTTCTTCACTCGGTACACACCATCGCACCTTACTCAACAATCACAGCTCACTCACATTTAGATTTCAAGGCATGCAAGCCTCAAATGCAATATCAAATTCGGACCTTCGTCGTGTATAAAGAGTAACAAATTATGCAACTCCGTTCTAGATTTTCTATAATATAGGGTAGTTCATATTTTAAAAGCTCCAAAATTCTGCAACACCTAAAATCCAAAATTGTAGTATAAACCAAGTGTAACCAAAACTTTGAAGGAATGTCAAATCCACGTAGGCAGAAACATTTCATAAAAATCAAGATTTTTAAGCACTAAATCGATCATGATCAAATTCATGGTTTCATCCCCGAAATACCTTCGAAACTCACATGCATGGACTTCAATCATTTTCAAGTTTCATAAATTCATAGTCTCCATATAAAACAGTTCGTGTATAAAGCCAAAAATTTTCTGCAATACCAAGATCAGTAGCTCACGGGTCTGCAAAACAAAATTTGACCATAGACAGCACGTACTTCTCTCCTGCTTAAGCTTTAAATTCGTGGTCACCCAAAATAGCTTCCGAATATCGCGAGTATCTTAGAACTCATAGCAATTCATAGAATTCCTATGGAACACGTCTTGCCAAGCAACGACGGAATTCAAATAGCATAGGTAAATCAAAATCTACTTGCACTACACTAGACAATCACAGCAATGCACAACATAGATTGATAAACTTCTACTTGCCTCACTCCCAAGCTCAATTGACAACAAAACAGGAAGCTCGTGGGTCCTTGAACGCGGCGAAGACGAGCGGCGTTGACAGCGGCAGCACGCACACAAGCACGGCAGAGGGCGGTCCTTCTTTCCTCTTTTCCTTTTGCCGTTCGCCCTCTCGCACGAACTCTCTCTCTCACTCGCCACTGCTCACTCTCTCGCTCGCTCAATTTCCGCTCGGTTGATTTCTCTCTCTCCCTCGGTGCTGGTTTCGTGAGTTCACAAAAGGGAAAAATTCCAGCGTTGCACGAGTGAAGGGCAGTTGTTGAAGATGTGGCTGCCCACCTGGAATCCCATGCAATCGAACGTGTCCCTCCGTGCGCCCATGTCCTTCATTGCTGTCCAAGGGAGAGGAATAAACGTGGCATCACTTGAGGTGGTCAAAGTCTTCTATTATTGCATGATTTTTATTTTTTATTTTTTTTACGTGGCTGCCATCCGGTTCTTTCGGGTCAACAATTCTCCATTTGTTGACCATCGTGGACGTGGGCTGCATGGCCGAATTTCCTTCATTCGGCTCATTAAAAATCAGTGTATTAAAGTCCAAATCCTCTTTTTATTTCACATACACTCAAGTGGCATAGTTGTGTAATGTCATCGGAACAAATATGCATGGGTCAGTGGGGTCGAATGTGGTGTCGATGACAAAGTCCGACACTAATTTCGTTAATCCGTGACGTGTTATTATTTTTGTGAGGTTGGCAAAATATACGGATAGAATTGGTCTCACTTAAACCTATGGAAGCCTTTCGACAAAATGGTGGTTTTCTTGACGATTCAAGTATTACTAAACGAAATGTATTGGTTCGATGACAATACGAACTAATGTTCGTGTAGAATGCCAATATCATAATCCAATGATACTCCCGTCACTCAATCTCGGTCTGTCGCATATCCCAGGGTTGTTGAAATTCTCGGGTGCCACAACATGTCCACAACGTGAGCTGACTTGCTTCATGTCTTCCTTTCAAAGTCTTCTTAAAAAAAGGTATTGTTATAGTTACATAGATGAGCTAACATTACTAGAAGAAACCGATAGCCGATGGGCAAAACCGTGCAAAAAAAGAAGAAGTGGAAATTGAATTTAAAACTCTCATTATAGATGGCTTGTGGATCAGTGACCGTCGTTGGCGAGGGTTTTGCAAACCTGTTGCTAAGAATCGTTGGAAAAGGATAAAAATTAGACACTCGTCCAGTCAACTCCATGACAAGATATTGATAGAGCTCATATAGTTTAAATACTGTGACGGCTAACAAAAAGGTTATATCAATCAATGAAAGAACAAAGAAGACACAATTGCAAGCATTTTATTCCTGATTTTGTAAGAGAAAGTGCATTCACAAAGCACATAAGATAATATTCGTCTCGAGCTATAAATATTGTCAAAGAGTACAAACACTTTTGGTTTGTTTTTTTCTGATTGAAGGGATCGCTTTTATTTCTTCAACTAACAATTTCTGAACAACAAAGAACGCTTTTGAAGAAAGGATCGCTCAAAAGGGCTGAGATGGGCTAGGCAACCAATTACAAGGGAGGGCTTCAAGTTTGCTAACTGACTGGCCTCGCGGTAACGGTGGACAACTGGGATTTCATGGAGATGGCCTAGACGAAATTGGCATTTTGCAATAAGGGCTTCCAAATCCCACCAAGGTTGATCAGTGCCCAAGAGAAAGCCTATCGGATATTGAGCACCTATAGCCTACCGGTATAGTTTTAACAACACCAAAGCCCAACTAGTTTCACAAGTGAAGAAATGTACAGTCTAGCATGCATTATTTAGTCTATAAAAGAGAAGTAATATTCATCCTAACAGATGCACAATAATTTACTAATGTGCAATATTACAAAGGATCGATGTATGATTTAGCTTCAAATGGTAACAACAACTTAGAACAATCTTAATAACTATGATGAATAACATGTGCAGAGTATTCTTTTTAAATGCACATAGACCCTTTAAGCAATCAACACCTTATTTACCAAATACATTGATTTTTGCTGATGGTTCATAAAATCAAGGTGGAAGGCCAAGCAATCTCACTGTGAGACTATCCATGAAGAATAATTTCACTTATGCAGCCATTCATCGGGGTACAATTCGGTAACCGACATATCATTGGTCGATGAAGGCAAGGTCCTACTAGTAGATTGATTCAATCCAAGCTCTTTCATTGGGATGCTCGGTCTCCCGATCTACTTCGATGAAGAAGGCTGGATGTCGAGGCAATGGTGGGTTAAAGTAATTATTGCTGAGCATGAGAACTACAGTTGCCATGGTGGGTCTAATGGCTGGATCTTCTTGAATGCATAGTAAGCCAATGTGTAAGCAACGAAGGACTTCATCCCTTGAATATGAATCCACAATGGCTGGGTCCAACACTTTCAAGGGCGTGCCATCCCTCCATTTATTCCATACCTGCAATAATAATTCTGGAAAATCTTCAAAAATTGTGGCATTAATTCAATGACTCATCATGGAAGACATTTGAATCTTGCAAATAACCATATATGACTAAGGAAAAGAACTATAAGTGTTTCTTTAGGCTAAAGGACTTAGGTTTTACAAAGGAATTTCAATTTCACTTGACCAAAATTACAAAGAGTGTGGTGTGAATATTTGTTGTTGTAGCATAGCGAAACTTACATAACTAGCAAGATATTCTCCCCCATCCAATTGGTGGTAGAAGTTATTCTTCTTGCCGCAAATGATCTCTAGAAGTAGTATGCCGAAACTATAAACATCAGATTTCACTGAGAACTCTCCATGCATTGCATATTCAGGAGACATGTAACCACTGCAAAACCGAACATTAGCCACATGTATATTGCAGAATTAGATTCTTATCAATGAGCATCCTTAAATAGATAAAATGAGCATGTCTGGCATCCAATTAGAAAGTCATTTACTCAAGACCTAAGACTTACAAAGTCCCCACAATTTTATTTGTGCTAGCTTGAGTTTGATTGACTCCAAAAATCCTTGCCATGCCAAAATCTGAAATCTTTGGGTTCATTTCACCGTCTAACAAGATATTGCTACATTTTAGGTCACGATGGATGATCCGGAGACGAGAATCTTCGTGTAGATAGAGCATTCCTCGAGCAATCCCATACACTATTTTATAACGTAATGACCAATTCAATTGGCTGCTTTTTTGGGGATCTGCATTGTTGCACCAAAACTCATTATGTGCTGGCATGTGGCACCTATTCAAAAACTCAAGGTGAATATATTTACTCTCATCGATCAAAGGTAGCTTAACAAAAAACTATAATTAGCTGAAATAATAGAAAACCTCTTAATTTTAAGTTTTCCATAGCTAGTGAAAGCTGGAACATTTGATTTTAAGCAAATATACATAAGAAGGTTAAATTGCAACATACCAAATAAGAAGTAATCAAGGCTTTTATTTGGCACAAACTCGTAGGCGAGTAGTTTTCATCTCCCTCCAAGCAAAATCCGAGCAGTCGTACAAGGTTTCTATGTTGAAGCTTTGCAACTAATAGAACTTCATTTTTGAATTCTTCATCACCTTGTCTAGAGCTTTGAGATAGCCTCTTCACCGCGATTTGTTGTCCATCCAAAAGTCTACCCTAAAGTGTGTGGAATTTATACTTTAATTCCTTATCACAACTTTTTAAAAAATAACCTAAAAAAGCATTACATGTTTCTTTTTTGCTTTTTTTTGGTACCATTATCTTTAATTCATATGTAAAGCATTCTTCTTTGTTTCTAACTTATATGTAATATGTACCTGGAAAACTTCACCAAATCCACCTTCACCCAACTTGTTTTCAGGAGAGAAATCATTTGTCGCCACTTGTATTGTAGCCAAGTCAAATTGCAAGGACTCCACGGTGGTAAGTTCATTTGCACCTGCATTACCAAAAAATGCAATTTGATTATCAAATTATATCGACATTGCCTCCTAGTGTCGTTAATATGGTTGCCAATGCTTGGGAACATTATCACAATGAAGAGCACCAGATTGGGCTGGCACGGTTGTCCACTTACCCCCAATGAAATCTTTCCCCTCTTTTTAGGTCATGAAGAAAAAAATTACAATATCATCAATACTATCGGTAATAAAGTAATGAAATGAATCTTGTATCATGATCACTTTTTCATGCTGAAGGTATTACTAGGTTAGTTAATTGTGGTGCAGATGCTATCTATGCTTAAAGGGAATTGCCAAATGTTAGAAGCATTTTGAGACCCTGTTCTATGGTTGGTCATGTCGAATCTATATCCCTCTGGAATGACTTATGGCATAAAAATGAAATCTTGCTAGATGTTTTCCCAAGGAGAGTACCATACGATTCTGCTCTTCTTTGAATTGTAAAAGCAGCTGATATGATTTATGCTCTAAATGGAAAAGGCCCAATGGGAGGTCTAAGACAAGGTATCATTCTAGGCAGCTGTTTGTGGTGTAATTTGTTGAAGGCTTCTTTGGAAGACCAAAATTCTTGCACTGCTGCTTCTTGTGACATTCTTACCTCTGCTTCAGCTTTGGAGATTGTGAGGAAAAGAGCCACAAGAGTTGAATGGTATCAGCTAATTTGATTTTCATCTAATTTGCTGAGGTTTGGATTCATATTTTGGTTTGCAATACAAGATAAGCTGCCTATATTTCAAGGAAGTGACATATAGTCTTCTCATCAAGGCCGAACTCTCTGCTTTTTGTGTCATGAAAGCACTGACATTAGATCCCATTTGTTCTTTGGATGCAGTTTCTCTAAGCGAGTCTGGAAGAGTGCCCGTCAGTTTTGTTTTCCTAATAATGTTATTAGTGATTGGGAGTTTGAATTGTCCTGATGTAGCATGCTATAAAAAGGGGAGATTTTCATTGGTGTTTGGTAAAAATTTTGTAGAATTGCTGCATCTATTTATCTTGAAGGCCAGAAATGAGCTGTCTCATTTCCAAACTTATTGATGGCATTATGATTTGCTTGTGCAATCAAGTATAGTTTTGAAGGTTGAAAGAGCATGAAGAATCGGATCTTTGTCCTCGATCTTTTCCATTATATATACTATATTTAAATGAAATGGACTCTTAATTTGTATGACTAATATATCCGATTCCTTATAGAAAATAAAGAAGTTTCATAACATGCTCAACTATATGACACTGATAGTTTACGAAAAATAAAGGCAAATAGTCGATTTACCGCTATTTCGTTCGACGACTTCATCCGTCTTTTTTCCTCCAAGCAAACAACAAGTGAGAAAAAGAAGTGCCATAACAACTCCAACAGGAATGGTAATGGCGATGGCTATAACGGTAGATTTGCTGCCTTTTCCTGCACAAGACGATTTGTATATGAGACAATAGCCAAATAAATCTAAAACATTTTAAATGAAAGCATGTTAATATTTAAATATTCTAACACTTTACTTTACTAGGTTGGAATATGACCTGAGACTGATGCGTGAAGATTGGCAATTTGACACGCAAGAAGTGGCCTTGAGAGATAGAATAGAGAGGCTTAAACGAGAAAGTCTACACTTCAATTGCTGTTGTAGCATTTGTAAGTTTTGTTTATGATAAAATGACGAGGCTGAATCCGAATAAGTGAAAATATGAAGAAGCAAAAAAATTCTAGGATGAACAACCCCTATTTCATCACCTATTAATAAGAAAATAAAATCCAAAGACAGAGCATACTTAAGAGAAACTTGTACACTGTTTGATCACTGGAACCATCAAATGTTATATTAACAAAACTACTATCACCTATAGACTCCACCATAACTCATTTACTCTTATATTTTGGCCAGTCTCTCTTGTAGTGCCTTACCTCATCATAACATCAACAATTCTGGACATTGGACCTCTAATTAAAACAGCTTTTCCATATGCCACTTTTAGACTCTATGCTTTGCGTCATATCATTTGCCAAATGATCTTTTTTGCAACTTCTTTTGTCATTCCTTAGAAATAAGGTGGACTTCATCTCTTCAAAGAAAATTTTAATGAGCCCCCCTTAGAAGAGTATCAGTGAAGTTTTAGAGATGCCAATGACAGCATGCCTTGTTTCTCATCGGGAAAGGCTTCATTGCCGTTCTTCAAGTCCATCACGATTTTCTTTAACTCATCCGAATGGGCTCTAATTGATGTGCCTTCAGCCACCCGGAAGTGAAACATCCTTTTTAGCATATATATAAGTGACTATTCAAAGCTTTCATAAGATAAAGTGAGGATAATTGTCCAAAATGTGCTAAACTTATTGTACAACGATCAATTTAATCCTATATCTTTTAATTATGTCAATTTAGTCCTAAACCTTTTGACAATTTGTTAATTTGATTACAAATTTTTCAATTGTGTCAATTTAGTTCTAAACCTATTATTTGGATATATGGCCGGAAGGATTATATGGGCAAATCATTAAAATGTTTAAGAATAAATTAATACAATTAAAAGATATATGGTTGAATTGATATTATAAAAAAATGGTACAATGTGTTGTAATTGGAGGAGAGAACTTCCTACTCCTTTAGGTGTTATAATCTAAGTAGCACCTACACGGACACTCAACACGGGACACGACATGGCACGTCGACATGTCGTTTCTCAAAATACAGAGAATTCCGACACGTTGAGACACATTATATATTAAATGTATATTTTTATATGTACATAATAAATTATCATTTTTATAATTATTTTAATCAAATTAATTTGATTAAAACTCACAAATAAATAAATAAATAAACCTAGAATGAATTTACACTAAAAATATTAATCCACAATTTATTAATATCATGCATTGTTTCAATTTGACAAATTCAACTCCATTTTAGTAATCCATAAAATTTGGAGAAAAAACAAACTACTCACATTTTGAACTTGCGTGTCAAACGTGTCGGAAGAGGAGGAAAAAAAACTTGGGAGTTGAATTGTGTATCAGGGGAAGTGAAAGTCAAAGGAAAAGATTATATTTTTCTTCTTTCCCCATTTATTATTTTTATTATTTTTATTATTTTTATTTCATTTTTTCACATATATACATTTTGACCCCATATTTATTGAAATTTTTTAAAATTGACCTCGCATATCGGAATCACATGTCGGAAACTCACATGCTGGAATTTTGACTCGAGTGTCGGAGAGTGTCAAAAAGTTGACTAAGTGTCGGATTTTCCGATACATGTTGACCGAGTGTCGAAAAGTGTCCGAGAGTGTTGGAGAGTGTCCGACACGTGTCGAAGTGTCGGACACGATACGAAGGCTTTTAAAAAGTGTTGGTCTTTCCTAGGTTATAATCGGAGGAGTAAGTGGGGCCAGCAGGGCAGAGTTATTATATAAGGGTTATATATTGACATCTTTGATGGTATCTCCGAGTACTTGTCAAGTTGGCTCTCTGATGTTCCTGGTGTTCTACAATGTGACATCAGGTGATTTTTCCATGACCGAGAAGATGCCCAGGTTCAAGTAGCTCAACGTGCACTCGACATTCCAAATCACAAAGAGTTGTTGGTTAGGACATCTTTGCAGGATATCCTGTTTTCCAGTGCCACGCAATTACTGCACCTGGTGATGTTGAGGTCGCCGCGGCAAAAGAAGAGCTCGTTAGCCTGGCCAGGAAGGTTTTGGTTGGCATCGGCACGGGCAAAGCCATCGGTGCTATCGGTGACGGCGGAGGAGAGGAAACAGAGGAGGACGTTGAGGTTGGATTGGTAGATGGAGTTGGGAGTAAAGAGGGTGATGTTTTGGCAGTAATGCAATGGATATGTAAGTGATGATTCAGAATTTTGGGTATTAAGTGCTAGTATGTCACATAGGATGGTCAGCGCTAACTAAATTGTTATATTAGCATTTTCTAGTCAAAATTGACCAAAATAACTACTTGGCAAATTGCAAAAGGTTTAGGACTGAATTGACATAATTAAAAAGTTTATGATTGAATTGACACAAATGCAATAATTTTAGATCTTTTTCGATAATTTTCCCCAAGCAAAAGCCCTAAACCAATTCTAGAAACCCTAATCTGAGCTTCAATACAAATTGTTGAGAAATTACACAGAGCTTTGCTTATTGTGGGATGGACTCACGAGCGTCCAATTACCTCCCTCAGAATGAACTCCCTTTCTCAATTTTGATGACATTTTCCATTTTCATATTGGGAAACTAGTAGAATACTTTTCATAGATTAATGCTACACATAGTTTTAGGGAAGGAAATTTATGTACAGATTAGCTAACAAATTGGGTATTTCAATCCTATGATTTAAATGCACTTTAGTATTAGATAGGTCATTGAGAGGCATACTTTCTTTGTTGATAAAAGATCAAATTGGATAAGGTTGTATTAGGAGAGTAACCGCGTAAAACTCAACTTTGTCCCCTTTTCTTACCCAAAATAAATAAATAAATAAACTTAAGTCTTCAAGAAACAAGTTCAAAATAACTGAGGATAAAAAAAAAAAAAAAGAGCGTATTATTCCACAATATAGAACATGTCTTTATCGATTAAAACTAGTGGGTAAACGATGTAAAGTTTAGGCTCATATCACATGTTTCCATTCTTTTAATTTTTAATAAGTGGATATTACCATGATAGAATCCATAAAAATTTGATCATGAACAACTTTTATTAACATAGTCAAATGTTTACAAATTTTTATTTTTGTTGTGCATATCGCCCTTAAACTATTTCTCATCATTTGTCTTTTATATACAAACAATGGGGTGACCAGATGAAACAGAAAAGGACCTCATTAAAAATTTGCCAAAATAAAATCACAAATACATTTCTCAATGTGAAAATTTAAAAGATGATTTTTAATTAAATATAACTATTGCGTAAATCAAGGAAAAATTTTAAAATGATAGTTAAATTTCATTTATTTCAGATTGATAAAATTAATATCATTCCTAAAGTGTTTACGGAAAAATAAAAAAGCATGCCTCAACGTGCATGCATTTTTATATCACTTTTTTTTTTTTTTATCGTATTTTTAGATACTCCTATATCATTAAACACTAACTTCGTGGATAGGTAACATTGTTACGTCCTAAATCAAGATCTTGCTTCAAGATAAAGCGAAAAGAATTAGTAAAAAGAGCATGGGTTAACTCAAAAAGTAATTATGCTGGAAATTAACAGTAGAAGAGAAAAACACGAGCAGAAGCAAGACTATTCTTCGGTGCAACATGCAAATTCATCTGGACTCTCTGAAAAGCCCCTCTAATTTTAATTCATAATATAAATACTACGAACTAAATGATCAAATTAAAATTCACCAAATTTATCACAATTTGAGCTATAACACGCTTATTCAAGTTTATCAATGGACCAACAAAAGTTCATAGGATATTATTGTTGGAGAAATTTCAGTAAAACTAAAGCATCAGTGTAAAAAGAAAATTTACAAGTGGTTTGATCCAATCTTAATTTATGGATTATAACTACTTGCTCTTTCAAATCAATGATGTATATAACCACTTGTGCAAAATATTTTTTATATAGAGGTTAGCAATATCTTGAATAATTATTTGGCTCACTGGACTAAATCCAGAGTCTTCGAACTAATAAAAAGGGGAGTTGGCACGGATGAAGACAAGCAAAACAAACACAAATCTACCTTTAGGTCCGGTCACTGGAGCGGGAGGCGGAGGCGCGGACACCAGAGCAGGAAGCGGAGGCGCGGACACCGGCAGGGCGGAGAAGTTATAAAAGGGGTAGAACTCGTACCTCACGTTGCAGCTCGGTGTGAGCACCCTCCCACCTTGCTTCCCCTGAACCAGATAACCGCTTGCGAACTGGAGGCACGTGTTACAGTCCCATTCGGTCAAGTCCGGCGTGCACTGCGCGAATGCGTACAGATTCTGCAAGCTCATTAAGTTTGCCTCCGCTGCGGCAACCTTCTTCCCTAACCAGCCAGCTAAAGCCCTTGTGGTAACGTCTCTCATGGTTTTTAATAGGACATCCGTGAGCTGGGTTGTGTCGGTGACGTTCTCGGTGTTGTCCAAGATGGGAGACGGCTCTCGCACCATGACCGAGAAGATAGACTGGTCCGAGTACCGCAACATGCACTCGTCGTACCAGATTACAGAGACTCGCTGGTTGGGGCAACTTTGGAGGATCTCCTGTTTTCCGGTGGCCACACAGTCGCTGCACGTGGTGGTTTTGAGGTCCCCACGGCAGAGGAAGAGCTCGTAGGCCTGGTTGGGAGTGTTTTGGCCGGCGGTGGTGCTGGCGAAGCCATCGGTGCTGTTGTTGGCGGCGGAGGAGAGGGAAGAGAGGAGGGCGTCGAGGTTGGACTGGTAGGTAGAGTTGGGAGTGAAGAGGGTGGTGTTTGGGCAATCATGAAATAGATAAGTGGGTGCAGCTTCGGTACTGAAAATTCTGATGATGAAGGAGAGAGAGAGAGAGAGGGAGACGGCGAAGCAAGACTTCATGGTTGGATTGATGATTGTATTGGCTTAGCGAGATCGGCACGGTATTATAGGAACAATAACGTTTGAATTGTCGTCCCATAAGTTTTGTCCATTCCTAAGATTTCATGGTTCCTTGCACTTGCACGCCATTACTCCATCGAAAAGTCTTGTAGAACTTTATGATGGATGTGCAGTTTCTAAGACCGCTCGTATATTAATTAATTAATTAGATAAAGAAAACAAAAAATCTAAGACCACTTGTGGAGCGGAGGATTGGTCCCAACCCCCTCCTGATTGAAATCTCTGCGCTGCGACCGGAACTTATCGGTTTTCTCGACGTCTCTGCGTTGCGACTGAAAACCCCTTTGCGAAGACCCCTTTGGCCGTCACTCGCTCAATTGCGACGGTTCGGTTCAGATCAATATAATTAGTTCCTGAATGAGAATAAAAGATCACCGAGAATACACCTCATTGACTGACATTTCACGGGTCGACCACGGCATTGACCTACTCTTGGATTCGTCCGAGTCAAGCTCTTTCAATTATCTCTCGGTGCTCCTGCGGAGGAAAAAGACCGGTTGTCGAGGCTAAGGAAGCTCAATAAAGTTGCTACTGATTGGGAAGAATCAGGCAACAGTCACCAAGAACTAACCCAACCCATAATTTGTGTCTTCCCCAAAGCTAAACCTACCAAAATCGACTTAAGCCAATATATTCAAGCAATACAACCTTGCAATATGTAAATATAATGCAGAATTGATAAGGAGACAAAAGAAACAACAACACTAAGATTTTACATGGAATGGCAATGCGGAAAAAACCACAAACCACTCAAAACTTCCACTACTCACCGAGAATCATAACACACAAAAAGGATTTTTTTTTTTTATAGTCACGCATTAAAGACTTAATATCAACAATATGACAGTATTTAATCACGAAAAAGATGGATTAACACAAATGAAGTGAGCTCATCGCGATTGGAGAAAACGAGAAACAAGTTGGAGAAGAATTTCAATAAACAAAACCAATTAACATAACTCTCGTTCTTATAAATAACGTATTGAAATTTGAGCCAAGTCCGACCTCATTTGGCCTTCCAACGGGGACGGTAAAGTCTTCACCCCTTTTCTTCTTCTCAACGTGCTCTTTCTCGATGAGCGACCCCCGTTCTCTCTCCACGAGCTAGCAGCCCCTTTTGTCCCTTTTCCTTTTTGCTTTTTGAATTCTGACTTCTGACTTCTGACTTCTGACTTCTTTTAATTAATATTAGCTGGGCCCCACATAAGCGGACCCGGCCAATGCCACTCGACATAAGAACTATGCTTGCCATGGTGACTCTATCAGTTGTATCTTCCTGATCACTGAGTAAAGCATTGTAGAGGCATCTAAGCACTTCATCTATTGAATATGAGTCTCCAATGAACAATTCTAACCACTTTGAGTGGTGTACTAGCTTTTCAATGCTACCACGTTTGTAAAAACTATTTTAGCGGAGGAATTTTAACTTAATTATATCGGTGCAGCATAATATATGTCATAATAACACAAACACAACGTACATAGCTTGTGAGATTTTCGTCCTTCTCTGATTGGTAGGAGCAACTATTCTTCTTACCATTAATTATCTCTAGAATTAGGACACTCAAATTATAGACATCGGATATTGCTGAGAATTTCCCACGCATAGCATATTTAGGGACAAATAATCACTACAAACATACACAAGCAGTAGCATCCATTATGTAATTTTAATTTGGTAAAATGAGCAATTTGTGAATGAACCACGCTAATGAATATATCTTGAGGATTGGCATGTATATTGGCATGGGATTGTTTCTAATTCATAGATCAACCATAAAATAGATAATATAAACAAGAAAATATTAGTCATCTAAGAAAGAATTTGAGACATACAAGTCTCCACAATTATATTAAGTGTTTGCCCGAGTTTCATCAACACCAAAAATCCTAGTCATGCTAAAATCTGAAGTCATTGTGTTCATATACTATCTAAGAAGATATTGATGGGTTTTAGATCACGATAAATGTGCCGAAGTCTAGAATCTTTGTATGGATAGAGTATTCCTCGAGCAATTCATGTCTTGACCATTCCAATCGCCTTCTTAGGATTTGCTTTCTCACACAATTAAAAATCAACTACTTTGAATTGATAAATCCTTGAAGAACTTTCATCAAGTTCCTATAAGCCAGTGATAGTTCCAACTCTAAGTTTATGCTAATTACAGATACAATTTCTTCCACATTGATGAAAATTCAGTTTTTCATGACAAAAGCAAACACATCGACATCAAGTATTATCATACTGGTGAGCAAGTCAAAGATGGTGAGATTAAGCTTAATTTTTGTAGATCAGAAGATCAAATTACAGATCTTTTAATGAAACCATTGAAGGCTTATTTCTTTGAAAAATTAAAGATAATACTCGGTGTCGTTGAATTCAAGAATCAATTTTAAAGGAGGTTGTTAGAATAATATAAAATTGATTTTCTGAAGATTCGAGCACGTTAGTTGCTCAGCGCCAGATTTTCTTCTTAGAATTCTTCAAAGACCTTGATTTATGGTGGGTGTCAGAAGAAGAAAACGAATCGGTGTGTTGGGGTTTGGAAGATTGAAGAACAAAAAGTCTACAAGCATTTAATGAAGAAGACAAAATGCAAACAAAGTCTTTGAATAAAGCCTCCATGGGTTGATACACTTGTTCTTCTGCATTTATTGATTGTGTGTTGTTTCTTCCTTTTGCTTTGTGAACTTCATTCTCAGAAGGAGTGTCGAAGACTCCATGTATCTGTTAAGTGTGAGTGTTCTGCCATCATAAAAAGATAGAGGGTGAGTGTTGTAAATTGGTAGAGGCCACCAGAAAAGTATTCTAAAAACTATTTGTCCTTCCAACTTGTGTCTCGTTCCAAATTTCCAGAATTGCCATTATTTTTTGGTTCCAACACATCGGCTGTGCACGAGCAGTGCTGCCAGAGCACTCGTTTTTAGAAGTTTTTAGAAATTTTTAATTTTCTTAATTTTCTTTTTTTAATTTATCTTTCTGATTTCCTACTAACAAGACGAAAGAAAAAGAAAGGAAATAAGAGGGAAAAAAATAACCATGGAAATTACAAAACGACGTTGTTTTGAATATCATCGAACACATCATATCGTCAACCATTTCACGTAGAATAATTAGCACTGACTAGACCGCCATTCTAGCAATCTCCAACTTAAATTAACCGAAATAACTACACTAGGAAACATCAAAAGTTTAATACTACGATGGTCAAATGAAAAGCTTATCATTGACTTGACAGCTATACAATAGATTTATAATTTTTTGAAAATTTTTTCCACTTTTCCACTCCTTTCGTATTGTTAACAATTTTTTTTACGTACAAAAAAAAGGTATATCTCACATTGTCTATTTATAGGACATACGCTTAATATACCAGTGGTCTTTCTTCATCTATTGACTTAAGTTTTTTTGAATTGGATATTCTAATGGAATCATATTCTACTTCAATTTATTTTGTTATGTAGGCCGTTTGTCAACTATATGCCCATAATTGTCTTAGAGATGATGAATTTTGTCACAATCTTTGATCTCCACTTTTGTGTTAACACGTTGATCTTTGTCAAAATAATTGGTACATAGGTAAAGGATGATAGAGATTGGAGTAGACAAAGACAATAACGAAAAAGGAAATGGTAGGGGTTTCTGACTTAAGATTGAATGATTGCTAATAAATAATGGATTAACCATATTTTAATCTCTTAAGTCTAACATTGACCACTAACGATAAAAGCCAGAAAATTTTCCAAAAAGTCCTAAGCCCGTTATACTTTGGCAAATTCCATATTAAATTCTTTCACTTTTTGTCAATTGAGTCAATCCGAATTTTTGTCAGAAATTGCTAACGTGGACGGCCGGTGCTAATGTGGCATTTTTAAATAATATTTTAATGATATTTTGAAATTTTTATGATTTTATTTATTTATTAGTTTTTACTTTTCTTTACCTATTTTTTTTCCCTATTTTTGGGTTAGGGCCGATGACCCTTGCTAGCAACAAGTGAGGCCCAATCGACCCTCGTTTGCCGTAGGCGAGAGTGTCGTGCCCCTCGTTAGCTTTGGGCAAGGGCCGTGACGCCCTTGCCAGCGAAAGCGAGGGCTTGTGAGCCCTCACCCAAAATCGGCAAGGGTCATAGTGAAGGCTCATGAGCCCTCACCCAAAAAACATTTAAAAAAAAAAAAAACAAAGAAATTTAAAAAAAAATCATAAAAAATTGAAAATATCATTAAAATATTATTTAAAAAGTGCCATGTTAGTGCCGCATGTCCATGTTAGCAAGTTCTGGCCAAAATTGACCAGATAGACTTAATTGGCCAAATGTGAGCAAAATTGAAAAGTTTAGGATTGAATTGGCAAAATTGAAAGGTTTTAAGATTTTTTTTTTTTTTTTTCAGTCATACGCTAATCCTACTCTAACACTCACTCTCGGACTTTTGCCTGCCTCCTTGCGGGCGTGGGAGTCGAAACCCACTCCTGAAATGAAATCTTCCCCACCCCAATCCCCCTTGAGAAGGTTTCAAGATTGAATTGGCAAAAATGTAATAGGTTTATGATTTTTTATACAAGTTTCCTGATAAAAGTCCAGGGTTATGGCACGGCTATATACATAGTATTTCCAACGTTTTCAAGATAAGTATTATATAAATCTCATAATTTTCGTACGATAATCATTTAAGTCTCATAACTTTTTATTTGATCATTTGAGTACCATACTTTTAAAGAAAAAACACTCGTATGAGTGTTATAATTTACAATTGATGAAAGTTCCCAAAAAGTTATATCGCTCAAATGATCAATTGAAAAGTTAAATGGCATTTAAGTGATAAAAAAAATAATATGACACTCAAGTTATCAAAAAAAAAAAAAATGTTGTACTACTTGAATAAATACCATACGAAAATTATGACCCTTGTGGTATCATTTTTTCCAACATTTGCTTGTACATGGCCAAGAAGCTACCTTATAAAGCTTTATTTGGAGAAAGTTACTAATGCAAAAAACTTAGTTTTAAGATATATTGAAACTTTTTATTGTATATCAAAAGTTAGAAAAACTTGTAGATAGTGATTGAATTCTTGGTATAGGTTCATAGAGAGTTGTCGTGACCTACCCCTTGGTAGGGAAGAAAATAGATTTAGAAGTACTTGCTTATGAGATGAGTTGAATGATTCATTCAATCATTCAAATGATAATCTCGAATGGACCATCATTTGCTAACATCGCAAATGAATCGTTGATCACAAACATGGACTCTCCTAAGTCCATACCTCACGTGACCTTGGACATTTTATATTCATTCAATTAATCATATACGAATTTCTACATGAGGAGTCGCAATTAGCCTATTAGGGTCAACTAGAAACTAAGTGAAGTATGTGAGTATACTTCACTTCCTACTCAACCAAAGAATCTAGGGCCGATAACTTAGTTATGCTATTTAATCAATTAGTACCTTTTCAGTACCTAATCTTATTCATTTCAAGAAGATTTTTGTTAGGTAGTCTTGATTGATTTTAGACCCATAAACTAAAATGTGAGGTATGTGGGCGCATAGTCATTAAAATAGCAATCAGCAACCAAAGAAAACATTAAATAAATTACGAGGGAAAGCAAGCATCTAACGCTAAGAAATAAATAAATGTCAATCCTAACTAGGCAAAAGAGAAGCCATAATCATGATATAGAAAGTGCACCACCAAAAGCATTCTTCCTTATGGTAAAGTTGTAAGAGTTTATTCAATTTTTTAGCACAATTTCCTATATCAATGATTTTACCATAACTTTAAGAGAAGGCTACCCAAAAGGACTATCTTTAAGCATTTCAGAGGGCTTCTAAACTTTTGGAATTTTTCAAATTTTTTTTATAAATTTTCGAATTTTCCAAATTTTTTTAATGATTTTCTGAATTTTTCCATTTTTTTTTTATTTTCCTGGATTTTCTAATTGATCGGGCCTAGTCCCTCAACCCTCTGAAAAACAAAGGGTAAAACAAAAGAAAAGAGCCCAGTCCAAAACCCATATAATAGGCCGAACCCAAATCCTTAAGAAGAGACGAGCCCAAACCTGCTGAATTAACTAAGACCCGAACTTACTGAATCTCACTTAAGCCCACCTAATCACTTTCTCTCTCCCATTTTGCAGGTTGCGTCCCCGAAGCCTCCTTCCCCGAACGCCTCCTTCTTCCTTGGGCGGTCTTCCTTAACGAGCTACACCTTCATCGGTTGTCCACTTCGACTACCACCACTCACTGGCCAACGTCTCCGCCGATTTCCTCTTGTCATTGGATGGCCATTGTCGGCAACAAAGCATGAAACGCAAAACGATGTACACAATGACAGTGGCAGGGGCAGTGAAATGACCGAACAACCAACGCCCGGGAATGCTAATCACAAAAATGACACCTCAATAGAGCGGATCAAATGAGGACGCTCGTTTTTGGCAAAAAGGGCAAAGCGAAACTTGATTTCGGTGAAACATTTCATCGAGTGGATTGTATGCACCATCGAACAAGTGGTTTCTGGCTCAACTGTGACTCGAACCCGAGCTACAAATCCTTAGCGAATGACTGGCAACACGTAGCGACCTATCTAAAGATCTATGGGGGCCGGAGCTCTTATGAGCTGAATGGCCACGACGATTGGCCTGGCGTCCCCAATAAAGTAGCAAACAGAGGGAAAGAACAAAGGCCTACCGATTCGGGCTTGAGGACGTTTAACGAGAGAGGTCGTCAGATGGAGCACGCGTGTGGTAGGAGTGTCGGCCGAGTCTCTCTCTCGCTCTCAGTTCAACCTCGGCGCTCCTTCTCTCGGCCTCCATCTCTCTTAGCTAAAAAATGGCCCCACTTCAACTCCCAAGGACTCTCTCTCTCTCTCTCTCTCTCTCTGCCTGCTTTTCTTCTCTGCTTCCTCCTTCGGGCTAGCTTGCCCCCGGCCCTGTCTCGCTTCTCTTTTCTTTTTCTTTTTTTAAATAATTTTTAAAATAAGATAAAACACTAATGATAATAATATTTTTTTTAGTTTTAATACTAGTAATGCAAATGCCCCCTAATGTCTATACGTGGTATAATTTAATGAAAATTATTTTGCTAGAGATTAAAAATTAATCCATAATTTTTTATGCAATTATAGAATGATTAAATGAGTCGCCAACATTTAGTTATCAACAAGAGTTTTAATAATAATCCAAATTCCACTTAACTTTGGCTGTACACTCTAATTCCAGGAGGTCGTTCTCCTATTTTCGCCAGTCTAGATGAACCCGCACATACTATTAGTGAATTGGCCTCAATGACGTTAGAGCAAACCCATCGTCCATTGCGCAAGTAGTCCACCACTTCATCTAGAGATTATAATTGCTTACAATAATAGAATTTCCATTCTATTTTCCACCTTTTCACCACATATTCTTTGGTTAGACTTCTAATGAACTTACCTAGAATTCTGACCTTTCAAAAGCATTAACTTATCTTAACAACAACTCGCATCGCCTTACTTTCAAATTCAGCGTTGATCCTTTGGTGATTTTATCATCTAGGGTGCGGATCCATCATCGAAGCTTCATTTATTGATGTTGCTGCTGAGCCATTAATAGATGTAGTCGACACTTCTCTACCACTAGCATAAGTTAAATATACAAGCTATGTTAGTGTTGGGAGGGTCGCCCTTTGGCTCACCAGCACTAAAACCACCAATGATATGGTTGGTTGTCTCGATACATTCTCTTGAACACATAGCAACGCAATGTGGATGCATATTAATATTTCATTTCTTGAACTGTCCTTTAATATTAGATCTACGAGGTGATAATTGGTCTATAAGATTAAGTATAGGGCATAAGGTACCATTGAGCATTACAAAGCTCGATTAATGGTCAAGGGTTTCACACAGCGGAAATGTTTTAAATTGTCAAGAAAAATTTTCCTCAATAGCTAAGGAAGTCATTAGTCATTCTTTTCTTTCCATCATTGCTTTTCTATTATTGGTCCCCACATTAGACGTCCACAATGCCTTTCTCCATGGTGATTAGGAGGAGAGAATTTACATGCATTTTCCATTGAGTTTATGCAGATAAGGAGAATTTCCGGTATGTCATCTCCATAAAATTCCTTTATGGACTTAGACATGTCTCTTGACAGTGGTACACTAAATTCATCATTGCACTCATAGCTACATGATTTAGGCAATTTAGACATGATAATGCCATATTTACATGGACACAAGATACATCGTCAATCTACTTGCCGATGTATGTTGATAATATACTTATTATGGAAATAATGAATACACTATTAAAGAATTCAAGAAATATTTCTATTCTACCTTTTACATTAAGAATATGTGGCCTTCGAAATATATGCTTGACATTGAGATTGCACATTAGATAAAGGAATTTACCTCAGTTAACGTAAATTTGTCTTGGACATTATATCATAAGTAGGGTTGTTAGGATGCAAATTAGCTGTCATTCCAATCAAGTAGAATGTTAAGTTAAACGACAATTGAATATGATGCGAGATTGTCACCTTTAGACAAGGATCCATTGCTCAAGGATCCATCAAGCTATCATAATAGCTAGCTTGAGTTTGATTGACTCCAAAAATCCTTACCATGCCAAAATCCGAAATCTTAAGGTTCATTTCACTCTCTAATATGATATTGCTACATTTTAGGTCACGGTAGATGATCTTGAGATGAGAATCTTCATGTGGATAGAGTATGTCTCGAGCGATCCCAAATACTATTTTATAACATAATGGCCGATCCAATTGTTCCTTTCTTTTGGGATCTACACCATTGCAATAAAATTCATTAATGTGCTAGGAGGTGGCACCTATTCAAAAACTCAAGGCCAAGTTCATCACACAATATGAAAATATATTTACTCTCATCAATCAAAGATAGCTTAACAAAAAACTATAATCAGTTGAAATAACCTCTTAATTTCAAGGTTTCCATAGCTAGTGAAAGCTTGAACATATGATTTCATGCAAATGGTACATTCTTCACGTAAGAAGTTTAAATTGCAACATACCAAATAAGAAGTAATTAAGTGGCACAAAGTCGTAGGCTAGTAGCTTTTCTCTCCCTCTAAGCAAAATTCGAGCAGTTGTACAAGGTTTCTATGTTGAAGCTTCACCATTGATAGAACTTCATTCTTAAATTCTTCATCACCCTATCTTGAGCTTTGAGATAGCCTCTTCACTACCATTTGTTGTCCATTACGAAGTCTACCCTAAAGTGTTTTGTATTTAGCATTTAGTTCCTCATCACAACTTCTTATAAGCAAACATAAAAAAGCTTTACATGTTTCTTTTTCTTTGATATCATTATGTTCAATTCAATTCATATGTAAAGCATTCTTATTCTTTCTAACTAATATGTAATACATACCTCAAAAACTTCACCAAATCCACCTTTCCCCAACTTGTTTTCACGAGAAAAATTATTTGTTGATGCTAGTATTGTAGCCAAGTTAATATTGATAGGACTCCACAGTGGTAAGTTTGATTACACCTACATTACAAAACAACTTAATTTGATTAAAAATTACATTGACGGTGTTGATTTTGATCTATAGTATAGGTTTGCCAGTGCTTCGGGATATTATCACAACGAACAATGCTAGTTAAACTAGCATGTTGTGTCTCCCTACTGTGAAGCAATCTGTCCTCTCTTGATCGGTCATGAAGGAAAGAAAAAAGAATCAATACCATAGGAAACAATGGGATGAATCTTATATCACGATCACTTCTTCATGATGAGGGAGGTGTTCAATATGGCGTAGATGCAACCTGTTCCCGAAGGGAATCCTTAAAGGTTAGGAGTATTTTGAGGCCTTATTATGTGGTTAGTCATGGTCAATTTATATTGCGTTGGCATGTCAAGGCCTCTGAAACATGCAAGCGTGAGAAAATTTCTCTAGTTTTCTCTGCTTTCTCCTTTCCTTCACGGAGAGGCTCACTTTCTCTTTTTCCTTGCGTTTGTCACGGCCTTCACTGACTTCACATGCATATTTCGAGAAGCAACTTTGAAATGGCTGAATTGTGGCTACTGAAACATGGGTTTGGGCTTTAGGAAACATGGGCTGGGCCCATATATGACAAATGCATATTCATTCGGGTTAATCTCGACTTCCGTGATAACACACTTATATTATTCATAGGATATTGTATAATATTATTTTATGAATGACAATAGATTGGAGTGGATAAGCACAATCGCAGACGAAAATAATAGTGTTCGAAGTAGATTTTTTTTTTTTTTCCCAACATAGAATGTTATGACTCAGGTGAAAGGGCTTCTCTGTGACAAGCCTATACAACTAGCATATAATATGGGTTCATATAACATGTTTGGATTGGATTCTACTTCTTACTAAATCTAAATCTTATCCTATACATGTTTGTAACTATTTTTAACCATTATCATCTGAGATTTTCATAATATATAGTATTTGACATATAGATTTGCTTATATATAATTGTTCATAATATTCTGAAATTTTAACAAGACAGTAAAAGAAAGTTCTTTTACTTTATAAACTCCATCTGAGGATGATCATTTGCTGTTCTAACACTCCTACATAACTGTTTTTAGGATGCACAATATTTTTCTTATCAGATGGTGCTCACGTGATTCCTTTCTAACCTCGCCATCCTCATTTGGTACCGAGCGTTGAGTGACCACTGCGCGGTGATAGCCGAACTGAAGCATCCACCTTGTGATGGTTGTTGGCCTCTGGAGGTCACGACATAGTACTCCGATCTCAAACGACTGCTGTTTAGTGGCTTTGATTGATGGTGAGCACCTTTTTCTTTTTATAAATTTTCTTTCCCCCTTAATTTAATCTTCTTTCTTTTTTTGTAATTTGCCTTGCCTTATTCGACATTTACCAAGTAAGAGATTGGTCATCTCCCAGCAATGGAAGCACGAGCCCGGCATCGTCGGTGACGGCATTGAAGCCAAGACAATTACGTAATCTGTGTTCCTCCAGAGCTGAATAATGTCGAGTGAGTTGGACCATTTTCTCGTCAAGAAAAAGTTGCGTGTCAATGAAAAAATAAAATAAAATTGTATTTTTCCAATTCGTTAGGTGCTTCAGGATACACTCCCCGAAATCCACATTTACATGAGAAGGGAAAGTGATGGATTTAATTATATGGGCCTAAGTTGGCCCGGCCACGATGGGCCTAAAGGTCCGGCCCACGGGAATTAGGCCCGTGGAAAAAGGAACATATAAAAGGGATGAGAGAGAGGGAGAAGACACCTCTTGACATTTTGGAATGTACGTTCTCCATCTCTTCAGAATTCTCTCTCCAAGAAAACTCAAGAAGTGACTTCGTCTTCCTTTCACGGCGATTTTTCGATATCGGATCGAACGGGACTGAATTCTCTTCCTCTTTACGGCGTCGGTGTCTAATCTGTGGCCAACAAGGTACGCTCGAATCCGTGGTGTGCTTTACGATCGGTGATACGTGTTTAATTCCCGGGCTCATCTTCCGCATTCGATTTAGGGGTTCGGTTTAAGTGTCGAATCCGTTTTTGGGGATCCGTCGATCCCAACATTGGCATCAGAGCATTAGTTCACGTTTTCCCGACCAATTTGATGTTTATGATTGATTTTTCGCAAAAGCATTTCGGCCGTACGGATCGGGCGAGAAATCCCAACACCCGAGTGTTGTTCGCCATTTTCCGACTTTTCGTAAGTCGAAATCAAAATCTGATTGCATAGGAAGGAAGGCGACGTCGAGACGAGTCCAGCGACACGTCGCACGCCGCCGGGGGACGCCGCACGCGCCCACACGCGCGGCCAGAAGGCGCTGCGCGTGGGCGCGACGCGCCCATCTGCCGGTTCGCCCGTGCGTGCGGCACATGCGCCGGTGGTGAACCGGCGCATGCGTGCCGCCGGCCGGCGAACCGGCACGCGCCGGTCCACAGACCGACGCGTGGTGACGTCAGCATGACATCACCCAACGGTCGGTAACCGCCAGGGTGACATCATCGCCGACGTCGGTTGGCCGGGGGGTCACCGGCCGGCGACCCGTCCGCGACCCCACCCGACCCGACCCGCGAGAGGCCAAGGCACGCGCGCGACACGTGCCGGCCGACGTCAGCGTGATGTCAGCCCATGCATGCGCGCGGCACGTGGCGGATGACGTCTGCGCGGCGTCATCCCACGCACGCGCGCGCACGTGCGGTCGGTCGGTCCGACTGGTCCGACCGGCGCGACCGGTCCGACGTCCGCGACGTTGACCGTTGACTCCGTTGACCGTTGACTTCCGTTGACCGTTGACTGTTGACCCAAAAAAAAAAAAAAGGAATTTGTTTCTTTTTCAATTATGTCTATGTGGATTATATGTAATCCATTTTTTGTTCTGCATTTGTTGCAGGAACAATGCCTCCCCGTAAGCCGCGCGCATCTGTGCCTACAATGTCGGATGAACAAAAGGAAAGGCTTACAAGGTTGATAGCCGCTTTGAATGGTTATCGATGGGAGAGTGACGACATAATTGATCATGTCATAGAGGTCAACAACAAAATTCAGGAAGTCATTTGGAACGGTTGTCCTATGCCAGATATTCAGATGATGCGATTCTTTATGAACACTCTTCCACTAGAATGGCAAGAAGTGTTGAATCGCCTACGGGAGGTCAAAGGATTTACTAGCTATAAGGAGCTAGTAATGGCATTCGTAGATGAATATCATCGGGTAGGAGCCACAAAGACTGCGACCCAAGGAATGACTTCGATTGGGCCAGGACTAAATGTGCGTAGGAGAAATCCTAGGGGATATCCGTCTGTTTTTCCGTGGCTGTCAAGAATGCCTGAGAATTTTACAGAGAAAAAGAAAAAGGAATTGGACCATGTAGCAGCTTTCCCTATTAGTTGTATGATGCCTTGTTTTTTAAATGTTATGGCTGTTTTTTATTTAGTGTTCTTTGTGAACATATTATGTAATGCTAACTACCTGATTGTTGTTGATATAGCAACCTATATGTTAGCAATTTGTGTGAAAGCATTATTATTATATTGTATGTCAATTATCTATTGCTTTCTGTGATTGCTGGTTGCTGTGGGTAGTAATAGAAGTTTTTGTAGCTTCATAGAATTGATTTTGCATATGACAATCATATTAATGATAGTTTTTAAGTTAGGATTTTTGGAAGATGATTGGAAACATAGTGACCTTTTGATTCTGAAACCTTACTTAAAATTATTAATTAATATGATGGGTTTGTGCAAAATAGATGCATAAGTGATAGGCATTAATAACTCGTGCATATATGTCCGATGTGTTCGAGATCAATGGCTTCACCACAAAGAGCATAGTTGCCGAACTGAGCAAAGGTGAAAAGCTCAAAGGTGACAACTATGAAATTTGGCAAATGAAAATTCAATGTGTGCTGGAAAAGCAAAAAACACTAAAAGCTCTTGACCATGTTTTGGAAGATCTAGAGGATGCTGTGCGCCACCTTGAGCTAGCTGATCATCGCCTCAAGGCATTAGAGCAGGAAACATATATTTTCTGTGTTGCTTTAAGCTCAGAAGGGGCTTCATGCTCTAAGCGCAAGCGCATTGATTCGTTCAATATGTGGAAATGCAAGGGATCAAGTCCTCCTTGCAAGAAACCAAGAATTAACCAACAAAAGAGAGGAAAACGTTCTCATGTGAAGAATTTCTCAAGGGTGAAATGTTACAACTGTGACCAAAAGGGTCACTATGCCCGCGATTGTCGCGAGCCAAAGAAGGTACACACCCTTTGTACAATTGGGAACTTTGCATATGTGTCAAGTTCTGTATTCTTGACTGAATCTAATCCTCTGTGGACTGTGGATTCAAGAGCGATAGACCATGTAGCGAAGGATAGAGAATCCTTCGTGGAATTCCGACGAGTACCAACTGGAACTAAGTGGATCTATGTGGGAAACAACTCCAGAGCTGAAGTGAAAGGAATTGGCACATGCCAACTGAATATGCGTGGTGGACGCACTTTGTTCCTTCATGATGTGTTGTATGCTCCGGAGATTCATCGGAATTTAGTGTCTGTTTTAGTGTTGGTTAAATTAGGTTTTAATGTGAGCTTCCATAATAGAGGTGTAGATTTGTATTTGGATACAAACTATTATGGTCATGGTTATTTTCTGGATGGTTTCATTGTATTAGATATTGATTATGTTAATACAAATGTTTGTTATTCCCTTCTCACGTCTCCTAATACATATGATAACGATGTGAATGTATGGCATGCTAGACTTGGTCACATTGGCCAACAGCGTATGAATAGAATAGCCAAAGAGGGCTTGTTGGGCAATATTGAAAAAGTCGATCTGCCCATCTGTAAGCATTGCCTAGAAGGGAAAACGACAAGAAAACCATTTGGAAAAGGTAAAAGAGCTGAATTTCCTCTGCATTTAATCCATTCTGATGTCTGTGGTCCAATCAATGTGAGAGAAAGGCATGGGGCTGTTTGTTTCATCACTTTTATAGATGATTATACTCGATTCGGATATGTATATTTGATTTCTCACAAATCAGAAGCAATAAGTTGTTTCAAAAGGTTTATGAACCTGGTTGAAAATCAATTAGACAAGAAAATAAAAGCATTGAGATCCGATCGAGGTCGAGAATATTTGTCTGATGAGTTCAGAAAATTATGTGATGAAAAAGGAATAGAAAGACAGTTATCTATTCAATATACTCCTCAACAAAATGGTGTTGCGGAGAGAAGAAACAGAACCCTACTGGAAATGGTTAGGTCCATGATGGCGCATGCTAACTTACCTATCACCTTTTGGAGTGATGCGTTGTTAACTGTTGCCTATATACTTAACTGTGTGCCTTCCAAATCAGTCACTTCCACTCCATATGAGTTATGGACAGGTAGAAAACCAGACTTAAGTTTTCTTAAGCCATGGGGTTATGCTGTCTATACACTTGAGTCCTCTCACAAGTTTGGGAAATTGGGTCCCAGAGGAAAGAAGAGTATTTCATAAGATACTCGGAACACTCAAAAGGGTATGTGTTCATAGGTGAGCAGGAAAGTGGGAGTATAACTGAATTTGAATCACGGGATGTCACATTCTTAGAGGATGAATTTCCTAAGAAGGGCGAAATAGGGGAAGACAACACCCTATTTTAAACCTCGAATCAAGATAATGATCTTAGTGGAGTTCGTCCAAGTGGGAGTAATATGAGAAGTGATGAATTGAATTCAACTCATTCTCAATTGCAACCACATGATGAGACGACATCATTATCTAATCCAGTGGGAGCATAATGGGGAATGATGTGCAAAGTGTACAAACTCCCATACGGCGAACAAGTCGCCAAAGTATTCCCCGTCGACGTTTTGACATTGAAGGGGAAACTTTTATGGTTGCTCCACAAGATGAGGATGAGCCTAGAAATATTAATGAGGCTCTGAATTGCCCTAGTAAGGAAAAATGGATTCATGAAATGGAAGACGAAATGGAGTCAATGAAATCAAACCAAGTCTGGGAACTGGTTGATCTTCCAAAAGGACGCAGAGCTATTGGGAACAAGTGGGTTCTCAAAATAAAGCGAAAGGCTGATGACTCGATAGAAAGGCATAAGGCTCACCTTATTGCGAAGGGGTATAATCAACAGGAAGGAATTGATTATGAAGATACGTTTTCTCCTGTAGTGAGATTTATCTCGATTCGCATTATTCTGGCAATAGTATCTAGTATGGATTTTGAGTTACATCATAGGAGAATTAGAGGAAGAAATATACATGGAACAACCTATTGGTTTCATAGTGAAAGGCCAAGAAGAAAAGGTATGTCGACTTTTGAGATCGATATACGGCCTTAAGCAGTCATCGAGACAATGGTATATACGTTTTCATAATGCCATAATGGCATATCATTTTACAATGATTGATGAGGATCATTGTGTATATATCAAAAAGATCCAAGGATCAATTTGTGATCATATCATTATATGTTGATGATATACGATTGCCTAAGCAATATGGAGTTTGTTCATACTTTGTCAAGAGTTGGTTGTCTTCCAACTTTGAGATGAAGGATATGGGTGAGGCTGCATACATTCTTGGAGTTAAGATTTCAAGAGATCGTTCGAAGAGATCGTTGTCTCTTTCGCAAGAAACATATATAAATAAAGTTCTTGAACGATTTCGTATGCAAGATTGTAAACCCATAGACACTCCTATTGCGAAAGGTGAAGGATTGAGCCATAGACTGTGTCCGAGGGCTCCACAAGAAAAGGAACAAATGAAACATGTTCCTTATGCTAGTGCAGTTGGGAGCTTGATGTACGCTATGATGTGTACAAGACCCGACATATGTTTTGCAGTTGGAATGGTGTGTAGATACCAATCCAATCCAGGTCTAGCACATTGGAAAGCCGTTAAGAGAATACTGAGGTATCTGAAGGGAACTGCTGATTTCAAGTTGAATTATCAAGGAAAGGATCTGCGACTTGAAGGCTATTCAGATGCTGATTGGGGAAGAGATTTAGATGAAAGAAAATCTACCTCTGGATTTGCTTTCTTATTGAATAATGGCGCCATATCATGGAGCAGTAAGAAGCAAACGTGTATAGCCTTATCCACGATGGAAGCTGAGTTCGTGGCATTATCAGCAGCAGTACAAGAAGGAGTTTGGCTTAAGAGATTTTTGGATCATTTAGGTGTTATTGAGAAAGCTGCACATCCGTTATTGGTTAACTGTGATAGCCAAGCGCTATAGCGTACACTAAAGATCCAAAATATCATGGCAAGACCAAACATATAGATACCAAGTATAACTTTGTCAAAGATATGGTTGCACGAAAGGATGTGAATTTGCAGTACATATCTACGCATAGAATGGTAGCAGATCCTACGACAAAGCCAATACCTAGAGATGTGTTTTGTGGTCATGTAAAATCTCTAGGATTGCGTAGAGTCTGATGTACTGGATTGTAATTTCCCTGAGTTGTTCACATGTATGAACTAGTGTTGTTTCATTATTAATGCCTATGAATCTTTTGTTTGATCTTTATGCATCTTAATGCTTAGTGCATTATATTATGTTGAGAAAGTATGTCGGACAGATAAGAGATTAGCCCTCTCACACGGGTAATCGCCTCTATTTACTATGTGATAAATAGATATGAGACGGTTTTTAAGCTTATTATCTAGGTGATAATCGAGAGCTCAAGCTTAAAATACATATGTCGCCCTAACTGAGTGTTAAGATGAGGACATAGTACTTACGATGTCCGAAAGCAAAATAACCCACACATTTTACTTTATCTGTCTAAGATGCCAGATGTGAGTTCGATGAATTTTGTGAATGAGTAAATACGTGAACTCAAGTTAGACATTGGGTATGTCGAACTATCATCTGTACGGTATTGATGATGTAGACATACGCTCCATGGGAAAGGAGTTAATACCGTAATACGTATTTCATACTACGTATGCATGAGACGACCTATAAGAGTGACAAAAGTTTGATCTCAACTTTTATGACGTGTGAGACTCTTGAGGAATAGAGTTCCTCAATTTTTAGTGCCCTCATGACTCTTACTTATTCTCAATATTTCTATTTAGTGTTTGCTATCTTAGAATGTTGCCAATGGTCATGAGATGATTCGATCTAATGGGACATTTCTAGAAAAGCAAGTTGAACTGAAATTGAGAGTTTGAAGGAAAGAGGAAGATCGGATTTGTAGTATCACATTGTGGTTTTCTATTCACAGGTCGACCAATTATGACTGCCTTTGGGATAATCATAATTGTGAATACAATAAATATATCATTGTTCAAATGAGATTAAAGAGAGATATAAATGTGATCGATCGATCTAGGGTACTGCATACTAAATTTACTCGGAAAATGATGCCCAATATGAGCTGCTATATATTCCTAACAGATGTATACAACGAGCTCTCAAAATATGCTGGTCACATGGATTATTCACCGGTATGAATGTTGAAAGAGGAAAAGAGGGATTTTCAGTTGATGGGCCTAAGTTGGGCCTATCCGCCCATGTTGGTTTTGACCCACCATGTGCGAGTGGGAGATGATGGATTTAATTATATGGGCCTAAGTTGGCCCTGCCACGATGGGCCTAAAGGTCCAGCCCACGGGAATTAGGCCCGTGGAAAAAGGAACATATAAAAGGGATGAGAGAGAGGGAGAAGACACCTCTTGACATTTTGGAATGTACGTTCTCCATCTCTTCAGAATTCTCTCTCCAAGAAAACTCAAGAAGCGACTCCGTCTTCCCTTCACGGCGATTTTTCGATATCGGATCGAACGGGACTGAATTATCTTCCTCTTTACAGCGTCGGTGTCTAATCTGTGGCCAACAAGGTACGCTCGAATCCGTAGTGTGCTTTACGATCGGTGATACGTGTTTAATTCCCGGGCTCATCTTCCGCATTCGATTTAGGGGTTCGATTTAAGTATCGAATCCGTTTTTGGGGATCCGTCGATCCCAACAGAAAGTATATTCACATTTCACTCGATACTCTGTCCAAACTCAGATGATTAATCACATCAATTACAAATCCTTTTAGTTCCACCGACCATCCATACACAGTTCTTTTCATTGAAGCTGTTAAATAATGTTTTAGATGAATTTTCTTGACACCGATCGAAGTTATATTTTTATTTAGTTAACCTAAAACCATCCATTTACTTTTCTAGAAATACCGTTCAATCTTTGGTTTATCTCTGAAACCAGAGTAAATTGAAATTCTCTTTTTCTTTCTTCTTTGGGTGAGTGTAGATTGACATTTTCAATTTGCCGCATTGAGAAGATGACTTATTAAAATAAAGATTAGTCTAAATTTATATCTCCATAATTGTTTCAAGGAAATTAAATAATATAAAGAATATTTTTCTAAAAATGATCAATGGTAGCACTTGAACAATTAACCAATGAAAAATGTTTTTATTATCAGCAATAATTTATGTCTTTTGTGGATGATAAAAAAATTCGTTCATTTATTTTTGTGAGCGATATAAGCGGTCTTTTTAAAAAAAAATACTTTCCAAATCATTCATTTTTCAAGAAATGAATAGAACTATATCTCTTTACCTTTTTTTCCCTTCTTCTCATTCTTCACTCCTTCCTCAATTTCGCGGGTAATGACTCTAGCCCTCTCCATGTATGATTGTCGCAACCAAATTTTTCGGGTTTGCCACCTAAAACTAGGTTGATGGACTACTAAGCCTTTAAACTTAGCTCGGGCTCTCCCAAGCCCATACCAAATCGCGACTTAGGGTTTTGACATACAAAAGATTGTTATCTAGGAGTCGCCACTAATCGGTTTAGGGTAGGTCGATTAGACACCTAAGTAAAATAATGTGAGTATTATTTTACTCCTACGAACCAGAGACTAAGGGTACGGGGACTTGGTTACACTAGACTATCCTAGTGCCCTTTCGGTACCATTTCTTTTTAATTTTCAAAAATGTTTTGCAAGCAGCTTGATTTGATTTTTAATTCATTTTCCTAACGTGTAAGGCAATCATGCGAGTGCACAAACCACCAATTTAACACCCGAGAAAGCGAATAAAATAATGCAGAACATACCTTAAAGCAACGAAAGTATCTGCGTTGTTAGATAAAAAATCATATAGACAAATCCTAGATATAATTTCTAATTAACACGCAATTTCAATTTTTTTTTGTTTTCACTTTATTTAATGAAAATCATGCGATGCATGCTAATAATCTATTATGACATGACGACATGACCTAAACTATATGACATGAAGAAATGCAATAATTAAATGCAATCTAAATGATCTAATTATAATAACATGCAATGCGATACAATGACATACAAAATTATTTAAACTAAAATGACATGCCTCATGCAACTTAATATGCGAGCTATATGTCACGTGACATTTATTGAATGACTTAATCTAATAACATGAAAGTTCTAATTAAATGAACTTAATGAAAACTAAATGACGTGCATTTGATGTTTCTATTTTTAAAAATGCAATCTATCCTAAAAATTGAAATTAACTTATGTAAAGACAAATTTTGTATTTTCTTTCATGAAATTCGAATGCAAAAATGATCTAGCTAGATTAAAATTCTATCTAATTTAAAATAAGGATTAGGTCATAGTAAATCCTAATTTAAATTAAGACATTATCTTAACCTAACATGCAATCTATTTAATATGCAATGACGTGCGGAACATGCCCTAATTCTACATGACATTTGCATGATATTTTTTTATTTTAACAATGTTCGAAATTTAAAATTGCCACGTAATTAAACATGCAACTTAAATTAAACAAAAACTAAAATCCTAAATGGATGCAATTTTTTGTTTTATATTTTTTAAATCTAAAATAAAATCTATATTCTAGATATGCAAAATAACAAGAAATATTCTAAAACTAATTGAAATCCTAATTTGAATATCTTTTTGATTTTTCTTGGTGATTTTCTAAAACTAACATTAAATCTAACAAGCAAGATATTCAAACAAATAAAGGATCAAAATAAACGAAAAAAATAACCCGTTGTCTCACGGGTCAAATTAACGAATATTTTTAACCCTGAACATTACGACAAAAAATCAAAATAATTAAAAATCTGATCCGAAATCTTATGGATCAAATTAATAAATATATTGATTCAACAGTTAAGATATCACAAACAAACCCCAAAAATTATCATAATTAAAAAAAATGACCCGACGTCTTACGGGTCAAATTAAATAATTACAATAACCTTAGGGACAAATCCTATGGATAATGCCTATAGTAATTATAACCTAAAAGTTACCTCACATAGTTTAACTTAAACAATAATAATAAAACTAACTAAAAGTAAAGTAAAATAAAATAAAATAAATAATAAAAAATAAAAGAAAATGAACAACCTAAGGGAAATAGAGGGCAGCATGTTTCGTCGGCGGTAAGGGGGTCACCGGCGGAGCTCCGGCAAGGGTGGTGTGGCGGCGAGCAGACCGGCGGACGATTGAGAGGCTGTGAGGGCAGATGGGTCGCGGCGTCGGGGTAGAGGCGTCGCGGGTGGAGAACACTGCAGGGGCGTCGGGCATTGGTGGCTTCGCGAGTCAAGAAAATCCAAGTGCCGGTGTCGATCGAAAGCGAGGGCGTCGGGTGGAGCGGCGATCGGCAAGCGACAGCTCGGGCTGTGGCGTTGTTGGTGAAGGTGATTTGCTGCGTCGAGGCGCTTGGCATCGGATCTCGGCGGGCGTCGATGCGGAGAGGATGCTCGTCGGGTTGTGGAGCAGCGCCAGGAGGCATCCGGCGCGGGGGAGTGAGTTGCGGACGGCCGGGGCTTTCGGATCTCGGCGTGCGGGCGAGACGGCGATCGGCGCGGCCCGGGACTTCAAGGGCGCGGTCGTCGGGGCCAAGAGTTGCAGGTGCGCAGCGAGATTTCCGGCGGAAGGGCTCACGGCCAGAGCAAGCGGGCGCGATCCGGGCGGTGGGCAAACGATCGGCGGTGGCTCGGACTCGGCACGGTGTTCGCGGCTGCGGTGGAGGCGAGCGATCGGCGGTGGTGCGCGGATTGTCATCACTCGGGGGTGGATCGGTGGCGGAGGTGCAGCGGGTCGCGGGCGGAGGCGCGGGCTGCACGTCGGGAAGGCGAGGAAGAGTGCTTTGCACGTCGGGGTGGCGCGAGCGGCAGCGGTGTGGGGCTTCGCGGACGGCGGTGGTCGCGGTTGTGGAAGCAACAGCGGCGTGGAGCTTTGCGAAGGAGGAATCCACGAGGAAGAAGATGAACAGTGTGTTCACTTTTCCCCCTTTTTTACTTTTCCCTCCCGACACTCTCTCTCACCTCTCTCTCTCACTCTCTGCAGAAGCAAAAGCTTCTGACTTTTCTTTTGTTTTCTCTTTTTGTTTCTTCCTTGAAGCAAGAGGAACTTCCCCTACTGACTTTTCTATTTCTTCCTTTCCATGAAAAACGAAGAGAAGCCCCCTTTTTCTGAAACCTTGCTTCCTTTTAATGGAGGGAAGACTCCAAGTTGTTCGAGATTTAGAGATATTCACTCAACTTCTTCAACGACAAATTGGCTCCAAAATCACACGTCCGTTTAATTTTTGAATTCAATTTCTTTTAAAAATTTCCCTCTAAACTAAGATTATCCTTTATTTCTAAAACTAATTTTAAATTAGGTGTCAACAAGTGGAAAATAAAAAGAAAAAAAAAAAAAACTGAATATTTTTTTTGAATTTTAAAATGGAAATATATTTTCAACAATAAAGATTTTTTAAACCAAATTTAATTTATTATTCTAAAAATATTAGGTGTCAACAATGATAGAGAGGCGAGCTGGTGCAGAGATGGGCCAATGCGAAGGTGAAGTGATTGCCGATTGGGGCGAGGCACGGCAATGAGGTGAGGGTTGTGTAAGCCGCGATGGAGAGAGAGAGAGATGTGTTTATTCTTGCGTGGACATATGAGAACATAAGCGTGTGAGAAGTTGCTTGCCTTTCCATCATAACCAATCGCCAACCACTATAATCAAGTAAAGAGACGGATGATGCAAAAAGAATATATCTGGAGGTCAAATTTATGACCTCGATTTCTAATGGGAACAAAGCGTCACAGATTATATACAAACGAAGATATCTTATCGTATATCATGAAAAGCACTATGAAAAATAACGAAAATCAAGCGAAACTCTAGTTCTTTCCAATATTTTATTTCTTTAGCTGGTCGATTCCAGCTCTTACATTGGTCTCTCTGTCCTGTTAGTGTTGAGGAAGAAGGCAAGTTGTTGGGGCAGTTCAAGAGGAACAGGGTGGCTGTTCAACTCACGGACTATGCTCGCCATCGTGGGTCTATCATTTGGATCTTCCGGAGCACATATAAAGCCAATTTTGAGGCATCTAACAACTTCGTCCTTCGAATGCGTTTCTCTGATGGCGGGATCCAACACTGCCAACGGTGTACCGTCTCTCCAATTTTTCCAGGCCTGGAAACAGTTTATTGAAAAATATTTCTAAATATGTCGAATTTGCTAAGTTCAACAAATTTCTTTTGAGTTATAGAGTCGATTTCTGCAGCTTACATGGATAGCAGTACCTCTACTCCCGTTTGCTTGGTAGAAAGAACTATTCTTCTTGTTGCGAAAAGGCGAGCTATCGAACAATAATATAGACAGAAGAAGAAAATAAATCGAACACCAGATTTATGTGATTCAGTCGTAAAGACCTACGTCCATGGGGAGAGCAGCAACGAATTTTACTATAGATCAAGCGATACAAGGAGATTACACACTCAAATCACTCAAACACTCTCTCGGTGTTTCCCAAGTCCCAATTACACCCAACAACGCACGCAGTGTTTAGCCCCAAAATTTCTCAAGAAATAATCTCTCAATCTCACGAAAGAATTACATGCAAATCTTACCATAAGATTTAAATCGGCTTGAATACTAAATCTTCTTGGATGTAATTCATGGACAAGAATGACAAAGAAAAAATCCCTCTCAAACACTCGATGACTAGACGGCACTTCAAGAACACTTCTTCATGATCAACGGCGAAACACCAAGCACTCACACGGCGCTTCAAGACAATTTGTGATCCACCTCTACCACCCACGGCCACAAATCTATATATAAGTGAAACCCTTATTCTTTTGCCAACTTCTCATAAGATTTTGTTTCCTATCTAAAACGATTTTATCCAAAACATATCTCTGTATGTTTTAAACAAAATCCAAATCCAAGTCAAAGTTGAACTTTCCTATTTCAACAGCCAAATTCTCCAACACAAATTCAAACTTTGGGAAGTTAATCTTCGGATCTTTTTTGCTCAATTTCGAACGTTCGCAATATATTCAATTCGGAATATTCTGAATTTCACATTAGACTCAAACTCGAGACATATTTAACAATCTCCACCTTGACTCGACGTTTGAGCGTTGCAATTGCTTCGCAAAAATTCAAACTTTGCTGCTACTTTCCCATAGCTCCCGATGGGCTCAACTGTTACAGATATTATCCAAATCCAAGCCTTGCTTGAACTTTGGCATAACCGAGAACCTCATCAGAATACCAACTCCACATGCACCTTTAACTGCTCCGCAAGGTTTTTCTGATGCAACATCCTTAACTGCAGATAAAGCAAAACCATTGTTGCATCCATATATGTTAGGAGATCGAATACGTACCTTGTTAATTTCAACAGTTACAGCAACCATTGGCTCTATAGGCTCCACCTCGCTATAAGTACCATCTGTGTCGATTACTTTGCTATTACTCGTACTCGCTACCTCAGGAGTTTTTGGTCGCAACTCCACCTCAAGCTGAACACCGTTCAAATCCGTATTAACACTGCCACAAACACTCCTAGCGAGAAGTACTAGAGACTCATCAATGGTAACTTATCTGCTGTCAACAGGTGAATTTATATTTAGGCACCACAACCGATTGCCCCACTCACCTTGTGCATAGCCATGAAATATGCACCCTGCCCTCCAATCGAGCTTACCATCACTCACTCGAAAATAACACGGGCAACAAAACATTCTAATAATAGAATAACCAGCAATGTTACCTGACCACACTTCTTTAGGAGTCCGCCACTCAATAGCAGTTGATAAGGATCTATTCACCAGGCAGCTTACCGTAAATATCTTTTTTTTAATTGTCTCAACAACTAGATCAAGAATAAGGAGTCCAAATATATTCTAAATGAGACAAAGAAAAAGGGGTCAGAGACCACTCAAAAAATCAAATACATAAGGGTTTTCTTTTGAGCTATTTCATATTTCCGAGTTACTCAACTTGAGTTTTGAGAATACAAATGATTTTTTTTTTGATAAAGAAAAAGAAGAATAAAAAAGTATTAAATAATCTTAGTCTAATTTATTTGATTTAATGCTTTTATAGATCTATTTGACATTCGAATTGTATACATAGACATATCTTCTAATTTCTCGAGCTGTATGAAGAGAAAGCTTCATATACGTTTCTAAGGGGGGTTCTAGTTTATCTACGTCTATCCCAATGAACCATTTATCGAATCGTTGCAATTGATGTTAAGCACATCAGCTAGGATTCTCCTAGCAATACCAGCATTAGAGATAATTTTCCTGGTCGTCTCTAGTAATGTTCTGCTCATCAATTCTGCAAATTGTTGTGATTTACTAGCACTAGTCCGGTGTTTCACTATGCCCTCTTTCATACAGAATTTATTTGCCAGTTCCGAGTAGAACTCCATGCTATTGTCAGTCCGCACATGCTTGATCGACTTACCAGTCTCCGTCTCGATCAAAGCTCTCAACCGCGTGATCCTGACACCAGCATCAAACTTGTGCATTGGCACAAACACCAAGGTCTTCCTCGAGGAGTCAATAGACTCTCGAACAAATGCATCCGACGTCTCCGCAGCGAAATTTGTCACTATCTCACCTTGAAATTTATACAGGCCTCCGTGCTTGATTCCTTTCATTATCACCAAGGCACCTCGAACAACCTTCAGAACTCCACATTTTGAAGAATACCTGCAACCAGTTGAATCTAGGGCACCCAAGGAAATTAAGTTCTTTTTCAATTCTAGAACGTGTTTTACTCCAGTTAATGTCCTCACAATGCCATCATGCATTCTGATTTTAACATCACAAACACCTACAACATCGCACTCAGCGTTGTTCCCTAACTGGACTTTACCACTACCCGTGCACCGATAAGTGATAAACCAGTTTCTATTTGGTGTGACATGAAAAGAACAACCAGAATCCATAATCCATCCATCAAACGATGAATAATCAGTGACAGACAAGTCATAATCAGCATTATCAGCTATAGCTGCAACTTTAGCTGCAGAATCAACTATAATTCCCTTACCCTTCTCATTCTTCAGCTTAAGGCAATTCCTTCTAAGATGCCCCCTCTTGCCACAGCTCCAACAGACAACATCAGTAGTCCTAGACTGACTACGTCTGTTCATATTAGTACTACTATTACCTACACGTGTTCTAGATCATCCTCTATTTTCACCTATTAAAGCAGCAAATATAGGTTCGTTAGATTCTCTTCTACGGATGTCCTCTCTTAGAATCAAATCTCGAACCCCATCAAACGTCAAACTTTTGACCCAGAGGAATTACTAACAGTAGTAACAATAGTATTCCAACTATTCTGCAATGAGGATAACAGAATCAAAGCACGTACCTCATCTTCAAAGTCAATCTTAACTGAACTCAATTGACTAACATTCACATTGATTTCATTGATATGATTTGCAACTGACGCACCTTCACTCATCTTCAAATTAAATAGACGTCACATCAAATAGACCTTTTTTATCGCAGAGGGCTTCTCGTACATATTCGACAAGGCTTGCATCAAATCAACAGTGGTCTTCTCTTTCAAGATGTTAAACGCGACGTTACGAGCCAACGTTAGCGGAATAACACCCATAGCTCGTCTATCCAGCAAATCCCAATTAGCTTGTTTCATCGTCTCTGGTTTCTCCCCAGATAAAGTCAAGTGCAATTTCATTTGGTAAAGATAATCTTCAATCTGCATCTTCCAGAAACTAAAATCCTTCCCATCAAATCTGTCGATTCTCACTTTTACTTCTTCTATCGCCATCGATTCACTTCAACTTAGCCAAGCCTGGCTCTGATATCACTTGTTGTGAAAAGGCGAGCAATCAAACAATAATATAGACATGAGAAGAAAATAAATCGAACACCAGATTTACGTGGTTCGGTCGTAAAGACCTACGTCCACGGGAAGAGCAGCAGCGAATTTCACTATAGATCAAGCGATACAAGGAGATTACACACTCAAGTCACTCAAACACTCTCTCAGTGTTTCCCAAGTCCCAATTACACCTAACAACGCATGCAGTGTTTAGCCTCGAAATTATTCAAGAAATAATCTCTCAATCTCACGAAAGAATTACACGAAAATCTTACCACAAGATTTAAATAAGCTTTAACACTAAATCTTCTTGGATGTAATTCATGGACAAGAATGACAAAGAAAAAATCCCTCTCAAGCACTCGACGACTAGACGGCGCTTCAAGAACACTTCTTCATGATCAACGGCGAACACCAAGCACTCACATGGCGCTTCAAGACAATTTGTGATCCACTTCTACCACCCACGGCCACAAGTCTATATATAAGTGAAACCCTTATTCTTTTGCCAACTTCTCATAGGATTTTGTTTCCTATCTAAAACGATTTTATCCAAAACATATCTCTGTATGTTTTAAACAAAATCCAAATCCAAGTCAAAGTTGAACTTTCCTATTTCAGCAGCCAAATTCTCCAACGCAAATTCAAACTTTGGGAAGTTGATCTTCGGATCTTCTTTGCTCAATTTCGAACGTCCGCAACATATCCAATTCGGAATATATTTCACATTGGACTCAAACTCGAGACATATTTAACACTTCTTACCGCTAATGAGCTCGAGAAGTTTAACATTGAAACTGTAGACTTTAGACTTCACAAAGAATTGACCGTGTGTTGCATACTTAGGTGCCATATAAGCACTGCAGCCAATCACATGTCAGCAATATAAGCATGCATTAAGCATAAAAAGTTGAGGACAAGGCATAACGGTATTTACATAGTCCCCACAATTTTCCTGGTGTTTGCCAATTGACTCCGAAAATCCTTGTAATGCCGAAATCGCAAATCCTCGGGTTTATTGCACTGTCCAAGAAGATATTGCTTGGCTTCAAATCACAATGGATGATCTGAAGTCGAGAGTCCTCATGCAGATAGAGAATTCCTCGATCAATCCTACATGCTATTTTTTGACTAGTCCAGTTGTTGCTCTTTTCAGGATTTGCATGTATGTATAGTTAAAATGTGAGTATCTTTGGTCGATATATGCTCTCGAATAGATTTTATGCAAGGAACTAACTTTGGGTTCCAAATTAGTGAAACATTCAACACAATCTGAGGCTAATCACATACGTCAAGAAAGCAATAGCTTGGGAATATATACTCAAATGCGACGTACAAAATAAAAAAGTAGTCGAGACTTTTATTCTACACAAACTCATAGACAAGCAATTGTTCTTCATCCTCCTAGCAAAACCCGAGCAGTCGCACGAGGTTTCGATGTTGAAACTTCACTAGCAGTATGACTTTGTTCTTAAATTCGTTGGCACCTTGTTGTGAGCCTTGAGATAGTCGCTTCATGACTATTTGTTGTCCATTCGGAAACGTACCTTGAAAGGTTAATATTTTGATGTATACATATGAATAGCTTGTGATCACAACTTTTTCAAAATTACCAAATCAAAGATCTTTCAAGTATAATAACTCAATACCTTGAAAACATCACCAAATCCACCCTCACCCAACTTATTCTCATGAGAGATTGTCTGTGACGCCTCATATGGTGGCTAAATCATACCGTGAGGGCTCGGAGTTTGTCATTTCAATTAGGTCTATACGACGAAACAACACAAGATGGTCATTTCACGAAAACCGTGGAGCAGTACATCCTGTGTTTCATTCTATCCAAGTATAAGGCGCAAGTACATATTTCGTACCGCTCCGGTCTCCTCGGACGACTGCGTGCGTCTTGGTCGCTTTCCTCCGACTGAAACAACAGGCGAGGCAGAGAAGCACGCATTCGCCAACAGGAACGCCGACCATGATGATTCTCATTATAGTTTTATTGCTTTTCCCTGCACATGTGCAACCATATCTCAATAGCATCGGTATACCTTAGAAAATGAAATTTCATTGATGAAATGGAGGAACGAAAACGGTCACTTATTCTTTAGATATATTAAACAAAAAGAGAAAAGGAAAACAAAAAAGAAAGTGAGAATCTACGATGTTCTGGCAACGGCGGCCGTCAGCCATGGACTGCGGCTCGTCTGCGGAGGTTGGCCACGGACGAGCAATGCTGATGATGGTTGACCGCCTTCAGCAGCGGAGTTGCAGGCACCTCGACCAGGCCAACGCTGCTCCTCATAGGTCGGCGCGGCCAACGCTCCAGATTTGGAAATTTGGCCAGGCCACGACATAAGCCTTGCTGGCCTATGGCTGGCGACGCAGTTGGTCCATGGCCGGCCATTGACGGAGGACGAATAAGAATGTTTTATTTATTATTTAATTCTGCTACACCAGCTATCATAGAATATTTTATCAATTTAGTGGACGAGGGATATTGGCCTCCGACATCAAAATCTTGATTCAAGAAATGATTGCGTGACAATTTTAAGTATACGGTGAAAATAATAATATATTTTGAATCATAAAAAATTAAATCACAAATAATTATAAATTGAGACCCACTTCTTTAAGAATTGATGACTTAGGTTTTGTTTGGTAACCGGCCAAACAGTGAAAATTTATATTCTTTTGTTCCTAAGAGTAGATTTGGAACAGAAATCCGTTTGGTAAAATTTTTGTTTTTGGAGCAACATGAAAAATTTGCTAAGACCGTGAGCAGTCCCACGGATTCCCCACAAATCTCACTCGCCCTCTTAGATCTGAGTAAACATAATTGGTCTCAATCTAATAAGAAAAGGAGAGTGAGGACGGAAGAAGACAACTAATACAAACACACATGTACCTTTAGGTCCGTTTGCCGGAGCAAGAGGCGGAGGCGCTTGAACAGGAGGAGGAGACGCCGGCGTAGGCAGGGCCGAGGCATCATAAAAGGGGTAGAGCTGGTACCTCACGTTGCAGCTCGGAGTGAGCACCCTTCCACCTTGCTTCCCTTGAGGCAGAATAGCAATCCCGAACTGGAGGCACTCGACGCGTTCTGACTGCGTCAAGTCTGGCGTACACTGCGCAAGTGCGTACAGCTTCTACGAGCTCGTGAAGTTCGCCTCTGCCGTCGCAACCTTCTTCCCTGACCCGCCAGCTGAAGCCCTCGCGGCGACTTCTTTCAGGGTCTCTCCGAGAAGCTTCATTAACTGGGTTGGGTCGGTGATGTTCCCGATGTCGTACAAAACCAGATCCGGCGATCGTGTCATGGCCGAGAAGATGGACCTGCTCGAGTACCTCAACATGCACTCGTTATACCAGATCTTGGAGACTCGCTGGTTCCGGCATCTTTCGAGGATCTCCTGTTTTCCAGTGGACATGCAGTCGCTGCATGTTGCGGTGCTAACGTCCTCATGGCAGAGGAAGATCCCGTAGGCCTGGTCGGGAGGGTTTTGGCCGGCAGTGGCGTTGGCGAAGCCGTCGGTGCTGTTGGTGGCAGCGGAGGAGAGGGAAGAGATGAGTGTGTCCAGGTTGGACTGGCATGTGGAGTTGGGAGTGTAGAGAAAGGCGAAGAAGAAAAGAAGCAGCTTTTAGCCTCAGAGGAGGGGACGTTGAAATCTGCTGAGTGTGCCGGGATAAAACCCAGTTTGGTCTGGCCGCTGCCGCACGTTGAATATCTCTTTTGACCTATTCCGACCATGATTCCTGACCATTTTCTCTTTTCAGATCAAACATTTACACTCCATCCCCAACCCAATTTATTGTTCTAAATGATGAAATTCTGTTTTCTTTGTTATTCTTTCAAAGGGTTTAGCTTTTGTGATTTTACCGCATATGTGCCGATTTTGGCAATTAATTTTAGAAGCTTTATATTCCGATTTTCAAAAATAAATCCCACGAGAGAGCGCCGTTACAAATATAGCATAACAGTACCGCTAGGCTAAAGGGACTCTTGTTCCAAAGGGATCTCCTTTCTAATTTTCGTCTTTGCGGCATAATCTCAATGCTATGTAAATAGCATTGGATTTTCTATTTGAGTACAGCTTTCGATTTTTGTTTACAACAAGGAAGTACAAAAGTCACTGCGAACTTTTCAAATGCTGACCTAAAATAAAACGAGAAACAAAACTTGCCGAGAAAGGCTCTTGGCACGAACCTGTTGCTGATTTGTTAATATCAAGTGGGAATATAAAACTGGAATCCATGGTCCCACAATGAAAATGAATTTCCGAACGCTAGTCTGTATTGATTAGGGGTGTGCAACCGGATCAGACCGTTTGAAAAATAGGTTTGGGAACCTGTTCTCGTTGGAATCAATCTTGGAACAGGTTTCAAACTTTTTGAACTGGTTGGAACCGATCCGAGAACAGGTTCGAAATGAATACCGACCCAAGAACTAGATCGGACTACGGTGTTTTGGAACCGGTTTCAGAACTAGTTTTATAAGTTAAAAAGCTAAAACCCTAATTTATTTTTCCCCTAAATTCTAACCTTTGCTCTTCTTTGTGATAGAACTAGTATGAGCACCTAGAGGGGAGTGAATAGGTGATCAATATGATTTTTTACAAATCGTAACAGAATAGATTAATTTTTAACGATTGATAGACTAAGAGATTGAAAACAATAATAGACATATGAAGATGCAATGTAAAGTAAAAGGATTAGGGATAAAAAATCAAGACTCCAAGTTTATTGTGGTTCGGCTTAGACCAAGACTACGTCCACTCTCCCGCACGGACAGCCCACTGGCTGAATTTCACTAAGAATCCAAAGAGAATTTACAGTCTCACATCCTTAATTCTACAGTGTAGAGACTCTACTACACTTCCTCAAGGTCTCACCAAAATTCAGTCTCTCTTTTGATTACAAGTATAGCTTGAAGAATAAGATCGCAAAAGAACAAAGAGATTCAGACTTTGAAATTTTTCTATCGGGCCCTCTTGAACAACTTGAGCATCTCCCTTATATACTTCTTCATGCCTTCAATACCGTTGGCACATTCCAAAGAAGTTTTTCTAATCAACCTGTTGGACATAATCAATTAGAGAGATCTCGAGCTCTTCAAGGAAAATGACGATAGCCCATCAATCCTGCTCGCCCATACAATCAGGATCTCGGTTTCCATAAGTAGAACCTTCCAAGTATAATTTGCGGATCTAGAGGATCTAGATTACTCGAATACGAATAAAAGATCTTGAAGTGCTAATTCCAGTCGTGAGATATTCCTTAACCATACGAATCAAAACCATATTTGAATTTATCCGAATAGAACTTTAACTTCCTCGGTCTGGAAACTGTCCATGAGAGTAGACTTTGGGTGTGTTTGTTTATGTTCTTTTTTTTTGTTCTTAAACAGTTTTTCTGTTTTTTTGTTCCCGGGAACAAGAAAAGAACAGAAACGCATTTGTGTGCGTTTTTGTTCCAAATCTGTTCTTTTGTTCCTGGGAACAAAAAAAGAACAGAAACAAGAAACAAAAAAAAGTTTTTTCTTGTTTCCGGAACAAAAACAAAGAAACACTTCTCTTTTCTTTTTTTTTTTTCTTTTTTCTTCTTCTTCTTTTTCTTCTTTTCTTCTTCTTCTTGCTTTGGCCAGCCACCGGCCTCGGCCATGGCCAGCCGACCGGCGACGAGGGCCGGCGGCCTCGCCCGGCCACGGCGAGGCTCGCCGGCCCGGCGAGGCCGAGCCTCGCCTCCGTGGTTAGGCGAGGCTCGGCCTCGCCTTAGGCCGGGCGAGCTCGGCCTCGCCTAGATCCGGCAAGGCCGAGCTCGCCCGGCCCACGGCGAGGCTCGGCCTCGCCGGATCTGGGCTCGCCCGAGCTCGCCCGGCCGGCCGCGAGGCTCGCGAGCTCGGGCTCGCCCAGATCCGGCGAGGCCGAGCTCGCCCGCCCATCGGCGAGGCTCGGCCTCGCCGGGCCACCGCCGGAGTCGGCGTCCTCGGCGGTGGCCGGGTGATCTCGTCCTCGCTGGATTTGGGGCGAGCCCGAGCTTGCCCGGCCAAGGCGAGGCCGAGCCTCGCCCAACCACGGTGAGGCTCGGCCTCGCCGGGGGCCGGCGAGCCTTGCCGGTGGCTGGGCGAGGCCGCCGGCCATGGCCGAGGCCGGCGACCGGCCAAAGCAAGAAAAAAATAAAAAATAAAAAGAAAGAAAAATAATGAAAAATAAAAGAAACATTAAAAAATTAAAAGAAATAAAAAAGAACAAAATTTACCAAACATATTTCTGTTCTTTTTTTTTTTTATTTTATTTTAGGAACAAGTTTACCAAACGCTCATTTTTGTTCAAAAATTGTTCCCGGGAACAGAAATAGTTTTTCTATTTCTGTTCCCGAACAGAAAAGAACGTAAAACACAAACAAACGCACCCTTTGAATCTTGAGTCTGGAGGTCTTCGACTTTGTCAAAAGAGTCTGCAAGTCTTCGACTAGACTAATGGAAACATTTTGTCAACTTCAAAACACCTTAAGAAGATTTCTCTAACACTTTGTCCTTTGTCCTTCCTCGAAACTCCTCACTTATCTTTCCTCTTCCCTAAATTTTTTATGATGAATGGGAATGAAGTTTTATGATTTATATTTTATGTTACATGTTCTTTTTATTATTTATAATTGTATGTGACTACGTGTTCATCTTTCGGATTGTTGTTTTTGGCGGAGAAGGATTTATGTTGTTCATCTTTTACTTTGAATCGTTTTGTTGCTCATGGATTCATATGACTTTGGCATAAAAAAATGAATAAAAAAAGGAACAAAAAAAAAAAAGGTTCTTAAGTAGGTTATAGGTTATAATAGGGTAGGTTCCGGGTTCTAGCTTTGGAAGCTATCCATTTTGGAATTGATTACCCCTAATACTGATCAAACAAAACTATTTATTGATCAAAAGATGAAAAATAATAAATGTCAAACAAGTTAAAACCTCCAATCTTAGGCTCTGTTTGTTTCGTGGAAAATGTGGCAATTCTAGAAAATATTTTCCAAGTCATTTTCTAGAAAAATATAATTATTTTCTAGTGTTGTGCCGAAACCTGAAAAGAAGCAAAAGTATTTCCGCTGTTTGGTAAGGAAATTTTTTTTTCTTGCACTCTTTTTCAATTTATTTTATTTATTTATTTTTAAAATATAATTTTTAATTATTGTTTATATTTTAAAAAATTGATTTTAAAATTATATTATATTTTTTTTTCTTCTTTTCCTTTTTCCTTTTTCTTTTTCTTTTCTTTGTTTTTGTCTTCTTCTTCTTCGGTCGAATGCCGGCCACGGCGACGGTGACGACGACAGTTGGTGACTAGCCGAAGGCGAGCCCGAGCTCACTCGCCCGAGCTCACCCGACACCGATGAGTGAGCTCGAGCTCGCTATTCACCAATTTGGCAAGGGATGAGCTCGTCGCTCACTAGGCTTGCCGATCAGGCAAGTGGTGAGCAAGATCGATAAGCTTGGAGCCGTAGCTCACTTTGTCGCTCGGGCAAGTAGCGAGCTAAGGCTTAAGCTCATCGTCAATCGTGCAAGCGATGAGTTAGGACTCAAGCTCGACACTTGGCTAGCTTGCCGTCGATCAAGCGGCGGCAAGCCTCAAGCTCGCCCGAGGCCGGCGAGCTCTAGGCTTGCCTGTGGCTGGTCACGCAACGACCGACCAAGATATAACTAAAAAACAAAAAAGAAAGAAAGAAAGAAAAGAAAAAGAATTAAAAATTTAATTTTAAAAAAAAGATGAAAACGGGTAACATGGTTGTGAGATAAGAGAAAGTGAATGAGGAAAATGTCTTCCACTTTCTCAAAAGTGGAAAACATTTTCCCTTATCTTAGAAAACGTTTTTTTGGAAGTGATTTTCCGTAAAATGAACGAAGCCTTAAAGTTAGATTTATTAAAACTAGTTTACAAAATTGTTTTACTAGGAGATATGTGTGAGTGATCCTCTAAATAAGCCGTCATATACAAGAATCAATAATAGCCCGATACCTCATTTAAAAAATTAGTTGTATAAACTAATTTTAGTAAGTCTAGTAATTTCCAAAACAATACCCCAAAATGTTGCTTAGTGGTTTAGAATTTGTCCCGTGCAGCAAATTAGACGGATAGAACCGACTTAGTTCCCACAAGGATTATTGATTCAGATAATTAAAATGGATTTTCGGTCTTTAAAACAGAAAATCTCAGAAAACCAAAGAAATAATTCGACAATGCTTATATCAGTGCTACTAACTCTGTAAAAACATCGGATCTATTTTTAAACGAAGTTGTATATAATTTTCCACGTGGAGACCATGGAAAGGAAAGGAAGGTAACGTGAGAGATCATGTCACTGTCACTCTTGCATTCGTTTATCCAAAATGACGCCGTGCGCGACCGTGGCGTAGAGATGCAAAGCTGGCAATATTAGAATAATTTGACTTAATATGTATATTGAAGCTGGCTGGTTGTGGTTGTGGGGTGTCACGTAGTGATGCTCATTTGAGTATTTGACATTTTAACTTTAGCCGCGTAATTGAAGATAAACTTCTTTGATCACAACAGAAGTTTTAATTCAAAAGTCTAAGCACAAACAAGAAATATAGGCACTATTCATTGACTACGTAATGTGTGTGAATGAACATGATCATGGGAGTTACTTCGAATTAAGAAGATGATCATGTCGAATGAAAATAGGCAACGAGTTTTGTTGCTCGTTTCCACTCAATTGATTAGTGAAAAAAATCTTCCCAAAAAAGGATGTGATCGAGAAGTTGCAGAAATTTCTTTGGGAGGAGATATCGTCTACGGGATGAAGAAGAATCTTCATAGGCGTAGACCATTAGAGAAGGTCCATAAAGTCCACTTGGACCATCTTAAACTACAGAGCTAGAATTATTAAAACTAGTTTACAAAATTGTTTTACTAAGAAATATGTCAGATCGTTTGTGTTCCTCTAAATAATTGGTTACATACAAAAATTAATAATAGCCCGGCATATCATTTAATGAATTAATTATATAAATTAGACATCATAAGTCTAATATTTTGCTAAAACTAAAACTCATGACATAGTTTTATTAGATGATATGACTGAATTCTTGCTGCTAATTTGTCGAACAGTAGAAGAACAAAACAGTGGGTAAACCGCCCAGTACATTCTGACCATCTCCTTGGCTCGATTTCTCCAAAAGTCCTTGGGGCTTTTCGGCTTCAAGCTGCCCAAAAAACTGACTGCCATCACCAGCTGGTATAGTCATACCACAAGTGATTTTTAATGTCTGAATACTTAGACGTTTTGTCAAATGGGTACTAGGAAATTCAGAAATGGATAGCTTATTAAATTAATGGATACTGCGAGAAGATAACTGTATATTTCTATTAATCTTATGCTTGAACAAGTTACGTCCCGACACTCAAATGCAACACATCCACAACATCAGCTGACTTGCTTCATCGTCTTCCTTCAAAGTCTTTCCAATATAATGATATTGTTGTAGTTATGTAAATGAGCTTATACTATTAGAAAAAACCGATAGGCGATGGGCAAAATCGTACCAACAAAATAAAAGAAGTCAAAATTGGTTTAAAACTCTCATTATGGATGGCTTGTAGATCAGTGACCATAGTTGGTGAGGGTTTTGCAAAACCCGTTGGCCAGAAATCATTGGAGAAAGATAACAATCAAATGCTTGTCCTGGTCAACTCCACGATAAGATATTGATAGAGCTAATATAATTTAAATACCATGACAACTAACTAAAAGTTACATCAATCAATCTAAGAACTCATAAGACACAATTGTAACAAATTTATTCCTGATTTCATAAAAGAAAGTGCATTCACAAAGCAAATAGATAATCTTCGTCTTCGTCTTGAACTATAGAGACTGTCAAAGAATACAAAGACTTTTGGTTTTTTTTTTTTTTTTTTTTTTTTTTTGGGAATGGTTCACTTTCATTTCTTCAACTAATGATTTCTGAAAAACAAAGAAGGCTTATGAATGAAGGATTGCTTAAAAGAGCTGAGATGGGGTGGGCAACCAATTACATGGGAGGGATTTGAGTCTCCTAATTGATTGGCCTCACGGTAACGGTGGACAACTTGGATTTCATGGAGATGAGCTAGACAAGATTTGCATTCTACAATAAGGGCCCGCAAATCCCACCCAAGTTGATCAGCACCACAGAAACAACCTATTAGAGATGGAGCATCGATAGTCTACGGATATAGTTTTAACAGCACTGAAGCCCAACTAGTTTCATAAGTGAAGAAACGTACAGTCTAGTGGTCACTCAACAAACACTTCATTATTTAGTCTAGACAAGAGAAGTAGTACTGAGCCTTATAGAAGCACAATAACGTACAAATGCACAAAATTACAGTAAATCGATGTATGATTTACCTTCAAATAGTAACAAAAACTTAGAAGAATCATAATAATTATGATGGATGACATGTGTAGGGTCTTCTTTTAAATGCACCCCACCCCATTTCAGCAATTAAAAGCTTATTCTCCAAATGCATAGATTTTTACTTACGGTTCATAAAAAATCATGGTGCAAGGCCACACAATCTTACTGTGAGACCATCCATGAAGAAAGATTTCGCTTATGCCGCCATTCACCGGGGGTACAATTCGGTAATTGACATGCCATTGATGGATGAAGGCATAGTCCTATTGGCAGATTCAACCGATTCAAGCTCTCTCATTGGGATGCTCAATCCCTGTGATCTACTTTGCACGAAGAAGGCTGGATGTCGAGGTGATGGTAAAGTAACGCAATTACTACTGAGCATGAGAACTATAATTGTCATGGTGGGTCTTATAGCTGGATCTTCTTGTATGCATAGTAAGCAAATGTGCAGGCATCGAAGCACTTGATCTCTTGAATATGAATCCACGATAGCTGGGTCCAACACTTTCAAGGGCGTGCTTTCTCTCCATTGATTCCATGCCTACAAGAATAAGTTCGGAAAATGTTCACAATATTATCGCATTAATTTGATGACTCATCATGCAAGACATCTTAATCTTGCAGAAAACCACATATGACTAAAGAACAGGGGAATAGTCTTACGTGTTTATGTAGTTTAAAGTACTAGGTTTTTACAAAGGAATTTCAATTTCACTTTACCAAAATTGCAAGGCACGGTGTAATTATCTATCGCAAGAGAATGGTGAAACTTACATAACTAGCAAGATATTCACCCCCATCCAATTGGTGGTAGTAGTTATTCCTCTTGCCACAAATGATCTCTAGAAGTATTATGCCAAAACTATAAACATCAGATTTCATTGAGAACTCTCCATGCATTACATATTCTGAAGACATGTAACCACTGCAAAAACGAACATTAGCCACATGTATATAGCAAATATAGATGCAGTCATGCAGCATCCTTGAATAGATAAATGGGCAAGTCCATCATCCAATCACAAAGGCATCTATAAGACTTACAAAGTTCCCACAATTTTATTTGTGTTAGCCTGAGTTTGATCAACTCCAAAAATTCTTGCCATGCCAAAATCCAAAATCTTTGGGCTCATTTCACTGTCTAACAAGATATTGCTACATTTGAGGTCACGATGGATGATCCGAAGACGAGAATCTTCATGTAAATAGAGCATTCCTCGAGCGATCCCAAACACTATTTTATAACGTAATGGCCAATCCAATTGTCCCCTTTTTTTTTTTCGGGATCTGCATCATTGCACCAATATTCATGAATATGCTAGGATGGGGCACCTATTAAGAAACTCAAGGCAAAGCTCATCATACAATACCAAAATATATTTAATCTCATTCATCAATGGTAGCCCAAGAAAAATCTATAATAAGTTGAAAGAACAAAAACCAGGGTTTCCAAAGTTAGTGAAAGCTTACGCATTTGATTTCAAGCAAATTATACATTATGCACGTAAGAAAGTTAAATTGCAACGTACCAAATAAGAAATAATCAAGGCTTTTATTTGGCACAAACTCGTAGGCCAGTAGTTTTTCGTCTCCCTCCAAGCAAAATCCAAGTAGTTGTACAAGGTTTCTATGTTGAAGCTTCGCAACTAATAGAACTTCATTCTTAAATTCATCATCGCCCTGTCTTGAGCTTTGAGATAGTCTCTTCACCACAATTGTTTGTCCATTAGGAAGTCCACCCTTTACATTTATCATTTAATCCCTCGTTAAAACTTCTTAAAAATTAACTTTAAAAACTTTAAATGTCTCTTTTTCTTCGACATCATTATGTTCAATCCAGATGTAAAGCATTCTTGATTGTTTCTAACTATAATCTAATACGCACCTGAAAAACTTCACCAAATCCACCTTCACCCAACTTGCTTTCATGAGAGAAATCATTTGTCGCGGCTTGCATGGTAGCCAAGTCAAATTGCAAGGACTCCATGGTAATAAGTTCGTTTGCACCTACATTACCAAACAACTCAAGTTGAATATCAAATTACATCGACAATGGCTCTTAGTGGCATTTATAGGGTCATTAGTGCTTGGGAACATTGTCACAATGAAGAGCACTAGATTAGACTACCATGGTCGTGTTGCCCTACCCCAAAGCAATCTTCATTCTCTTGATTGGTCATGAAGCAAAAAAAAAAAAAAAAAAAAAAAAAACAAACAAACAAAATCATCAATGCTATAGGAAACAAAGTAATGAAATGAATCTTGTATCGTGATCACTTCTCTAGGCTGAGGGTAGTGTTAGGTTTGTTAATTGCATTGCAGATGCTACCTTAGCTTGGAGGGAATTGTTAAAGAATAGGAGTATTTTGAGGCCTCGTTATGTGGCAAGTAATCATAAATCTATGTCACTCTGGTATGACTCATGGCCTCTTAATAGCATATTGCTGGATGTATACCCAAGCAAAGTAGTTGATGATTCCGTTCTTCTCTGAACTGCAAAAGTGGCTATCTAATTTTTAACTCCATCTGGAAATGGCCCAATAATAGGTCTGAAGACTTGGTATCATCTAGGCAACTCTTTGTGGTGAATTTTTCCTAGGTCTTCTTAGGAAGACGAGATACTTGCACTGCTGCTTCAAGTAACATTCTTACCTTTGCTCAGCTTGGGAGATTGTTAGGAATAGAGGCACAAGAGTTGAACGGCATCGAATAATTTGGCTTTCACTTAGTGTGCTAAGGTTTGGATTCATATTATGGTTAGCTATACAAGATAAGCTGCCTATATTTCAAGGAATTGACAGATAGTCTTTTAACCATAGCCAAACTACTTGTTTTTTGTGTCATGAAAGCACTGAGATTAGATCCCACATGTTCTTTGGATGCTGTTTCTCTAAGCAAGTTTGGAAGAGTTCCCTTCAGCTTTGTTTTCCTAATGGAGATATTGGTGACTAGGAATTTAAATTGTCCTGATGCAGCAGGCTATGAAAGGGAGAGATTTCTAAAGGTGTTTGGTAAAATTTTTGTGGCATTGCTGCATGTACTTCATCTTGAAGGCCAGAAATGAGCTATTACATTCACAAACTATTCCTTCCACCGATGGCATCATAATTGCTTGGGCAAACAAGTACTATTTTGAAGGCTGAAAGAGCATGAATAATCGAATTCTTCCATTATCGAATACCATCTTTGAATCTTGGTTGTTGTATGTAAGAGTGACCAGTTCTAGAGTGGGTCGGTTGTGATCAAGTAGTAGGAGCCGAACCTCTTGGTTCTAAGCTGGCCTATTCCACTAGCACATTTTTATATTTTGGGTAACACTTTAGTTTATTATAATGAAAAGGAAGCATGGTCCATGGTTAAATGGTTACATGGTTATTTGTACATTTTTAAGGCATAATTCTAATCTTGTTGAGTGCAAAAGTTTTGATTTTTTTTTGGAAGCTTCAGAGCCGGTTGAGAAACTGTTCATTTCAGGGACAGGCCTAGATAGAGGGTAATAGCTTGAGCTGAACCAACCAGGCCGTTTCGGCGATTTCCTTATTGAAATGGACCCGATGCTTCCCCCTCATTGTTATAGCAACATGTATAGGAGTTCCTAAGATATATGATTGCTATGGGACATCTTGTCTCTTCTTGGTTGATGAACAAGCTTAACTTATCCATCAAAAAGAGGAATCCAAGAAATCCTATCTGAAGACAGATGGAGTTCAATTGATGAAGAAATTTGAACAAATGTATGGCCAGCTGTATTGTTTTATTGACAAAAACATTCTGTCAGCTAAGATTTCTTGGCATGGGTTTCTACATATCACATCTTGAAAATGAAGAATCTCGAATTGGACCAAACTAATTTACATATTTGAAATTGATACCTCTCTAAGTAAACTACTCGTACTTTTACTTAAAATACACTTGTGCATGTACTTTTGAATATTCTATCGCACTTTTGCTAAGCTAACAGAAAATTACTCGTTTGTTTTTTGGAATAAACCAAATTATAAACATACAAAGAAAAGCCATATTATAGTTGGGTAGACTTGTTTTAGGTCCTTTCTTGGCTCAATTAATGACATGACACCCAAAATATGATCAATTAAATTTCAATTTTATAGAAATGAAACATTATTCTTGTGATCCCCATTTGATAACATGAATTAGTAACAGATGTGAATCATTAGGTTCACTATCTACATTTCTATATTTTTTAAGAGTCTTGCGATACTATTTTTCTTGTTTACAATATAACTGATGTAAAATCATGATAACATTATTTTATGATTCTATTATAGTGACACAACTCTAAATATTGTACAAATAAGGGAAACGATAATATGTATGCATGAGTATTCTGAATCATATAACTTTAGTTTTGTATGATAATAACAAAAGTTGATACCGGTTGTCATTTAATTGATTCTAATATCCAATGTACGTTGGCTTTTATTAATAAGTTTAAAAGGAAAACTATCGATATTTATGGCATTGATAAATACAGATACAGCGTTTTTAAAGCTTGTAATAAGGATTAGTAGCTCCACTTGTTTGATTTAATACAGCTTGCTAACCAACTTAAATTATGAAAAAGGGGTTGGCACGGTTTCTATAAAATGTTCGGCTAACATGTTATTGCTGTAGTAGCTTAATTTAAGCTTATAGAGTTGTCTTGTCCAATTTTAAGGTATTGCAGTATTAGAATTTGTATAACTTGTCATGACCTACTTTTTTCATCCGAAGGGGAAAAGACATAGGCATATGGGCATTGTCTAAAAGGCGGGCCTACAGCTCTTGTTTTAGATGTGGGCTCTCTCAAGTCCATATCTCACACGAGTTGGAGTATTCAAATTGAGGATATAAAGATTTTCTAATAAGGAGTCGTCACTAATCTATTGGGATCCGTTAAAAATCAAATGAGGCACGAGAGCAAATCTCACTTCCTATGCAACCAGAGAATTTATGGTCAAGGACTTGATTACACCAATTAATCAACTAGTGCTCTTTCGGTTTCCAATGTTTGTCAGATACTTTGGATTTATTTTAAACCTATCCACTAACATGTGAGGTAATCGTGTGGATGCACAATCATTAGAATAAGAATTACCGACCAATGAAAGCATTAAATAAGTTGCAAAGTAAAGCGTTATCTAATGCTAATAAAAAAAATAAATGTCAATTCTAACTAGGCTAGGGGGAAACCTTAGGAGTGCGCAGTCTCATAACAATCGAAATAGAAATGCGCAAACAAAGACTGCATTTATCTCTAACAACACTCAAGTGCAATTATAAAGCCCTAAGAGCTTATTCAATTTTGAGCATAATTTTATCAAGGATTTTCACACATTTTAAGAGAAAACTACTTAAAAACTGATTTTTTAAAGATTTTTCATGACTCTTAGAAAAAAACAATTTCTGGAATTCTTTAATTTTTAATGATTTTTTAAAAAAAAGTATATAATTTTTTAATTTATAATAAAAATATTTTATTTAATTTAGATCCGGATTGTGCTGGGCCCAGACTCACTGGCCAGGGTATGCGGCTTGGGCCGCGATCGAGTTTGGGCTCAAGAGCCCAATCCGTTCAAGGCCTAGACTCCTATATAAGGCCTACGGGCCCACAAGTTCACCTTTCTAATTCCCTTTTCTTCAATCCAGCCCAATAAGAGAGCCCAATTTTAGTTTCTCGGGGTGCGACAAACCGTAAATTTATGTTCGAAACAATTTTTCTATTCCGCACTGTTTTTGGAATAGAAATCCGTTTGATAAACTTATTCCGTTTTTCTATTTTTGGAATAGATTTCTATCAAAAATAGGTTTAGAATAGAAATCGAAGTAGAAATTTTCTACTTCTCTATTTCTGAACGAAATGAGAAATAAAAATTTTTCTCATCGTTCGTCAACCGGTCCTTCATCCGTTGCCGCCGACCACCGCCCATCGGTCGTCGGCGCCTGCCGACCCCCGCCGCCGCCGCCCGCCACCGCCGCTTGCCAAATAAATTATTTTTATAAAAATCATTTTAAAATGAAATTTATTTGAATAAATAAAATGATATTCATTTTTATTTTTACGAATAAATATTTAATTTACGTATAAATTAAAAAAATCCTTAAAAATAAAACATTTTTAAAAATTAAATGAATAAATTTTTATTTTTAAAAATAAATAAATGTCATTTTAAAAATAAAAAATTATTATAAAAATACAATTTATTCATTTTTATTTTTATTTTTTATTATAAAAATTATTTTTATTTTTAATAAATAAATTTAATTAAATATCATTTTATTAAAAATAAAAATAAATATATTCATTTTATTCATTTAAAAATAAAAATAAATTAAAAATAAATAAATTATTTTTATTTATCATTTTATTTTTAGTTTATTAAAAATAAATTTATTAAATTTATTTAAAATAATTTATTTATGATAAATAAAAATAAATTTATTTTTATTTGTCTTGAGTGTTTTGCCAAATAAATTTATTTTTTATTTTTTATTTTTATTCATTTTAAAATAAATTTATTCATAAAATAAAATAAAAATAGAATAAATAAAATAAATTTATTTTTAAGGATATTTTTATTTTATTTTTTATGATTATTTTATTTGATTTTATTTTTTTTTTTTTTTTTTGTTAATAAATTATTTTAATTTTAATTTTTTATATTAAAGGCCGCCGATTATCGCCTCTGTCATTGTCCAAAAGGAAGAAATTTTGTGTCGTTATCAAACTATTATTTTTGCTTAAAACTCTTCTAGAAATAGAAATAGAAAAATCTATTTCTATTCCGTAAACTATTTCTAATATAATGGTTGTCATGCGTCTTTAGCCTAAAATCGACCGGCCCAGCTCCCTACTCGGCTGAACTAAGCCCAATGTCTCCTAAGAAAAAGCCCTAAGCCCAACTTCAAATCCCCTCCTCCCGAACGTCCACACATGGCATACTCTCCAGCTTTTTATTTTTTTATTTTTATTTTCATTTACTATTTTTTTTATTTCTTTCCCACTCTCATCCTTCTTCACCAAAAACCCACGATTCTTGCTGTGACATCCGGATTCTCGCCGAACCTTGAGTACGTAATGGTTCGTGATAGGTTGAAGAATTTGTCGTTGAACTATGTGTTGGCAACACTTGTGGATGCCGTTTCGCCACCACTCTCACCATATCGAAACATCACGTTTCATCACGTTCTCGCGATAACCCCTCATCTAGAAATTTCTTCGCTCAACGTCGCTCGCGAGGCTAACATCTTCGGCATTGATACCTTACCAAGCGAGCTTTTCATGCACGCGGAGACATAGACTTCCGAAACTTTAGTCACATTAGAACATGCATTCCCATGCAAAAACCTTGACCACACCACCACCACGTTATCTTCTTCATGGACAGCCAAGGAATGAAGACCATTGACCTTGAATTCCCATGCACGTTCCCTTTTTCTCATTGATTAACTAATGGAAGAATTGGCCATGCAAAACCATACAGCCACGTCCATTTGATGGTCAATTAAAGAAGAAGTGTTGACCGAAGGAGCAGCCACGTAGAATTCTCCTCCATGCAATGCTAGACGTCCGCTTGAAGACCGTTGACTTCCATTGCTACAACCACGCTTCCCTCTCTTGGATGACTCAAGCAACGACCATGTACGCTGCTCTCTCTCCATGTAACGTGCATTCGGCGGTCAATCAAGGGGGAAACGTTGACCCATGAAGCTACGTAGCTCATTCTTCGATGGACAGCAAATGGAAGGGTTTGGCCATTCTGAAGACACATCCTGCATGGGGAATCATGCTGTCTCGGCAAGGAGAAACCGGCATGCAAGGAGCCACATCTTCACCAGCTGCCTTGCGTGCGTGCGGCCACCGGGATCCCCATTTGGTTGACTCACGAAGTGAGCGGCCAGAGGGAATGAAGCAAGCAGAAGACCTCCTTCTCTCTCGCTTTTCTTTCATCTCTCTCGGCGCCCAATTCTCTTTCTCTTTCCCCATTTCCAGCAGTGTTTGTATCGTAGAAAACCCAGAATTCCTTCACCCTCTCACTCGTAATTTGTTGTTCTGCCCGTGCTTGGTCGACCACTTGCACCACCCGAGCCACCAACCTCCCGCGCAGCCGTAGGCCCGAGTTTCGATCGCCATCACGTCGTTATCGCCTTGAACCGGTGTATTTGCTAACCCAATGAGTTTATGCACTAAACTCTTCTTAGTAGGCTAATGACGTTTAAGGGGTATTTAGATTTATTTAAGTGTAATTAATTTAATTATTAAATATTTTCCGAAAATTAGGCCGGGGTAGCCGATGATCAGAATTTCGTGCTGATTGCAATGATGTTGTTAATTTCTGCAATCGAGTGTTAAATTGTGAAAATTTGAGTGCTGATTGGAAATTTGGTCATTTATTCCAAAATTTGTGAATTTCAATATTTCTCTAGAAAATCCCAAGTGTCGGGTTTTAACACCGAAAATGGTTTTATATACTATATAAAATAGTGAGATTTTAAAAAGAGAAGGTTATGAACTTTTCGGGTTTGACCTAACCGTGTACCCACATACGACTATTTTCACTGGGTATTTTTAATACGAAGAAAATAGGCCAGGATCACTATTTTAATTGAAGCATTTGAGTGCAATGCACGGTATCCTTGGCCGATATTGAATGGTCGTGTGTTGGTTAAGAGAACCCGTCCTCGAACTGTGTTGGATGGACGTTACCCTATATGGGTTACCCACTCATTGGGTTTCGGGTCGCAGTAGATTCTGGACCTATGCTCCTTCGGGAAAGCCGTCTTTGAGAGATGTAGCAATGCTCAATGGGGTGAGACGATGCCTGGCTACGCCAGTAGACCGCCGAACTTCAAGTAGGCCTAGAGCGGGCGTAATTATCAATTGGAATGCGCGTTGAGTGAAATATCTGCGCCGAATTATGGGACAAAATTGTGTGACATGGAATGGGACGTGTCATAATGATTTGGCCCTATAATCAGGACCCCTGTGTTGATTTGAGAATTGAGCGTGGCGTTCCAATTGTTGGAGCTTAATTATTGCTCATATCTGTATGGATATCTGTGATATAAACTATACTGACCTGCATGGTGGATCTTAGGCGAGGTAAGTCCTCTATACCAAATGCGTGATTGTGTGGTTAGGACGCCTTTAAGCGTATTACTCTCCTAATTGGGGTTTAGAGCGTGGACTTGCTGAGACATTGTCTCACTGGTTATTGAATAACCATTTTCAGATCCTTAGAAGGTGGTCGTGGAGGACCAAGGCCCCGAAGTCTAGGGAGGAGGAGTATGGAGGATCGGCGGATGTGTCCTGTTAGTATGTCATAGGACAACCTCTTTTGAGAGTCGACCTTCTTGTAGGCTTTCGACTAGACACGTTTTGTACTTGAATCTCGCCGTTCATAAAAGTGTGTTTTTGTGAATTGATGTCCTGCTTTTCTATCCTGAGATGATTACTGTTAGGGGATTTATTTTCATTTCCGCATGTGCTTAAATGAATGGGTCGGCGACTCGTCCTGGGAAGTCACAAATTTTATCGACCAGAGAAGGATGGGCACGTGCTTGGGGTTCGGGGCGTGACACTTGCCAAGAACACACCATTCCTCATCGACAAACCGCCGTGGGAACCTTCTTTATCGACCTCAACGTCTAACGCCAACACTATTGGAGAGCCCACCACCGACCCTATACCTTCATCACCGATCGTGAACGGAGAAGAACAAAGAACACAGATTTGGCTGAGACATTTTATTGAATAGCCAGTGGGCATCGACTGAGCGGGAGGAACATTAACGCATTCAAGACTTGAGCTCACATTGTAATTCACAAAGAATCAACAATCAAAATTGGAAATCAATAGGGCCATAGCTCGAGATGAATCAAGCTATGACTGGTCGTCGTGGTGTCTCCGAGCCAAGATCCTCGCGGCAAGGAAAGTTTGGACTGAAAATACACTTACCAAAGATGTGGGTTCCGGGAAAGCAAGGTCAAGACCTATGTAGCACCAACACGGACACGCGGCATGCGACACGACACGAAACGACATGCCGACACGTCATTTCCCAAAAAATAGAGAATTTCAACACGTTCCGACACATTATATATTAAATAAATATTTATATATATATACAAAAATAAATAAATAAATAATAAAAAGAGCATATAATTAATTCATAATAAAAATATTAATCCAACATTTGTTAATATCATTCATTGTTTTAATTTGACAAAGATTGAACGAGAAATTCAAAAATTGTAAACAAGAAAGAGTAAACTTGAAGGAACATGTCCTGTTTTATTATACTTGTCGGAAATTAGTGAGATTTCTTTTAGTCCTAAACAAAATTTGGAATTCATGATATAGACTAGCTTGGAGCTCCTTTGCAAAACAAGGTTCGAGAAAAATGAAAATTCAAGACAAGAACCCTTGAAGTATGACCAAAAGAAAAGGAAATTACTAAATTGCCACTGAAAATGTGAGAGATAACTCACAAACCAATAACATAGACCAAAAGAGATAACTCGCAAGCGATACCTGCGAGAGGCGGAAAGAAGCAAAAAAAATTATAACTTTAAGTATGTGGGGGCAACGGAACGACGCCAACAAGTAGAGAAGCGTTCCATCGTCACTTATGGGAAGATCAAAACTTATAAGTGAGTAAACTTGAGAGTAAGAATTTTCTTCTTTCCTGTCACGAATCCGAGAAGAAGTCGAGAAGAAAGAGAAATGGCAATGTCGTATGATAGGAAGAACTGTATTAGTTTCATTAATCTCTAGAGATAGTACAACGATGTATATATTGTGCAAGAGATTTCAATAAATAAGTAAATAAAATCTTATGATATTTCTAGTCCTAAAGTAAATACATTTCCTATCAATTACAATCAATATAGATGTCAATCAGATCTAGATCATATCTTCTTTCAACACTCCCTCTCAAGCTGGTGGCTTGTATATATCCAAGACGCATAGCTTGCTTAGAAGATATGTGTGTTGTCTTTAACAAAGAGGTTTAGTGAAGATATCTACGGGCTCTTCTATGGTCCTGATTCCTCTGGTTTCTATGATTCCTTCTTTGATCTTCTCTCGAGTAAAATGGCAATCAACTTCTATATGTTTCGTCCTTTCATGTAACACAGGATTTGCCGCAAGCTTGAGTGCCGAATCATTATCACAGAAAAGCAATGTCGGACCTTTAACTTGTACCCCAAGATCCGGAAGTAAGCCTCGTAACCATACTATCTCACAAACAGTCTTTGCCATAGATCGATATTCAGCTTCTGCCGATGACAAAGATACAGTGGACTATTTCTTCGCCTTCCATGAAAGTAGTGAATTCCCAAATTTGATACAAAATCCAGTAATAGATCTCCTACTCATAGGACACGTAGCATAGTCTGAATCACAATAGGCTGTCATCTCCATATTACACTTCCTAGAAAGAAGTATCCCCAATCCCGGACACCTCTTCAGATATTTCACTACTTTTAAGGCTGCATTCATGTGTGACTGCTTCGGACTGTGCATGAATTGACTAAGAGTCTGTACTGCATAGCAAATGTCTGGCCTTGTCATGGTGAGATAAATAAGTTTCCCAACAAGTCTTTGGTAGCTTGTCGGGTCCTTTAATAATGAATCATCAAAAAAAGATGTTCCAGCGTCATAATCAATACTGGTCAACTTGGCATTCTGTTGAATGGGAATAATTGATTGTTTGCAGCCAGACAACCCTGCTTCTGATATAATTTCCATCACAAATTTTCGCTGACTAAGGGAAATCCCTAAATCAGAACGAGCTATCTCTATTCCAAGAAAATACTTGGGTGACCCCAAGTCTTTAATATGAAAAGATGAATGTAGATGGTCTTTAAGCTTCTTCACATCAGAATCATCATTTCCCATAATAAGTATGTCATCAACATAAATCATCAGATATATGACTGACGTACCTTTTGCCCAAGTCAACAAAGCATAATCATGCTTAGATTGCTGAAATCCTGCTCCCGTAAGGGCTGTGGTGAACTTGGCATACCATTGTCGAGAAGCCTGCTTTAAACCATAAAGAGATTTACGGAGACGACATACCTTCAACTCCCCCTGTCTCCGTAATCCTTGTGGAATATCCATATAAATCTCCTCATCCAGATCACCATGAAGGAAAGCATTGTGGACATCCATCTGATGTAAATTCCAGTTGCGAAAAACAGCAATCGATAAGAAGGAACGAACTGTGACATCTTTGGCGACTGGAGAAAAGGTCTCATGGTAATCAAAACCTTCTCGTTGTGTAAAGCCCTTGGCCACCAATCGGGCCTTGTATCTTTCCACTGAGCCATCTGCTCTATATTTTATTTTATAGACCCATTTACACCCTATGGGTTTGCGATCAGAAGGCAACATAACAATATCCCAAGTATGATTATCAACTAGGGCCTTAAGTTATACCTCCATTGCCTTTTGCCATCGTTCATCATGTACGGCCTCATTATAACTAGAAGGCTCCTTTTCCTCAAAAACTTTACTAATACAGCATAGATGGTCTGACGATAAATGGTCGAAAGAGACATATGAGGATAAAGGATATCGTGTACTTGATGATAGTGATGAGGAAACGACATAATCTTTGGTCCATACTGGTGGACGAGTGGCTCGACTAGATCTTCGTGGTGGTTCATCCAACACTCTGGGAGATTCGGGCTGTGATGATCCCTCGATGTGTGTATGTTCTTCATGATTTGCCGCCAGGGATTCTGGCTCCATGAGTTGTGGCTGAATAAAGTCTTCATGAGGAGATACAGTTGGTGATGAAGGTAAGACTATATCCAATATCTGATGTCTTGGAAGAGAATTAATAAGGTAGGAGTTTCCAGAAGATAAGTCATCTTCGGATAGAAATTGATGATTTTTTCTCTCATCGGCTTCAGACATAGAAGAATTCTCCCGGAAAGGAAAAATATTTTCATGAAAAGTCACGTTTCTGCTGACAAAGAATTCTCCGGTAGACTGTTCATAAACTTGATACCCCTTTTTTAAGTTAGGGTATCCCATGAAGATACACTATCTAGCACGAGGGGACATTTTATCCCGGGGACCTACTGTAGCCACATAACATAAGCATCCAAAGATTCTGAGATGACTCAGATCTGGTTTCCTTCCATATAATAATTCAAAAGGAGTTTTCCCTTCTAGAATGCGAGATGGCATACGATTTATCGATAAGCTGCAGCAAGTAAGTACACAATCTCCCCAAAATTGTTCTGGTATAGATGCTTGGAACTTAAGAGCACGTGCTACTTCTAAGAGATGGCGATGTTTTCGCTCAACTACCCCATTTTGCTGTGGGGTATAAGTACAGGTACTTTCATGTAAAATGCCATTTGAGGCGAGAAAGGAATTGCAATCACCATTGAAAAATTCCCTACCATTATCAGTGCGTATGCGACGAATTGATTTTCCAAACTGAGTTTTGGATAAGGAAAGGAAGATTTTAAGGTGAGAGAGAACCTGACTTTTTGACTGTATGAGAAAAACCCAAGTCGCACGTGAGAAATCATCCACGATTGTAAGGAAGAATCTCAAACCATCATGATTTACTGTGTGGTAGGGTCCCCAGACATCAGCATGAATCAAGGAAAAAATATCATCTACTCGAGTCTTACTGTTTTGAAATGGAATACGAGTTTGTTTTGCCAAGGGGAAAATGGGACAATGAGGACAAGGAAAAGAAGCGGTGTGACCCAATCTTTGATGAAGAAGAAAATTCCTTTCATTGGCAACAATGTTACACAATGGTTTATTGAATGCAACAGAAGGTAATTTCAAATTGCCTGAAATGTTACTCCAGAAATAAAGTCCTTGATAGATTCTACCCAAGCCCATCAGTTTGCCAGTCGAAATGGCCTGAAATAGACATTTATTAGAATCAAAGGAGACATGACAGGAATTTTCTTTACAAGCTCGAGAGACTGATATGAGATTAAATTGGAAAGTGGGAACATAAAGGACATTTCTTAGAGTGATGAGTGGATTAAGATTCACAGTGCCAGTCATTCCAACATGTGTGGTATTTCCATTAGGAAGTTGCACTGATATTGGAAAAGATAACCTTGTGACATTGGAAAAGAATTTTGGATTGCAAATAATGTGATCGCTAGCTCTTGTATCTATGATCCATGCATCCTTTGAAATTGAGTTCATCAGACAATAAGAAATACCTGTGAAACTGCCTGCCTTATCAGAAGAGTCCAATCTCTTTAGAGCTTCCATTAGCTCCTGATATTCACCATGAGTGATTGGCTTATCTGCTGTTTTACCCATCACCTGAAAGACAGTTGAAAATTTTCCTTTTTCCTTTTCACCAGGTTTACCATGTAATTTCCAGCAATTTTCTACTGTGTGATGTGGGCATTTACAGTAATCACAATATAACTTAGCCTTTCCTTTGTAATTCTTTGCAAAAGAAGAAGGGCTGCTAACAGCATGGGCTGCTGTTCCCCCATACGGCCCTTCGGAAAAATGCGCTTGTGGGCCGTCGGGCCCAGAGAGAATTTGGCCGCGTGGGCCTTCGAGGCCATAAAAGCCCCTTGCACGCAGACCGTCGGATCCAGTGAGCATGCCGTTCTGTGGACCGTTGGATCCAACGATCCCAAGGATAGAGCGCGAGCCGTCCGATCGATCAGACAGATCGTGGCCATCCATCATCCACATAAAAGGTCTAGGGTTTTCATGAAACCCTAGATTGGGTCTTCGCCCTTCTCTCCCTCCGGTAGGTTTCTGTGGTGGGCGAGAGGAAACCCTCGCCGCCAGAGCCACCCTTTCGCCTTCTTTATCGAGATCTGCTGCTCTCTGTTGGCTTTCCTCTTGGATTGTGAGTTGGTAGATTCGGCCGAGGCTTGGCATCGGTTCCATGGTTAACATCTGCGATCGAAAGGAGAGGTAAGATTCATTCAATATCAGGAGAAATCTGATGGATTTCTCCCTGTCTCGCATCCTTTTATACTCCTGTAAAATCGACTCCGGCCAGTCGAATTTTTCTTCGGCCGCTTCTAATTCGTTCCACAGATTCGAAAGTTTGTTAAAAATTGCTGCAACAGTCATGTTGCCTTGCTTTAAATCCGAGATTTGTTGTGTTAAGGAGAAAACCTTTACTTGATCCAGTTTTCCGTACATCTCCTTGATACTTTCCCAAATTTGTTTCGAATCCTCCGTTGGAGGGAGACCGGCCGCAACTTCGGTGGCGAGGCATTTCCGATCCATGTTCTAACTAGCTGATTACACTTTCTCCAAAGTCTTGCTAGTCGTTCGTCGGATGGAATCGGAAGTCCCATCTATGAAACTCTCCTTGTCTTTCGTTACCAGCGCGCGGAACTCGCGCGACCATCTTGAGTAATTATCAGTCCAGTCGCTTCTGCCGAGCAACGAGCTTCAGATCTGGTCCGTTGGCATTGGTTGTGAAAAGAGGGTCGCCGGGCTCCGGTCGGTTGCTGGCAGCGTAGATTTGGTATGGGAGGAAACCTGGTGGCGGATTCGGGTAAGGATTTACTCCTAAACCCGATCCCCCAGATCCTATTGAAAAACCTGCATTCGAAAAAAAAGGACCCGGATAGGGATTCGATCCCGTACCCGGGTCAGGTGATCCGCCCGTCTGTTGTGAACTGGTGTTTGCGCCTGCCCCATTGTTGGCTGGTAGGCCTTCACCAGTTTGTTCATCATTTTGAAAAACCGGCAATGATGCATTTGGGCGCGTCCCATAGTACCAAGGATTTGGTACCCATTGGTAAGGTTGACCCGAATAGGGTTGCCCCAAATTAGCCTGAGCCGGAACAGGTATCCACTGAGAATGTTGGGGTTGGATCTGTCCTTCGGGTAAGGTGATGATCGGTGGTCCCTGGATCTGTGAGACTTGCGGTGATCCCTAAATCTGCGAGATTTGTGGTGTTGTTTCTCCTGCAGATTGATCACCGAATCCTGAGGTAAGTGCTTGTGAATTTGCCATGTAAACAATCTTCTAAAGACCTGCAACGATTCTGTTTTGCAGATTAGTCTTTTGATCAAGGAATTGAAAGACTTTCTTCCGGATGCTATTATGTTCTGCGAGAATTGCAGCAATGAGAAACAGAGAGGAATGGATGCTGTTCTGTTCTGCAAGAGTTACAGCAACGAAAAACAGAGAAAGAAGCAGAGGCTGATTTAGTGCGGAAGGCTATGTTAGAATCAAGATCGCTCTGATACCATGTCACGAATTCAAGAAGAAGTCGAGAAGAAAGAGAAATGGCAATGTCGTATGATAGGAAGAACTGTATTAGTTTCATTGATCTCTAGAGATAGTACAACAATGTATATATTGTACAAGAGATTTCAATAAATAAGTAAATAAAATCTTATGATATTTCTAGTCCTAAAGTAAATACATTTCCTATCAATTACAATCAATATAGATGTCAATTAGATCTAGATCATATCTTCTTTCAACATTTCCCTTTATTTTTGTTATTTTCATTATTTTTTATATATTTACATTTTGACCCCTCAAGTATTGAAAATTGACCTCGTGCGTGTCGGAATCGCGTGTCAGGAAGAGTTGACCACGTGTCGGATTTTCTGACACTCGTTGACCGCGTGTCGGAGTGTGGGACACAACACGAAGGCCTTCGGAGAGTGTTGGTGCTTCTTAGGTCAGGACGACGAGGATAGCGGCGGAGGGTCATCGAACGGGACTCCAGCGTGGCCAAGCGACCAGAGATCTCCCTCTCCGCTCCTCTCTCTCTCACTTCTCTCAAAAGGACCCCCAAAAAATCCCCTCAAACGAGCTAAGCCCCCTCGCTTTTAAGCACCGGTGCGCATGGCCTCTTGCCATGCCAACTGGCGCTGTTGGCCTGCCCCTCGACTGAACATCTCGCGTGCTCGAAGCCCTGCCCTTTGTCACCCTTGTCCTTCGTCGCGTACGTGGTCCTTCTCTCTTCCCCCTTTTGTCTCTAGAAAGAGAAAGGGAGGAAGAGAGAAAAAGGAAAGAGCCGGGCTAGCAAAAACTAAAGAAGCTAAGCCCAATAGAAGAGATCAAAAAAGAGGGAAGGAAACCGGGCTAGCCCATCCCCAGCCCATTTTCGCTCTTTTTTTATTTTCTTTTTTTCAAATAATAATTTTTAAAATATAAATTATAATAATAAAAATTTTAATTCATTTTTTAAAAATTTTAATATTAGTAATGCAAATGCTTCTAATGTCTGTATGCCTAGTTGGCTTAGGTTAAAAATTAATCTCTAATTTTTTATGTGATTAATGAATGATTAAATGAGTTGTCAAAAATTAGGCATCGGCACAACTCAATTCACAAGTTGTAATATTTGACAGAAATTTTTTAGCACAACATAGTTACAATTATACTAAACAAACTCTTAATTTGTGTGATTTATATACCTGATTCCTTGTGAAAGATAAAAAAGTATCATAATATGATCAATTCTATGCTATAGATAATTTACGAAAAAATAAAGGCAAATAGTCAATTTACCACTTTTTCCTTTGATGACTTTATATTTCTTCTTTCCTCTTCTTTGAAGCAAACAAGTGAGAAAGAGAAGTATCATAACACCTCCAGTGGGAACGACTATGACGATGGTTATCACTGTGAATTTGTTGCTTTTTCCTGCACACGTGTCATTACATATATGAGACAGTTGCCAAACTAATCTAAAAGCTTTTTAGATGAAAGCATGATTAACATTTAAAAATTCTAACACCCCACTTAACTGTATTGGAATTAGACCTAAGACTCAAGTGTGAAGATTGGTGATTTGACACACTAGAAGGGGCCTTGAGATACCCTAATGGAGAGGCTTAATCGAGAAAGTCTAAACTTCAATTGCAATTCTAGCATCTATAAGTATTTGGTTACGGTAAAATGATAGGGCTGAAGGAAAAACAAATTCTAGGATGAGCAAACCCCGTTTGATCACCTATCAATACATAAATTAAATCTAAATGAAAGAATAGTGAACTATCATCCGTTATGATAACTACATTATCGTCACATGCATATACCACCTTAACTCATTTACCCTTGCACTTTGAACTATGACTCCTATAGTTTCTTACCTCATTGCAACAACAACATGGATGACTCCAGATGTTGGACCTTTATTTAGAATGGCTCTTCCATATATTACTACCAAACTCTCTTTGTTTTTCTATTTCTCGGATACTCAAACCTTGCATCATATTATATGCCATGTTATATTGTCGCTACTTCTTTATCACTCCGTAGAGAGCAAGACGGACTTTATCATTTCTGGGAATTCATAGTGTGCCCGCTTAGAAGAGAATTAGTGAAGTTCTCAAAAGAATCCAGCAATAGCATTAAGCCTTGTTTCTCATTGGAAAAGGCTTCATCGACATTTTCCAAGTCCATCTTGAATTTGTTAAACTCATCCAAAATGGGCTCTAATTGATGTACCTTCGACTATGCTAAATTGAAACATCCTTTTGAGTAAGTAATTATTCAAACCCTCATCAGATAAAATGACTCAAGTTTTACCCATAATGCCGTCATAGCCTTTTCTTCAACCACTTCAATCAACACCTTATATTATTCTCTTTTCCTTCTTCATCAATTGTATTTCATCGACATCTTTCATTTCTTTCAACAGTTCATCCTTACTGTCCAACTCCTTCACTAAATTTTCGATTGTTAAGGGCACGGATCTTAATGCTCCATTGCTTGCTCCTCCAGTTGACCTTCTCAGTCTCAACTCTTGCTCCAAACATGATCCCAAATACAATAATTCCAAACAACGATCAGACAACAAAAATGCTAGTTCTAGAAATCCTAAACTTAGGTTTGATATCAATTGTCATGAAATAACACTAAAGCCAACTAATATTGCAATTAAATACTCGCCGGATAATAAGATATTGAAATTATTAGAGAAATCAACCAACTAATAAGAATACTAGATACTTACATGGCTCAGTTTGATTTGTGGTATTTATTTTACCGGGAGAACCAACTGTAAAGAAATTCACCAAGAATTCATAGAATTGAAGAGTTTCAATTATTGAACCACTCTAAGTGTTTCCACCCTTACATTACACTCCAGGAATTTGCAATTGCGTTTACTTACAACCTCTCATAGTCTCACTAAGAAAATTCATAAAGGGAAAAACTAGACACTCCGAGCTCTATCCGTAATTAAATTGATGAACTCCGCTTGTAATTTTGGCCGCTGCCGTAGCACGTGAGCACTTGGGCTTTAATCTATGTAGCACGGACACTCTCCGGAAGCCTTCGTGTCGTGTCCAACACTCCGACACGTGTCCGACACACTCCGACACGTCCCGACACGTTCCGACACGCGGTCAACGAGTGTCGAAAAATCCGACACGTGGTCAACTCTCTCCAACACGCTCTGACACCCAAGTCCAGAATTCCGACACGCAATTCCGACACGCACGGGGTCAATTTTAAAAATTTCTAATACTTGTGGGTTCAAAATATAAATATACATAAAAGAAGTAATAAAAAGGCTATACATATACACGCACGAGATTAATTTTTTTTTTTTTCAGTTTTGTTTTTTTAGAATTGTTTTAGTTTTTTAAAAAGTCTTTTACTATGAAAGAAGTAATAAAAAAAAAATGCTATATATGATAAATAAATAAATTGAAAAATATCATTTCAGCATTTTTCTTTAAACAATGTTTTTTTCCTCTAAATTTTATGTATTATTATAACATATTAAAATAATAAATGATATTATTTAATATTTTTCGTGTAAATTAATTCTAGGCTATTTTTTTATTATTTATTTATGTATTTATATATAAAAATATATTTAATATATAACGTGTCGAAACGTGTCGAAATTCTCTATTTTTAAGAAATGACGTGTCGGAGTATCGTGTCGTGTCATGTCGCGTGTCACGTGTCCGTGTCGGTGCTACATAGGCTTTAATCTCCTGAAAAACCCCGCTCACATTAACTTCATGAGGCGCACAATGAGTTGGATTTGTTGGAATTACTTGGCCAGACTTAAACGTGGACTTTGACTCCAACTGGAATTATGGTGTTTATTTTGCCTTTCAATTCAATCCTATTCAAGACTTCAGTCAGCAGCCAAGTTCTAATCGTGCGAAAATTTGTATTTCCACACAATATGGGCTGAACTTCAATTGGGTCAGGTTTTCAGTGGACAGGGTCAAGCTTGATACTTGATTTTGAGATTTTAATCACGAGTTCAAGCTTGAGACACAATTTAACACACACATTCTCTCTCGGCAGGCTCTATCATGCATGATCAAGCTTTGCACTTGGGGACAAATCAAGCCCCACCATAGCCCTTCCTCGATTAGTGGCTATACAGCTATCCGATTACCTCTTTCTTCGTTGAAAGAGGCCCCCAATGTCCAAACATATATATCTTCCTACTAATACTAAATAAACTTAGATCTAGCAAGAAACAAGTTCAAAATAACTAAGGGAAAAAACAAATGCTCATGATAGATAACATGTTTTTATCGATGATAATTCTTCATCTGCATATGTAACTAGAGGTAAATCTATATTCACCATTTTCCAACTTCTTGATATGGTAACCAGAGACTTGATTTTCTATTAAGACAAAAAAGAAAAAAAAAAAATATAACAAACGTACCACAAAAAAGTGAGTCTTCGAGATAAAAGTGACCGAAGAATGGGCAGGCTGCTATAAGAGCGATGATGGAGATAGGACTAGTTTTTATTCTTAAAATAGCAATAAATTTAAATTTGAAGGAAGTAGGAAGGAAATTAAAGAAATCGAACGGAACTACACAAATATGGAAATCCTTACGGGCGATATTGTCAATTTAGTGAAAAGGTGCAGATTTTTCTTCTTTTTTTCCTTTTCATTTTAGGTCGGCAAAAGCTGCAGATTTAGTCGGCGGATATGGTCATACCCTTTCTACAATCTACAGACTTCTATGCACCAACTATTTTCATTTGATTTTTTTCCCTTTGTAAAAGAATAGTTGGAAGATGCAATTAAGGCCGAGTCTATAGTGCCACTAGCAAAACCAAAGCAAATTTCCTGTGCTCAAATCCGACAATCAACCTTGACAAGCTTCAGATCATACGGTCGACAAGAACGTGCACAAGGTCACGAGAGGACAGACTCAGCTTAAAATTGATTATATCCCGGATTTTAATGTTTCAAAAGTTAAAAGACTCGTCCCTTCTGTGTGCCATCGGAAAAAAGGCAGAAGGAAAGTTCAACATACCTTGAGGTGGGGCCCGCACGGCAGTGACATCGTAAAAGGGGTACAACTCGTACCTCACGTTGCAGCTCGGTGTCAATGTCCTCGATCCTTGCTTCCCCTCGAGAGTATTAATCGCTGACAGGAGGCATCTGTTACACTCCCACTCCATCAAGTCCGGCGTGCACTGCGCCATCATGTACAGCGTCTGCGAGCTCGTGAACTTCATCTCTGCCTCCGCGAATTTCTTCCCCGACGCGCTGCCTGAAGCCCTATAGGCGATGTCCCTGATGCTCTTTCCAAGTACTTGCCCGAACCTGACCCGTTCAGCGATGTTCGCGGTGTTGTCCATCGAGAAGGCAGGCACCTCTTCCATGATGGAGAAGATGTACTCGTTCGAGTACCTCAACATGCACTCGTCGTACCAGATCACAGAGACTCGCTGGTTGGGGCATCTCTGGAGGATCTCCTGTTTTCCAGTGGCGACGCAGTCCCTGCACCTGGCGGTGCTGACGTCGCCACGGCAGAGGAAGAGACCGTAGGCCTGGTCAGGAGGGTTTTGGCCGGCAGTGGCGTTGGCAAAGCCATCGGTGCTGTTGGTGGCGGCAGACGAGAGGGAAGAGGAGGGGGTGTCGAGGTTGGATCGGTAGGTGGAATTGGGAGTGAAGAGGGTGGTGTTTGGGCAGTCATACTCATGCCATAGATATGTAGGTGCCGACTCAGAACTTCCAGTATAAACATTGAGAAAATTGTGGAAGAAGAAAAGAGAGATGGAGACGGTGAAGCAAGACTTCATGGTTGATTGACGATGGCATGCGCTAGCGAGGTCGGCAAGTAATTATAGGCTAGGTAGCTCAACACGCGACACGGACACGCGACATAACATGACATGTCGTTATGTCATTTTTCAAAAATAGAAAATTTCGATATACAAGATAAGCTGCTTATATTTCAAGGAATTGACAAATAGTCTTCTAACCATGGCCAAACTTGTTTTTTGTGTCATGAAAGCATTGAGATTAGATCCTGATGGATTTAATCATGGGCCTAAGTTGGCCCGGCCACGATGGGTCTAAAGGTCCGGCCCACGGGAATTAGGCCCGTGGAAAGAGGAACCTATAAAAGGGATGAGAGAGAGAAAGAACGCACCTCTTGGCATTTGAACGAACGTTCTTTTTCTCTTCAAGAACTCTCTCTCTCTCCAAAGCAAAGAAGTGACGCCATCTTCCCTTCACGGCGAATTTTCGACATCGGATCGAACGGGACTGAAATCTCTTCCTTAATACGGCATCGATGTCTAATCTGTGGCCAACAAGGTACGCTCGAATCCGTGGTGTGCTTTACGATCGGTGATACGTGTTTAATTCTCGGGCTTATCTTACGCATATGATTAGGGGTTCGGTTTTAGTGCCGAATCCGGTTTTTGGGGATCCGGCGATCCCAACATTGGTATCAGAGCATCGGTTCACGTTTTTCCCGATCTCATTTACTGTTTATGATTGATTTTCGCAAAAAGCATTTCGGCCGTACGGATCGGGGCGACAAATCCCGACACCCGAGCGTTGTTCGCCATTTTTTCCTAGTTTTCGTAAGTCGAAATCAAAATCTAAAGGCATAGGGAGGAAGGCGACGTCGAGACGAGTCCGGCGACACGTCGCACGCCGCTGGGGACGCCGCACGCGCCCACACGCGCGGCCGAGGCGGCTGCGCGTGGGCGCGACGCGCCCGACGCGCTGGTTCGTCCGGCGCGTGTAGCACACGCGCGATGACGAACCGCCGGCCGGCCCGAACCGGCACGCGCCGGTCCACGGACCGACGCGTGGTGACGCTCGCATGATGTCACCCAACGATCGGGTAACCGCCCGGGTGACGTCATCGCGACGTCAACACCGGCTCGTTTGGCCGGACGGCCACCGGCCGGCGACCCGACCCGACCCACGCCGGCACGCGCGCGTGCGTGGGCCGACGTCCCGCGTGACGTCGCCCCACGCACGCCGCAACACGTGCGGTCGGTCCGTCCGACCCGGCGACCGGTCCGACCAGGTCGACCGGTTCGACAACCCTGCCGATTGACCGTTGACCACCGTTGACCGTTGACTTCGTTGACCGTTCACTTCCGTTGACCGTTGACCGACGACCGTTGACCGTTGACCCAAAAAAAAAATTTGTTTCTTTTTTTTTTCAATTAAGTCAATGTGGATTATATGTAATCCCTTATCTGTTCTGTATTTGTTGCAGAAACAATGCCTCTCCTTCAGTTACGTACGCCTATTCGTGTGATTACCGATAAACAAAAGGAAAAGCTTTCTAAGTTGATAGCTGAGCTGAATGGTTATCGATGGGAGAGTGACGACATAATTGATCATGTCATAGAAGTCAACAACAAAATACAAGAAGTCATTTGGAACGGTTATCCCATGTAAGATATTCAGATGTTGCGATTCTTTATGAACATTCTTCCACTAGAATGGCAAGAAGTGTTGAATAGCCTACGGGAGGTCAAAGGATTTACTAGTTATAAGGAGCTAGTAATGGCATTCGTAGATGAATATCATCGGAAGGAGCCACAAAGATGCGACCCAAGGAATGACTTCGATTGGGCCGGGGATCGAATGTGCGTAGGAGAAATCCTAAGGGATATCCGTCTGTTTTTCCGTGGCTATCAAGAATGCCTGAAAATTTTACAGAGAAAAAAAAAGCAAAAGAAATTGAACAATGTAGCTGATTTCCCTATTAGTTGTATGATGCCTCGTTTATAGATGTTATGGCTTGTCTTTATTTAATGTTCTTGGTGGACATCTTATGTAAAGTTAACTACCTGATTGTTGTTGTTGTAGCAACCTATATATTAGCCATATTATGTGAAAGCATTTTTTTTTATTATATTGTATGTCAATTATCTGTTGCTTTCTGTGATTGCTGGTTGTCAGGGTAGTAATAGAAGTTTTTGTAGCTTCATAGAATTGATTTTGCATATGACAATCATATTAATGATAGTTTTAAGTTAGGATTTTGGAGGATGATTGGAAACATAGTGACCTTTTGATTCTGAAACCTTACTTAAAATTATTAATTAATATAATGGGTTTGTGCAAAATAGATGCATAAGTGATAGGCATTAATAACTCGTGCATATATGTCTGATGTGTTCAGATCAATGGCTTCAGCCACAAAGAGCATAGTTGCCGAGCTGAGCAAAGGTGAAAAGCTCAAAGGTGACAACTATGAAATTTAGCAAATGAAAATTCAATGTGTGCTAACCATGTTATGGAAGATCTAGAGGATGCTGTGCGCCACCTTGAGCTAGCTGATCATCGCCTCAAGGCATTAGAGCAGGAAACAGATATTTTCTGTGTTGCTTTAAGCTCAGAAGGGGCTTCATGCTCTAAGCGCAAGCGCATTGATTCGTTCAATATGTGGAAATGCAAGGGATCAAGTCCTCCTTGCAAGAAACCAAGAATTAACCAACAAAAGAGAGGAAAACGTCCTCATGTGAAGAATATCTCAAGGGTGAAATGTTACAACGCGTGACCGAAGGGTCACTATGCCCGCAATTGTCGCGAGCCAAAGAAGGTACACACCCTTTGCACAATTGGGAACTTTGCATATGTGTCAAGTTCTGTATTCTTGACTGAATCTAATCCTCTGTGGACTGTGGATTCAGGAGCGACAGACCATGTAGCGAAGGATAGAGGATCCTTCGTGGAATTCCGACGCAGTACCCTCTTTTGGAACTAAGTGGATCTATGTGGGAAACAATTCCAGAGTTGAAGTGAAAAGAATTGGCACATGCCAACTGAATATGCGTGATGGACGCACTTTGTTCCTTCATGATGTGTTGTATGCTCCGGAAATTCGTCGGAATTTAGTGTCTGTTTTAGTGTTGGTTAAATTAGGTTTTAATGTGAACTTCCATAATAGATGTGTAGATTTGTATTTGAATACAAACTACTACGGTCATGGTTATTTTCTAGATGGTTTCATTGTATTAGATATTGATTATGTTAATACAAATGTTTGTTATTCCCTTCTCACGTCTCCTAATAAATATGATAATGATGTGAATGCATGGCATGCTAGACTTGGTCACATTGGCCAACAGCGTATGAATAGACTAGCCAAAAAGAGCTTGTTGGGCAATATTGAAAAAGTCGATTTGCCCATCTGCAAGCATTGCCTAGAAGGGAAAACAACAAGGAAACCATTTGGAAAAGGTAAAAGAGCTGAATTTCCTCTGCACAAAATACATTCTGATGTCTATGGTCCTATGAATGTGAGAGGAAGGCACGGGGCTGTTTATTTCATCACTTTTATAGATGATTATACTCGATTCGGATGTCTATTTGATTTCTCACAAATCTGAAGCAATAAGTTGTTTCAAAAGGTTTATGAACCTGGTAGAGAATCAATTAGACAAGAAAATAAAAGTATTGAGATCCGATCGAGGTCGAGAATATTTATCTGATGAGTTCAGAAAATTATGTGATGAAAAAGGAATAGAAAGACAGTTGTCTATTCCATATACTCCTCAACAAAATGGTGTTGCGGAGAGAAGAAACAGAACCCTACTGGAAATGGTTAGGTCCATGATAGCGCATGCTAACTTACCTATCACCTTTTGGAGTGATGCGTTGTTAACTGCTGCTTATATACTTAACCGAGTGCCTTCCAAATCAGTCACTTCCACTCCATATGAGTTATGGACAGGTAGAAAACCGGACTTAAGTTTTCTTAAGCCATGGGGTTGTGCTGCCTATACACATGAGTCCTCTCACAAGTTTGGGAAATTGGGTCCCAAAGGAAAGAAGAGTATTTTCATAAGATACTCAGAACACTCAAAGGGTATGTGTTCATAGGTGAGCAAGAAAGTGGGAGTATAACTGAATTTGAATCACGGGATGTCACATTCTTAGATGATGAATTTCCTAAGAAGGGCGAAATAGGGGAAGACAACACCCTATTTGAAACCTCAGATCAAGATAATGATCTTAGTGGAGTTCGTCCAAGTGGGAGTAATATGAGAAGTGATGAATTGAATTCAACTCATTCTCAATTGCAAGCACATAATGAGACGACATAATTATTATCTAATCCTAGGGGGAGCATAATGGGGAATGATGTGCAAAGTGTACAAACTCCCATATGGCGAACAAGTCGCCAAAGTATTCCCCGTCGACGTTTTGACATTGAAGGGGAAACTTTTATGATTGCTCCACAAGATGAGGATGAGCCTAGAAATATTTATGAGGCTCTGAATTGCCCTAGTAAGGAAAAATGGATTCATGCAATGGAAGAGGAAACGGAGTCAATGAAATCAAATCAAATTTGGGAACTTGTTGATCTTCCAAAAGGACGCAGAGCTATTGGGAACAAGTGGGTTCTCAAAATAAAGCGAAAGGCTGATGGCTCGATAGAAAGGCATAAGGCTCGCCTTGTTGCGAAGGGGTATAATCAACAGGAAGGAATTGATTAAGAAGATACGTTTTCTCCTATAGTGAGATTTAGCTTGATTCGCATTATTCTGGCAATAGTATCTAGTATGGATCTTGAGTTACATCAGATGGATGTAAAGACTGCTTTCCTCAATGGAGAATTAGAGGATGAAATATACATGGAACAACCTACTGGTTTCATAGTGAAAGGCCAAGAAGAAAAGGTATGTTGACTTTTGAGATCGATATACGGCCTTAAGCAGTCATCAAGACAATGGTATATATGTTTTCACAATGCCATAATGGCATATGATTTTACAATGATTGATGAGGATCATTGCGTATATATCAAAAGATCTAAGCATCAATTTGTGATCATATCATTATATGTTGATGATATACTGATTGCCGGAAGCAATATGGAGTTTGTTCATACTGTCAAGAGTTGGTTGTCTTCCAACTTTGAGATGAAAGATATGGGTGAGGCTGCATACATTCTTAGAGTTAAGATTTCAAGAGATCATTTGAAGAGATCGTTGTCTCTTTCGCAAGAAACATATATAAATAAAGTTCTTGAACGATTTCGTATGCAAGATTATAAACCCATAGACACTCCTATTGCAAAAGGTGAAGGATTGAGCCATACACTGTGTCCGAGGACTCCACAAGAGAATGAACAAATGAAACATGTTCCTTATGCTAGTGCAGTTGGGAGCTTGATGTACGCTATGATGTGTATAAGACCCGACATATGTTTTGCAGTTGGAATGGTGAGTAGATACCAATCCAATCCGAGTCCAAAGACATTGGAAAGCCGTTAAGAGAATACGAGGTATCTAAAGGGAACTGCTGATCATACGATGAGTTATCAAGAAAAGGATCTGCGACTCAAAGGCTATTCTAAGATTGATTAGGGAGGAAGTTTAGACGAAAGGAAATCTATCTCTAGGTTTGTTTCCTTATTGAATAATGGCACCATATGTTGGAGCAGTAAGAAACAAACGTGTATAGCCTTGTCCACGATGGAAGCTGAGTTCGTGGCATTATCAGCAGTAATATAAGAAGGAGTTTGGCTTAAGAGATTTTTGGATCATTTAGGTGTTATTGAGAAAGCTGCAAATCCATTATTAGTTAATTGTGTTAGCCAAGCAGCTATAGTGTACACCAAAGATCCAAAATATCATGGCAAGACCAAACATATAGATACCAAGTATAACTTTGTCAAAGATATGGTTGCACGAAAGGATGTGAACTTCCAGTACATATCTACGCATAGAATGGTAACAGATCCTATGACAAAGCCAATACCTAGAGATGTGTTTTGTGGTCATGTGAAATCTCTAGGATTGCGTAGAGTCTGATGTACTGGATATTGTAATTTCCCTGAGTTGTTCACATTGAATGAATTTGTGTTTTCATCATTAATGCCTATGAATCTTTTGTTTGATCTTTATGCATCTTAATGCTTAGTGCATTATATTATGTTGAGAAAGTATGTTGGACAGATAAGAGATTAGCCCACTCACACGGGTAATCGCCTCTATTTACTATGTGATAAATAGAGATGAGACGGTTTTTAAGCTTATTATCTAGGTGATAATCGAGAGCTCAAGCTTAAAATACGTATGTCGCCTTAACTGAGTGTTAAGATGAGGACATAGTACTTACGATGTCCGAAAGTAAAATAACCCACACATTTTACTTTATCTGTCTAAGATGCCGATATGAGTTCGATGAATTTTGTGAATGAGTAAATACGTGAACTCAAGTTAGACATTGGGTATGTCTCGAACTATCATCTGTACGGTATTGATTGTGTAGACATACGCTCCATGGGAAAGGAGTTAATACCGTAATACGTATTTCATACTACGTATGCATGAGACGACCTATAAGAGTGGCAAAAGTTTGATCTCAACTTTTATGACGTGTGAGACTCTTGAGGAATAGAGTTCCTTAATTTTAGTGCCCTTATGACTCATACTTATTCTCAAGATTTCTATTTAGTGTTTGCTATCTTAGAATGTTGCCAATGGTCATGAGTTGATTCGATCTAATGGGACATTTCTAGAAAAGCAAGTTGAACTGAAATTGAGAGTTTGAAGGAAAGAGGAAGATTGGATTTGTAGAATCACATTGTGGTTTTGTATTCACGGTCGACCAATTATGACTGTCTTTGGGATAATCATAATTGTGAATACAATATATATATATATATATATATCATTATTTGAATGAGATTAAGAGAGATATAAATGTGATCGATCGATCTAGGGTACTGCATACTAAATTTACTCGGAAAGTGATGCCCATTATGAGCTGCTATATATTCCTAACAAATGTATAACAACGAGCTCTCAAAGTATGCTGGTCGCACGGATTATTCACCGGTATGAATGTTGAAAGAGAAAAAGAGGATTTTCAGTTGATGGGCCTCAGTTGGGCCTATCCGCCCATGTTGGTTTTGACCCACCATGTGCGAGTGGGAGATGATGGATTTAATCATGGGCCTAAGTTGGCCCGGCCACGATGGGCCTAAAGGTCCGGCCCACGAGAATTAGGCCCGTGGAACGAGGAACCTATAAAAGGGATGAGAGAGAGAAAGAACACACCTCTTGGCATTTGAACGAACGTTCTTTTTCTCTTCAAGAACTCTCTCTCTCTCCAAAGCAAAGAAGTGACGCCATCTTCCCTTCACGGCGAATTTTCGACATCGGATCGAACGGGACTGAAATCTCTTCCTCAATACGGCATCGGTGTCTAATCTGTGGCCAACAAGGTACGCTTGAATCCGTGGTGTGCTTTACGATCGGTGATACGTGTTTAATTCCCGGGCTCATCTTCCGCATTGATTTAGGGGTTCGATTTTAGTGCCGAATCCGGTTATTGGGGATCCGTCGATCCCAACAGATCCCATATGTTCTTTGGATGCTATTTCTCTAAGCAAGTTTGGAAGAGTTCCCTCCAACTTTGTTTTCCTAATAGAGATATTGGTGACTGGGAATTTAAATTGTCTTGATGTAGCAGGCTATGAAAGGGAGAGATTTCTAAAGGTGGTTGGTAAAATTTTTGTGGCATTGCCGCATGTACTTCATCTTGAAGGCCAAAAATGAGCTGTTACATTCACAAACTATTCCTTCCACCGATGGCATCATAATTGCATGGGCAAACAAGTACAATTTTGAAGGCTAAAAGAGCATGAATAATCAGATTCTTCCATTATCGAATACCATCTTTGAATCTTGGTTGTTGTATGTAGGAGTGACCGCCTAGAGTGGGTCGGTTTTGATCAAGTAGCAGGAGCCGAACCTCTTGGTTCTAAGCCGGCCTATTCCACTAGCACATTTTTATATTTTAGGTAATACTTTAGTTTATTATAATGAAAAAGAAACAGGGTCCATGGTTAAATGGTTAGATAGTTATTTGTACATTTTGAAGGCATAGTTCTAACCTTGTTGAGTGCAAAAGTTTTGATTTTGTCTTCAGAAGTTTCTGAGCCAGTTGAGAACCTGTTCAATTCAGGGACAAGCCTAGATAGAGGGTAATAGCTTGGAGCCGAACCAACCAGGCCGTTTCTAGCGGGTTTCCTTATTGAAATGGACCTGATGCTCCCCCCTCGTTGTTATAGCAACATGTATAGGAGTTCCTAAGATATATGATTGTTGTGGGTCATCTTGTCTCTTCTTGGTCAATGAACAAGCTTAACTTATCCATCAAAAAGAGGAATCCAAGAAATCCTATCTGACGACTAATGGAGTTCAATTGATGAAGAAATTTCAACGAATGTATGGCCAGCTCTATTGTTTTATTGACAAAACATTCTGTCGGCTAAGAATTTTTGGCATGGGTTTCTATATATCACATCTTGAAAATGAGGGATCTCGAATTGCACCAAACTAATTTACATATTTGAAATTGATACCTCGCTAAGTAAAATACTCGTACTTTTACTTAAAATACACTTATGCATGTACTTTTAAATAAAACTTCCTTTTATCGCACTTTTGCTAAGTTAACAGAAAATTACTTGTTTGCTTTTTGGAGTAAACCAAATTATACACATACAAAGAAAGGCCATAATATAGTTGGGTAGACTTGTTTTAGGTTCTTTCTCGGTTCAATTAATGATATGACACCCAAAATATGGTCAATAAATTTCAACTTTATAGAAATGAAACATTATTCTTGTGATCCCCGTTAGATAACACGAATTAGTAACAGATGTGAATTATTAGGTTCGATATCTACATTTCTATATTTTTGAATAGTCTCACGTTAATATTTTTCTTGTTTACAATATAGCTAATGTAAAATCATGTTAACATTATTTTAAGATTTTATTATAGTGACACAACTCTTGTGATATACAAATAAGGGAAACGATAATATGTACGCATAAGTATTCTGAATCATATAACTTTAGTCTTGTATGATACTGACAAAAGTTGATACCGGTCGTCACTTAATTGATTCTAATATCCAATGTACTTTGGCTTTTAGTAATAAGTTTAAAAGGAAAACTAATTGATAAATACAGATACAACGTTTTTAAAGCTTGTAATAAGGATTAGCAGCTCCACTTGTTTGATTTGATACGGCTTGCTAACCAACTTGAATTATGAAAAAGGGCGTCAACGCAGTTTCTATAAAATGTTTAGCCAACATGTTATTGTTGTAGTAGCTTAATTTAAGCTTATAGAGTTGTCTCGTCCAATTTTAAGGCATTGCAGTTTTAGAGTTTGTATAACTTGTCATGTCATGACCTACTTTTTTCGTCCGGAGGGGAAAAGACATAGGCTCATGGGCATTGTGTAAAAGGCAAGACTATAGCTCTTGTTTTATATGCAGGCTTTCACAAGCCCATACCTCACATGAGTTGGAGTATTCAAATTGACGCTATAAGAATTTTCAAATAAGAAGTCGCCACGAGTTTATTGGAATCAGCTAAAAATCAAGTGAGGCATGGGAGCAAACCTCACTTCCTATGTAATCAGATAATCTATGGTCGGGGACTTGATTACATCAATTAATCAACTAGTGCCATTTCGGTACCTAATGTTTGTCAGATAGTTTGGATTGACTTTAAACCTATTCATTAACATGTAAGGCAACTGTCTAGTTGCACAGTAATTAAAATAACAATTACCAACTAGTGAAAACATTAAATAAATTTCAAATTAAAGTGTTATCTAACGCTAATAAATAAGAAAAATGCCAATTCTAACTAGGCCAAGGGAAAACCTTAGCAGTGCGCAGTCTCATAACAATCGAAATAGAAATGCGCAAATGATGACCTAGCATTTGCCTCTAAGAACGCTCTAGTCCTATGGTAAAGTCCTAAGAGCTTATTCAATTTTGAAAATAATTTTATCAAGGATTTTCACACATTTTAAGAGAAAACAACTTAAAAACTAATTTTTAAGATTTTTCATGACTCTTAGAAAAAAAATTCTGGAATTCTAATTTTTAATATTTTTTATAAAAATTATAATTTTTTAAATTTATAATAAAAATATTTTATTTAATTTTTTTAAAAAAGATCCGGGTTGTGCTGGGCCTGGACTCGCAGCCAAGGTACGCATATTGGGCCGCGATCTCATTTGGGCTCAAGAGCCCAATCGGTTCAAGGCCTAGACTCCTGTATAAGGCCTATGGGCCCACAAGTTCACCTTTCTAATTTACTTTTCTTCAATCCAGCTCAACCAGCCAGCCCAGGGCCCAGCTCCCTTCTTGGCTGAACAAATCCCAATGTCTCCTAAGCAAAAGCCCTAAGCCCAACTCCAAATCCCCTCCTCCCGAACATCCGCACAGGCATACTCCTCCAGCCTTTTATTTTCTTTTATTTTCTTTTACTATTTTTTATTTCTTTCCCACCTCATGCTTCTTCAATGAGAACCCACTATTCTTGCCAAGAACACACCATTCCTCATCGTCAATCCGCCCCGGGAAACTTCTTTATCGACCTCAACGTATAATGCCAACACTATTGGAGAATGCCACCACCGACCCTATACCTTCGTCGCTAATCGTGACCGGAGAAGAACAAAGAACACGGATTTGGCTGAGACATTTTATCGAACATCCGACGGGCATCAACTGAGGCAAGGGAAGTTCGGACCGAAAAGACACTTACCGAAGATGTGGGTACCGGGAAAGCAAGGTCGGGACGACGAGGATAGCGGGCAGGGGTCGTCGAACTTGACTCCAGCGTGGCCAAACGACTGGAGAACTCCATCTCCGCTCCTCTCTCTGTCACTTCTCTCCAAAGAACCCACAAACAATCCCCCTCAAACAAGCCAGCCCCCCTCGCTTTTAAGCAACGGTGCGCATGGCTTCCTACCGTGCCCTGGCCGGCGCTGCCCACCACCCCCAACCGAGCATCTCGTGAGCTCGACGCCCTGGCTGCCGTCACCCCTATCCTCCGTCGCGTACGCTGTCCTTCTCTCTTCCCCCTTTTGTCCCTAGTGTAAAAAAGGAAGGGAGGAAGAGAGAAAAAGGAGAGGGATGGGCTAGGAAAAACTAAAGAAGTCGAGCCCAATGGAAGAGAACGAAAAAGAGGGAAGGAGGCCGGGCCGGCCATCCCCAGCTCATCTTCGCCCTTTTTTTTTTTTCAAATAATAAATTATAATAATAATAAAAATTTAAATTAATTTTTAAAGATTTTAATATTAGTCATGCAAATGCTCCCAATGTCCGTATGCCTAGTTTTGCTAGGGGTTAAATAATGAATGATTAAATTGGTCGTCAAAATTTAGGTATTGGCTTAACTCAATTCACAAGTCACGTTATTTGATAGAAAATTTTTATCACAACATAGTTACAATTATATTTAACAAACTCTTAATTTTTGTGATTTATATATCTGATTCCTTGCAAAAAAAATAAAGAAATATCAAAATATGATCAATTCTATGCTATAGATAATTTACAAAAACATAAAGGCAAATAGTCAATTTACAACTTTTTCCTTTGACAACTTCATTCTTCATCTTTCCCTTTATAAGAAAATTGCCAAACTAATCTGAAAACTTCTTAGATGAAAGATGGTTAACATTTAAACATTCTAACGCCCCACTTAACTATATTGGAATTAGACCTAAGACTGAAGTGTGATGATTTGACACGCAAGAAGGGGCCTTGAGATACCTCAACGAAAAGGCTTAATCGAGAAAGTCTGAACTTCAATTGCAATTCTATTATCTGTAAGTATTTGGTTAAGGTAAAATGACGAGGCTGAAGGAAAAACAAATTCTAGGATGAACAAACCCCATTTGATCACCTATCAATATGTAAATTAAATTTGAAGGAAGAGCATACTGAACTATCATCTATTATGATAACTACATTATCATTACATGTATACTCCACCTTAACTCATTTACCCTTGCACTTTGAACCGTGATTCCTATAGTTCCTCACCTCATTGCCACAACAACAACATGGATGGTTATGAATGTTGGACCTTTATTTAGAATGGCTCTTCCATTTGCTACTTCCAAACTCTCTTTGTATTTCTCTTTCTCATTTAGCCAAACCTTGCATCATATCATATGCCATGTTATATTATTGCTACTTCTTTATCACTCTGTATAGAGCAAGATGGACTCTATCATTTCTAGGGAAGTTGTAGTGTGCCCGATTAGAAGAGTATTAGTGAAGTTATCAAAAGAATCCGATAGTAATGCCAATAACATTATGCCTTGTTTCTCATTGGAAAAGGCTTCATTGACATTTTCCAAATCCATCTTGAATTTGTTAAATTCATCTAAAATGAGCTCTAATTGATGTACCTTTGACCATGCTAAATCGAATCATCCTTTTGGGTATATACAAGTAATTATTCAAACCCTCTGTCAAATAAAGTGACTCAAGTTTTTACCCATAATGCTATCATAGCCTTTTCTTCGACCACTTCAGTTAACACCTTATCTCACAAAATCAACAAGATTATGCTCTTTTCTTCCTTCATCAATTGTATTTCATCGGCGTTTTTATTTCTTTCAACAGCTTATCCTTACTATCCAACTCCTTCTCTGAATTATGGATTGTTAAGGGCATGCATCTTAATGCTCCATTACTTGCTCCTCCAATTGACTTTCTCAATCTCAACTCTTGCTCCAAACATGATCCCAAATACAATATTCCACACAGTGATTAGATAACAAAAATGCTAGTTCTAGAAATCCTAAATTTAGGTTTGATATCAGTTCTCATGAAATAGCATTGAAGTCAACGAATATTGCAATTAAGTACTCATCAAATAATAAGATATTGCAATTATTAGAGAAATCAACCAAATAATAAGAAAACCAGATATTTACATGATTCAATTTGATTGTTGGTATTAATTTTACAGGGAGAATCAACTGCAAAGACATCCACTGTGAATTCGTAGAATTAAAGAAACCACTCAAGTGTTTCCACCCTTAGATTACACTCAAGGAATTCACAATTGTGTTTACGCACAATCTCTCATGGTCTCACTAAGAAAATTCAAAAAGGGAAAAACTAGACACTCCGAGCTTTATCCGTAATTGAATGGATGAACTCCACTTGTAATTATGGCCGCAGCCGTAGCACAAGAGCACTTAGGCTTAAATCTCTCTTAGCCAGCTCACATTAACTTCAAGAAAATATTATACCGCCACAAGAAGTCCAATTTTGGTCTTTTCCATAAGCCGCACAGTGAGTTGGACTTGTTGGAATTCCTTGGCCAGACTTAAACATGGACTTTGACTCCAAGTGGAATTATGGTGTTTGTCTTGCCTTTAAATTCGATGCAGACTTAAGTCAGCAACCAAGTTCTGATTGCTCGAAAATTTGTATTTCCACGCATATGGGATGGACTTCAATTGGGTCAAGTTTTCAATCAACAGGTTCAAGCTTGACACTTAATTTCGTGATTATAATTACAAGTTCAAGCTCGAGACATAATTTAACATGTACATTCTCTCTCAGCAGGCTCTGTTATGCATGATCAAGCTTTGCACCTGGGGACAAATCAAGCCTCGCCATAGCCCTTCCTTGATTAAGGACTATACAGCTATCTGATTACCTCTTTCTTCATTGAAAGAGGTTCTCAGTGTCCAAACATATATATCTTCCTACTAATACTAAATAAACTTAAATCTAACAAGAAACTAGTTCAAAATAGCTAAGGAAAAAAAACAAGTGCTCCCGATGGATAACATGCTTTTATCTAAGATAATTCCTAATCTGCATCTGTAACTAAAGGCAAATCTATATTCACCATTTTCCAACTTTTTGATATAGTAAACAGACACTTGATTTTCTATTGAGACAGAGGAATAACAAATAACAAATGCACCACAAAAAAATTGAGTCCTTGATATAAAAGTGACCCAAGAATGGGCAGGTTGCTATAAGAGCCATGATGGAGACAGGACTAGTTTTTATTCTTAAAATAGCAATAAATTTAAATTTCAAGGAAGTAGGAAGGAAAGTAAATAATCGAATGAAACTACACAAACATGGAAATCATTAAGGGCAATATTAGTCGGCGGATATAGTCACACCCTTTCTACAATCTACAGACTTCTATGCACCAACTATTTTCATTCGATTTTTTCCCTTTGTAAAAGATCGTTGGAAGATGCAATCATGGTAGATGGTGCCATCACCAAAACCAAAGCAAATTCGATGTTCTCATATCCGACAATCAACCTTGACAAGCTTCAGATCATACGGTCGACAAGGCCGTGCACAAAGCCACGGGAGGACAGACTCAGCTTAAAATTGATTTTAATGTTTCAATAGTTAAAGACTCGTCCCTTCTGTGTCCCATCCGAATTACAAGAACCATGGACAAGCAACAACAGGCCATAGAGTTGAAAGCAGGAAACAGTGAAGGGATCTTCGTCGATCATACGTGCTATTTTTCGTGAAACCGGGACAAAGGCAATTTGGTGAGCAGAAACGCTTTTTATACTTTTGGAATGAGAATTCCAAGTCCAGTAAACTTACCGAAACGGAATTTTACACCAGTGGTCTAGAAGTAGTGGAACAAAGGCGAAAGAAAAGTTCCACATACCTTCAGATGTCGTAACCGGAGGAGGAGGTGGGGCCCGCACGGCAGCGACATTGTACAAGGGGTACGACTCGTACCTCACGTTGCAGCTCGGGGTGACTGTCGTTGCTCCTTCTTTCACCTCGAGAATATCAATCGCTGACAGGAGGCATCGTGTACAGCTTCTGCAAGCTCGTCATATTTATCTCTGCGCACGCTAAGTTCTTCCCGGACGTGCTGCCTGAAGCCCTATAGGCAACGTCCCCCATGCTCTTTCCAAGTTGTTGCGTGAACCTGGCCCGTTCACTGATGTTCCTGGTGTTCATCGTTCTGGCAGGCCTCTCTTCCATGACGGAGAAGATGGACTCGTCGTACCAGATCACATCGCTGGTTGGGGCATATCTGGAGGATCTCCTGTTTCCCAGTGGACATGCAATCGCTGCACGTGGCGGTGTCGAGTTCACCACAGCGGAGGAAGAGCCCGTAGGCCCGATCGGGAGGGTTTTGGCCGGCAGTGGCGTTGGCGAAGACATCGGTGCTGTTGTTGGCGGCGGAGGAGAGGGAAGAGAGGAGGGCGTCGAGGTTGCATCGGTAGGTGGAGTTGGGAGTGAAGAGGGTGGTGTTATAGCAGTAGTCAGAGAAATATTCGCGTGCAGCTTCGGTACTGAAAATTTTGAAGAAGAAGAAGGAGAGAGAGAGGGAGACGGCGAAGCAAGATTTCCGTTCTACAGGTTCCGTGCATTCGCACACCACGACTCCATCGACAAGTCTTGTGTAACTCTACGATGGATGTCTAGTTTGTAGACCCCACGTGTTTTAATTAATTAATTAATTAATTAGATAAATAGAAACCAAAAAATCTAAAACCACTTGTCGGGCGGAGGATCAGCCCACCAGCTCCCGACTGAAATCTCCACCGCGAGTGGAATTTATCGTTTTCCCTCTTGCGATCGCCCGTTGCTCAGTTAGTTTCGACCATTGACTCCTGAATTTTAATTGACAAATTTGTAACACACAATTAGATGGTTAAAATAAAGAAAAAGAGACCGACTTCCCTAGCTCAAATTCTCATCTCATAAATTGCATATTTCAACCCATTCGGTGCGTCAAAGAGAGCTACAAAAAAATCGTGGATTTAGGAGTGTAGTTGTTCCTATGCCCATCCAATTGACATATAATTACTTCATTGTAGAGTAGCTCCCAGTCATTTATGATCTTTTTCCATGTCCGTAGTACATCGTAGACCAGGATGGCAAATGAGAACAATGGCGTACTTTAGGTGAATGACTGTGGCATAGACGATTCCGGGGAAGAGCATTAAATTGTAACTAAGAAAAGGGAAGGTTGCAACCAACCAGCGCATTTCAAAAGACCTGAGGCATTCCAATATACAAACAAAATTCGCAATCTGTAGTGAAACAGCAAAGAAAGCACGAAGACGCAGAAAGGATTAAAGGCATAGAGAAATGAATATGGCTTCTTTTCAGAGAATGTTGGCTACCGTTATCGGTCTTCATTGTATTTACCAGATTGCGAGAGGCATGCCAGACGAGACAGTGGTGCAACAACATTGCAGCAGAGACAGATACAACGAGGGAGATGGTTATTGTTTCTGTTTATACGGAATTCGAGAGATTTTCGCATTAATGTCGCCAGATCTGTGTATAACTATTATGGACATAATACGGCTTTCTATATCCAGTGCTATGGTCTTGCGGCTTGCAATGGTGCCCTTGCAAATATGATTGTACCAGTCTGGGAGCATCATGCTCACGACGTGCTCCCTGACGGAATGCTCGAATCGGGCTCGATCCATCTCGAAGATTGTAGAATGAGATAAGAGGTGTGCTTATTTACCGAATAAATCTTCCCTCTCTGAAAAATTGCTCTTTGTGCGTGGTTATTACTATATGAGAATCCTCCAATCTTCATGGTGTTACTGTTAGAATCTTTGCGAAGACTTAAAGCGATATGATAATGTTAAGTATCATAGGCCATCGGCTATTGTCGGTGAAGATTTTTTGAAAAACGTCACCCAAAATTTTAGGGACGGCTCAATTGCCTGTCCCCAAAGGATAACAAAGATACGCTCATCCCATCAAGTCCACGATGAGAAGATTGATAGAGTTAATAATTTTAATATCGTGATGTTGACACCTAAATTTTGACAATCCAGTTGTTTATTCATTGCATAAAAAATTAGGGATTAATTTTTAACCCCTAAAAAAAAAAAAAAATTAAGTTGCATAGCATATAATTTTAAATGCATTATTGCACTTGCTATCGACGGCAGATGGATTTAACTTACTAACCTTGAATTTTTTGAGCCCTCAATTCGACCAAGTCCATGGATCATAATCACATTATGTCTTTCACATGATGGCTAGAGCTCGTATGGTTTGAAGAGGATATTGCATTGCACTGACTTCAAAAGGGAAAAGATATGATTGCAAGTGAGGTAATATTCAGCCAAGCAAATGGGGAAGGAAGAGATATGTTTGTCCAAAGAATAAGCTTTCTCACATGTAAAAGTGGACTCGATATATATCAAGGGAGGTATTCTTGGTCAAAGGAGATCATTCATGAAGATTCATAACAGCACGTAAGCGTGGAAGATCGAGAACAAAATAGCAAATCAAGACTATTTCCCTGTGGTATAAAGACAAACGGGAAAGAGAAATCGGAGAATCTTTCTGAATATTTCCTCCTGTTTTGACGTGCAGGAGTGAACAATATAAAAAGAGAAGAAGAGGAGGTTCTGGGGGGTGGACACTTATATTCTAAAAGGCACGGGAGAGAGAAAAGAGAAGAAATTCTCTCTACCGAGTCGAGGAGCCCCCACGTTGTGCGAGGCCTGTTGCTGTAGCGCCACACCCTAGCCGCCGGAGTTATCGTCGCCACACGTCTTTGCTACGTCGCCTCCTGCAGCGGCGATGGACTCGCTGCTGTGACCTTTTTGCCTTTGCAACGAGCTGCTGATCTGGTGCCGACCTCCTACCGTGGTGACCAAGCCTCAACGACCTCAGCGTCAACTACTTGCTGTTCATATTGTGCTATCGATTTTCTCGGCTTCGCGGGCTAAATTGTGCGCCAGCGAATACCACATCATTAGGGCCGCACAACTCAAAAGGACATTGAGAAAGCCAAGAAATTTCTCCTTTGCCTGGGGTTCGGACTTCACGTTCGGTTTGTCCTATTCAGTGGGTTTGATGCCACAAAGTTCCATCCCAATAATAATCCAACGCTTCAAGTACCCCTGCATTAGCAAAGTCAACATCTCTATGGATCCCTGTTGTTGCGCAAGACCACCTCTTTGACCAACGTTCAGATACTTTGGCGAACTCCTAGTTTCGGATGAACGCGCGAGCGACGCAATAGTGGCGGTCCAGCAGGCTCTCAGCAAAAAAAAAAAAAAAAAAAAAAAAAAAAAACAGCATAATCTCGATTTTTATTTGCAGGTTTTGGCTGAGTTTTCGTCACGGCTAAACCACGTGTGCTCGTGTCCCGACGACGAGATCACTGCCGTTTGCCACCGCCTTGCCACTGACACACTCGAGCCAAGAAGTCCACATCAACTTCAGCGAGGTCTCTTGTGATTGCAGCATTCAACGATCACTTGCGGCGGCTTTTAAAAATATTGGATTTCCCGAGAGTCCCCATCACTTCTTCACCGTGTCGAGTCTGTCCAATTTCGACAAGCAAGTGTTTGAACAAGGTAATAATTTTATCTTAGTCAAGATTCATATATTTCATTGCCCTGCTCGAATTATTGCATTCTTGATTGAATTCTCGAATGATATCCACATAATATCGATTAGCCTTTTAAATTGGGAAATCTTCCTAATTTCGCAACGTACATATGATTGACGGTCCGATTTCACGCTCGAAATACGACCCGCAATCGTACGGAAAATCACCAATTCGATCTCATGCTCGAGATACGATTCGTGATTTTATTTAAAAAATGGCCGATCCGATCTCATGCGCGAGATACGATTCGTCAATTTATTTCCCAAAATTAAATGAACGTGGATGATGTCTTGCTAGATTTGTTGCCTTGCTGTTCTCGATGCCTTTATTTGTTTGCTCCCGTAAAAAAAAAAAAAAAAAAAAAACATTTGAGTTAGATTAGATGCATGTTAGGATATTACTTGTTTTAGGGTTATTTTGCATGTCTAGAATAAGAAATTCATTTATTTCGAATTTCTTAAATAAAAAAAATAAAAGTTTAGGATGTTAGATTTTTGTTTCATTAGATTAAATTGCATGTTTAATTATTTGGCAATTATTAATTTCGAAAATTAAAAAAAAAAGGGAAAAACAACAAAAAATCATCATGTATATATCATATAGAATTAGCGCATCTTTTGCACGTTATTGCATATTAGGGTAAGATTGCATGTTTAACTTTACTTCCTAATTAATTTTAAGTTTAGATAGGTTTTTTTTAGATAGATTACATTCTAGGATTATTTGGGTTAGGATACGATTTTAGTTTAAATTAAGATTTAGTTTAACCTAATTCCTAATATAAATTGAATAGGATCTTAATCTAATTAGGTAATTTTCATATTTTGTTTTAATTCCGAATTTCATGAACATGTCATTTAGGATTAGATTAAATGAAATGCACATCATTTAGTTTTTTTTAGGCCCATTTAATTAGAAATTGCCTGTCAATAGAATTAGGTCATTTATATTGCATTTAATTATTGCATCTCTTTATGATTTACTCTATTCATGTCATATAATTTAGATCATATTGCCATGTCATGTAATTTAGGTCATGCTGCCATGTCATAATTAGATTACTAGCATGCATTGCATATAGATTAAGTTCCCATTAAATAAAGTGAAAACAAAAAAAAGAAATTGCGTGTTAATTAGAAATCATATCTAGGGTTGATGATGTGAATTTTGATCTAACATTGCAGATGCTTTCGTTGCTTTGAGGTAAGTTTGCGATTTATTTATTGTTTATCTGGGTGTTAAATTGGTGGATTGCGCACCCGCATGATCACTTCACATGTTAGGGAAATAGATTTAAAATCAATTTAAATTGCTTGCCAAACATTTTTTTTAAGAATGGTACCGAAAGGGCATTAGAGAAATCTAGTGTAACCAAGTCCCCGTACCAATAGTCTCTGGTTCGTAGGAGTAAAGTAAATCTCCCGATGCTTTACTTGGGTTTCTAATCGACCACCAAAATTGATTAGTGGCGACTCCTAGTTAAAAATTAATTGCATGTTAAAAAACTCAAACCTAAGTCGCGAATTGGTATGGGCTTGGGAGAGCCCGAGTTAAGTTTAGGCTTAACAATCCATTAGCCAAACCCTAGGTGGTTCATACCCGAAAAATTGGTAGCGACACGTGACAACTAATTGAAAAGATACACCGATCAATCAAAGAAATAAGAACACAAACAGATTTGTAAGTACTAGAATAATGGAAAATATATAGATGTCTCCATACTCATCTAAGTAGCGACCCAATGCTGGATGTTGAATGAGTAGTATCGAAAGAAGTAGATGGTCTATAATCAACACCATCAAAGGAATTCCCAACGTTAAGATCAGCAACTTCTTTAACTTTGAAATTAGACGTCTTAAATGGAGAATAAAAGTTGTTTGAAGCAGTGACGAAGCCACCATAGCGACCTCTTTGAAATTGTCAGATTGATGAGAAACAATGAAAACTACATAAAATGTTTGGAAGACAAGGGCTGTAACATTTGGTTAAATGTTAGGTCTAAATGATTTCTTTATAAAATTAAGAAGGGTCTTTTTGGAAATGAAAAGTGGAGATACACTTTACTCTTTCTAATAGTAATGTATTTTTCAGAAGAGCGAAAAAGGTGTAATTATGAGCACAAAATAATAGAATTATGCTAGATTTGACAATTCTTTTGTGCCAAGATATCAGACATGACTGCAACAAATTTATTCATGATTTCACAGGAGAAATTACATTGACAATACAAATAGATAATCTTTGTCTGGAGCTATACTACTGACAAAGAATATAACGACTCAAAATACTTGGATTTATAAACAACACCAAAACCCAACTAGTTCCAATAGTAAAGAAATGAGTAGTCTACTAGGTCAGCTAACGAACACTTGAATTTGATTATTTAGTCTACACAAGAGAAGTAACTGGATTGAGTCGTATAGAAGCACAATAATGTACAAATGCAGGATCGACTTATGATTTAACCTCAAATAGTAACAAAGTCTTAGACGAACCATACTGACATGTATAGACTCTTCTTTTAGCACTTCACCCCCCAAAGCAATTAATAGCTTATCCTCCAATTACATAGATGTTTGCTTATTATTAATAAATAATCTCAATGGGAAGCCAAGCAATCTCACTATGAGACCACCCATAAAGAAAGATTTCACTTCCACCGCCATTCACCGGGGGTACAACTCCGTAACCGACATGCCATTAGTTGACGAAGGCATAGCCCTCCTAGGGGATTGGTCCAATTCAAGCTCTTTCATTGGAATGCTCAATCTCTGCATTCTACTGGACGAAGAAGGCTGGATGTCGAGGCGATGGTGGAGTAATGGAATTGCTACCGAGCATGAGAACTACAAAGGCCATGGTGGGTCTAATAGCCGGATCTTCTTGAATGCATAGTAAGCAAATGTGCAAGCATCGAAGTGCTTCATCTCTTGAATATGAATCCATTATAGCCGGGTCCAACACTTCTAAGGACTTGCCATCTCTCCATTGATTCCATGCCTGTAAGAATAATTCCGGAAAATTTTCATAGAATTGCAGCATTAATTCGATTACTCATCACGCAAGACATGTGAATCTTGCAAAAACCATATTATGACCAAGGAATAGAATAATAATCATAAGTGTTTCTATAGGTTAAAGGACTAAATTTTTTACCGAGGAATTAGAATTAGAATTTACAAAGCTACAAAGAGTGCGGTGTAAATATTTGTTGTAGTAGCATAGTGAAACTTACATAACTAGCAAGATATTCACCCCCATCCAATTGGTGGTAATAGTTATTTTTCTTGCCGCAAATGATTTCTAGAAGTAGTATGCCAAAACTATAAACATCGGATTTCACCGAGAACTCTCCATGCATTGCATATTCTGGAGACATGTAACCACTGCAAAAACAAACATTGACCACGTGTAAATTGCATATTTAGATTCATATCAAGTAGCATCCTTAAATAGATAAAATGAGCAAGTCTGGCATCCAATGACAAAGTCATCTATTCAAAAACTAAGACTTACAAAGTCCCCACAATTTTATTTGTGCTAGCTTGAGTTTGATTAACTCCAAAAATTCTTGCCATGCCAAAATCTGAAATCTTTGGGATCATTTCACTGTCTAACAAGATATTGCTACATTTTAAGTCACGATGAATGATCCGGAGACGAGAATCTTCATGTAGATAGAGCAATCCTCGAGCGATCCCAAATATTATTTTGTATCGTAATGGCCAATTCAATTGACCACTTTTTTTAGGATCTGCATCATTGCACCAAAACTCATTATGTGCAAGTATGTGGCATCTATTAAAAAAATGAAGGCGAATATATTTACTGTCATCAATCAAAGGTAGCTTAACAAAAAAAAATAAAAAAAACTACAATCATTTGAAAGAACGAAAAACATTTTAATTTGAAGGTTTCCATAGCTAGTGAAAGCTTGAGCATTTGATTTCAAGCAAATTATACATTCTGCATATAAGAAAGTTAAACTGCAATGTACCAAATAAGAAGTAATCGAGGCTTTTATTTGGCACAAACTCGTAGGCCAATAGCTTTTCGTATCCCTCCAAGCAAAATCCAAGCAGTCGTACAAGGTTTCTGTGTTGGAGCTTCGCAACTAACATAACTTCATTCTTAAATTCTTCATCACCTTGTCTTGAGGTTTGAGATAACCTCTTCACCGCAATTTGTTGTCCATCGGGAAGTCTACCCTAAAGATTTTGAATATATTGCATCACAACTTCTTGAAACTAACATATAAATGCTTTACATGTTTCTATTTTTCTTTTTTGGCACCATTATGTTCAATTCATGTGTAAAGCATTCTTGATTGTTTCTATTATGTAATACTTGCCTGAAAAACCTCGCCAAATCCACCTTCACCCAACTTATTTGCAGGAGAGAAATAATTTGTCGCGGTTTGTATTGTAGCCAAGTCAAATTGCAAGGACTCCATAGTGATAAGTTCATTTGCACCTGCATTACCAAAAAATGCAATTTGATTATCAAATTAGATCAACATTGGCTCCTAGTAGCGTTTATACTATTTCTAGTGTTTGGGAATATTATCACAATGAAATGCCCTGGAGTAGATTGGTAGGGTTGTCCCTTTAACTTTCTACTCTTGATTGGTCATGAAAGAAAGGAAAAAAAGAAAAAAAATATCGTTTATACTATCGGTAACAAAGCAACGAGATGAATCTCATGTAATGATCACTTCTTCATGTTGAATGTAGTGTTAATCGTTAATTACGGTGCATATGCTATCTATGCTTGGAGGAATTGCTAAACCATAGGAGCATTTTGAGATGTTATCACGAGGTGTTGGGGTTTATTTCACATATGTGTGGAAAGGCTGGTGATTGGTTTATAAGTGTGAGGGAAAACTTCACCCTTTGAGCTGATTTTTTGGCATAAAAGAAAACCCAAGACCACTTAACATTGATATCAAATTCGATTATTGGTGGCCCATTCCCAATATATATAAGTGTTTAATGAATATTTCAAAGAAGGAATCTGGTGACTAACTCGGTTTCCAAACATATAGGCATTATGGTGTAGCAACATGGGCTTCATGGAAGACTTCATGGTTCGGTTCGGAAATAGAGACCAAGGGTGAAGTTAGGTGTTAGAGATTCAAATTGAGATAAGTTGATGCTGAAGGATACCTAAATTGAGGGAGAGCAAACCTAACACGGAGCTCATATGTCAATGAGAGATTATTAAGATACACATGTGAATTGTGTTAGAGAAGTCCATATCAAAGAATTGATGTGGTGTTGAGCAGTTAATATATCATAGTTGGCCTATGACTCATTGACTTAAGTTTTTTAGTGAAGGTGGGTACAACTGAATATGTTGATGGGCTTGGACTTGGGCTATCTCTTGGAGATATCCTCAGGTGAAGGTATCGAACTTCTGTTGTACATTTCCAACACGTCGTTGGTCATGTCGAATCTTTATCCCTCTAGCACGACTCATGGCATCCTAATAGGATCTCGTTGGATGTATACCCAAGGTGAGTAGTTTATGAGTCTCTTCTTTGAACTGCAAAAGCAGCTGGTATGATTTGTGCTCTAAATGGAAAAGGCCCAATGTGAGGTTTGAAGACTTGGTATCAATCTAGGCAGCTGTTTGTGGTTTGATTTTTTCAAAGTCTTCTTTGGCAGACCAAGATACTTGCACTGCTGCTCCTTGCGACATTCTTAACTCTACTTCAGCTTGGGAGATTGTGAAGAAAAGAGTCAAAATAGTTGAATGGAAATGGCTGATTTGACTTTCATCTAATTTGCTGAGGTGTGGATGCATATTTTGGTTGGTGATACAAGATAAGCTTGTCGAGTGATCTTGGGCCCTTCTCACTCCAAAAGGGAGAGATTTTCTTTGGTGTTCGGTGAAATTTAATAGAATTGTTGCATCTATTTATCTAGAAGGCCAAAAATGAGCTGTCTCATTTCCAAAGTATTCCTCTTACAAATGGAATTATAATTGCTTGTGTAGTCAAGTATAGTTGTGAAGATTGAAAGAGCATGAAGAATCGGATCTTTGTCCTTGATCTTTTCCATTAGATATGCCACATTAATATCAAACGAACTCTTAATTTGTGTGATTAATATATCTGATTTCTTACGAAAAATAAAGAAATTTCATTAAATGCTTGTTTATATGATGTAGATAATTTACGAAAAAATAAAGGCAAATGATCGATTTACCGCCTTTTCCTTTGACGGCTTCATACGTCTTCATTCCCTTTCTTCGAAGCAAACAACAAATGAGAAAGAGAAGTACCATAACACTTCCAACAGAAACGGTAATGGCGATGATTGTCATGGTCGACTTGTTGCTTTTTCCTGCGCACGTACCATTACATATGTGAGACAACTAATTTAGAAAACATTTTAGATGAAAGTGTGCTTAATATTTAAACATTCTAAGACTCTACTTCACTACGTTGGAATTAGACCTAAGACTAACACGTGAAGGTTGGCAATTTGACACGCAATAAGGGGCCATGAGAGATCTGAATAGAGAGGTTAAACCAAAAAAAGAAAAAAAATCTACGGTGAGAAACCCCTATTTCATCACCTATTAATGGGGAAATTAAATTCGAAGGAGGAGCAGACTTAACAAAAACATGTAAACTGTTTGATCACCGGAACTATTATATGTTATAACAACTACATTACCATCACCTGCAAACTCCACCGTAGCTCATTTACTCTGGTACTTGAGATGGTCTCTCGTAGTGGCTTACCTCGATATCGGACCTCTATATAGAATACTCTTACATATGTTATTTTCAGACTTTATATTTTTCTCTATCTCAGATAACCAAACCTTGCATCATATCATGTGCCAAATCATCTTTTTCGCGGCTTCTTTTTCACTCCCTAGAAACAAGGAAATGTAGTGCGCCCCCTTAGAAGTATATCAGTGAAATTTTGGCAGAGATGTCAATAACTTCTGGCCTTGTTTCTCATCAGAAAGGGCTTATTTTCGTTCTTCAAGTCCATCGTGAATTTGTTAAACTCATCCAAATGAGCTTTGATTGATGTGCCTTCGGCCACCCATAATTGAAACATCCTTCTTAGCATATGCAAAAGACTATTCACACCTTTCATAAGGTAAAGTGACCCAAATTTTGCCAATAATGTTGCCACATCCTTCTCTTTGACCACTTCAATCAACACCTCATCTGACACATTCAATAGGATTATGCTCTTCTACTTCTCCATCAACTCTTGACCACTTTCATCACTTCTGTAACTTAACCTTGCCATCCAACGGATTCACCAAACTTTGGATTGTTAACATGGCACACATCTTAATGCTCCACAACCCAAAATTATTCTTTCTAATGAGCTTCTCAATCTCACGTCTTGCTCAGGCATAATTATAATTAAAGTATTCCAAACAATGATCATGCAAAAGCCCTAAATCGATTCTAGAAATCCTAACTTTGGTATCAATTGACGTAAATGACACAAAGTGTTAATGGATCTTGCAGTTTAATATCAACCTGAGATAACGAATTGTTTGAAAAACTCCCTATGTATTTTGATGATTCTGAAACTATCCTTAGTTTAATATCTACTAGATAAATGAAAATGTTTAATGTGGTTAGGTCGTGATAATTTTCGGAAGGCTTTGACAATATCGTTGGTCTCCTTGTAGTTCAATTAAAGACGTTTACAAGGATGACGACCTTGACAAAAGCAAAACAATTTTTAATAAGTGGATATTACCATGATAGAATCCAGAAAAATTGATCATGAACGACTTTTTTTAACGCCGTCGAATGTTTACAAATTTTTATTTTGTGGTGATATCACCGTTAAAATATTTCTTACAAATTTTCTTTTATATACTAGCAATGGGGTGACCAGATGAAACCAAAAAAAAAAAAAACCTTGTTAAAGATTTGCAAAAATAAAATCACATTTACATTTCCCAATGCGAAAATTTAAAAAGATGAAATTTAATTAAATCAAACTACTGCATACAATATGATTTTTTTTTTTTTTTTTAAATGATAGTTATTTTATCAGATTGATAAAAATTAATATCATTCATGAAGTATCTGCGGAAAAATAACAACATGCCTCGATGTGCATACATTTTTTATGTCAATTTTTCTTTAATTGTACTTTTAGATATTCCTATAGCATTAAACACAAACTTGGTGGACAGGTAACGTTGTTATTTCCTAAGTCAAGATCTTGCTTCATGATAAAGCGAAAAGAGTTAGGAAGAAAAACATACGTTAACTCTAAAAGCAATTATGCTAGAAATAAAGAGAAGAGAAGACAAACAAGAACATAAGTAAGACTATTCTTCGGTGCAACATGGAAAATTTGATTAGACTCTCTAAAAAGCCCCACGAATTTAAATTCACATTATAAATATTACAAACTAAAAATCAAATTAAAATGCGCCAAATTTATCACAATTTGAGCTATAACGCGCTTATTGAAGTCACAATGCGACATATGTGGGGTCATCATTATCAATGGATCAACACAAGTTCATAGGTTATTAGTGTTGGAGAAATTTAAGTGAATCTAAAGAATAAGTGCGAAAGAAAATATATACAAGTGGTTTGATCCACTCTTAATTTAAGGATTATAATTACTGGCTATCTCAAATCAATGTTGTGTATAGCCACTTGTGCAAAATATTTTTATATAGAGTTTGAGTAATTATTTTGGCCCACCGGGTTCGATCTAATAAAAAGGAGAGTTGGCGCAGAGGAAGACAAGCGATGCAAACGCAAATGTACCTGTAGGTCTGGTCATCGGAGCGGGAGGCGGAGGTGCTGGAGCAGGAGCCGGAAGGGCTGAGGCGTCATAAAGGGGTACAACTCGTACCTCAGGTTGCAGCTCGGTGTGAGCAGCTTCCCACATCGCCTCCACTGAACCAGATAACCGCTTGCGAACTGGAGGCACACTTTACAGTCCGATTCGGTCAAGTCCGGCGTGCACTGCGCGAGTGCGTACAGCTTCCGCAAGCTCGTGATGTTTGCCTCCTCTGCGGCAAACTTCTTTCCTGACCCGCCAGCTGAAGCTTTTGCGATGATGTTACTCGTGGTTTTTGATACGACATCCATGAACTGGGTTGTGTCGGTGACGTTGTCCTCGGGAAATTTGGGAGCCGGCTCTTGCTCCATGACCGAGAAGATGGGCTGGTCCGAGTACCGCAACATGCACTGGTCGTACCAGATTATAGTGTCTCGCTGGTAGGGGCATCCTCGGAGGATCTCCTGTTTTCCGGTGGCCACACAGTCGCTGCAGGTGGTGGTGTTGAGGTCCCCACGGCAGAGGAAGAGGCCGTAGACCTTGTCGGGAGGATTTTGGCCTGCAGTGGCGTTGGCGAAGCCGTTGGTGCTGTTGGAGGCGGCGAAGGCGAGGGAAGAGAGGAGGGCGTCGAGGTTGGACTGGTAGGTGGAGTTGGGAGTGAAGTACTGAAAGTTTGGGCAATTATGATACAGAAATTTGGACGCCAGTCCAGTACTGAAAGTTTTGAAGAAGAAAAAGAAGAAGAAGAAGAAGTAGAAGTAGAGAGAGAGGGAGACGTCGAAGCAAGACTTCATGGTTGGATTGATGATTGTATTGGCCATAGCTCGATCAGCACAAAATTATAGGAACGCCATTGTTTGAATTGTGGTCCCATAAGTTTTGTCCATTCCTGAGATTTCATGGTTCTGGACTACCTTTACTACCCACGCCTTGTCTTGTCATGTCAGCTATTTCCTACTACCGAGATACTGTACGCCGTTACTCCATCGAAAAGTCTTGTACAACTTTACGATGGATGTGCAGTTTTCTCATGAAGCACGGACAAGTTGTTAGAATTTCCGTATCGTATTGGACACGCTCGGACACGTGATCAACACGTATCTAATTTCTCAATATGTGATTAATTCTTTTTGACACGTTTCGAAACGTGTGTCTGGGAGAGAGAATTATTGAAGAAGATAAAGGAGGTGAAGGCGAGGGCGAGGAAGTGGATGCAAGGCCGTGAGCGACCGGGCGGCCGGGTCATGACTGCGATGCCGCAATGGAGGGTCAGCGGTGAGGAGAGAGAGAGAGAGAGAGAGAGAGAGAGAGGAGATGGAGAGGAGGAGATGGAGAGGAGGATGCGGCGGCAAGTAGGGTCTTTGAGGGAGAGAACGAGTGAAATAAATTTGGGACGTGAGGGCTGGGGTGGAGTGGCGGGGGGATTTTGGTGTTGCATTTTTTTATTAAATAAATAAATAAAGGAGATTATAAAGTGATTTTGAAAAAAAAAATACTAAATATTGAATAATGATAAATTTTGATTATTGTAAAATATCATAAGTTTATTTAAATAAGTTAATTTTAATTTCTTGTTAGTCATTAATTTCATCAATAACTTTTGTTAGAGTTAGAAACATGTCCACAAAATATAGGTCTGCATTAATTATGAATATATCTTTCGAATTTTCTATGAATAGATTTACTAATATTATTAATATGAATTCATTGTAGGCTCTTTTGTTATTATTTCTTTAATTATGAATTTGAATCAAATTAATTAAAAATAAAAATATTCATTTAATATGCAACGTGTCTCAACGTGTCTGAATTCTCTATTTTTGAGAAATGACGTGTCGGCGTGTCATGTTGTGTTGTATTGCGTGTCCGTATTGTTTGTCGGTGCTACCTAGGTCCTATCTAGTTTGATTTATAATTTCCTAAATTTTTAAAAGTGACTTTTGAAACTGTAGGTGGACTTTCTGGCGATGAGCAAATTATGGAGGACCAAGGTCGGATTTCGCTTTGGGCAACTTCACTAATAGTTTAATCTTGGCGATTCTTGATTTTGCTAACTCTATTCTAAATGTTTCAATTTCTTTTCGAGTTTATAACATATTCGACTGAGGAAAAAATAAAAAACAAATGAGATTGACGAAATGAGGAGTGTGGTGCAAATTCTTATTGAGAAAATAATCAATTTGAATCCGTGGAAAATTTCAAGCGAAGATCAAAATAGAGAGAAAGAGAATCGCTTGATAAGTTTTTCTTTTGTTCCGACTAGGCTCTTTCTCTAAAGAGAAGCTAAATCCGAGCCCGTCAATGACAAAACCACACGGATTCAATTTCACTTAGAGCTTAAGCCAATAATCTATGAAGCTGGTAGGCCAATTAATATACTATCAATTGCTCCACGCTCTCAGGAACAGAAACACAAATAATACGTCCCGCTGCTGAAATTATTCTAGCACATAAACATTTTTCAGCTTAAGCCTTATCCATTCTCCACTTGCACCTTCCCTCGGTACGCAGTCCGCGACCCCACCGGCCGGGCACAACTTGCACCGCTTGCCAGAGCACTCATTTTCAGAAATTTTTAGAAATTTGTAATCTTCTTTATTTTATTTTTTTAATTCATCTTTCTGATTTCCTACCGACAAGGTCATGGGGGTCTCGGCGAATGGCCGCCGAAGAAGATAAATAGTAGAATAGGAAAAACAAGGAAGAAAGGAAAGGAAAGAAGAGGTAAAGAAAAAATAAGCATAGAAATTACAAAACCACATTGTTTTGAATATCATCGAACACAGCAGATCGCCAACTATTTTATGTAGGATAATTAGCATTAACCAGACCGCCACATTAACAATCTCCAACCAAAATTAGCTGAAGTAACTACATTGTAAAACGTCAAAAAGTTTAGTACTACAATGGCGAAATGAAAAGCTTATCACTGACCTGGCAACTATACAATAGATTTATAACTTTTAGGACGATTTTTCCATTTTTCCACTTGTTTCGTATTGTTAACAATTTATTTTTTTACATACCAAAAAAGGTATCTCATATCGTTTGTTTGTGGGACATACGCTTGATATATACAAGTGTTTCCCTCCATTTATTGACTTCAATTTTTTTGAATTAGATATTCTAATGGAATCATATTTTACTTCAGATTATTTTGTGTGCGTAGCCCATTTGTGAATTATATGCCCATAATTGTCTTAGACATGATGAATTTTGTCACAATCTTTGATCTTCACTTCTGTGTTAATACGTTGATCTTCGTCTAAATAATCGGTACATAGGTAAAGGATGATAGAGATTGGAGTAGACAATAACGAAAAGGAAACGGTAGGGGTTTCTTTCTATATTCAAAGATTGTTTTCTCCAACACGGCTCTTGTGGCTCAGGTCAAAGTGCTTTTGTCGGACAAAACTGAACCGCGTACTGGGTTTCTTAGGCAACCACGCCATACTGGTCAGATCGCAAGTGCCTTCAATTGATACTGAGATTCTTTTATAATTTTCTTTTCCACTTTATTTGATCTTAAATCACCAAATATTTTGCCCTGTTTTATTCGAGATTTACCAAATAAGAAATACGCCATTTCAAGCAAACGTATCCTCCTTCTCCTCCTGGCGAAGGAAGCATGAGCCTCGGGATCAATGGTCCCGTCATTGAAGCAAGTCAGTTACGTTATCTTATTTTTTTCCAAAGCAGAATAAAGCCCACAGAGTTGGACTCTTTGGTCCGCATATCCCAAGCGGAGACTTGGGAAAGAGAAGTCTGGGGATGTAGACGTAACTGGAAATGAGAGAGAGAAAAGGAATCTTCATTCTAATCTTCGTACTAAAAAAATGTAGGAACTATTGTTTCCGATTCCTATTTCCAACGAAGGACGTGCCGTTTCAAAGGAAAAGTTGTTTGGTGCCTGGGAATTTACGGATCAAGATCCTCTGATTGCCTGCGCATCTTGCTAATTTTTATTTATGAATAAACTTCACATGCAACTAAATTTTATTACGGATTAAGATTCTCTGAAATTAAAGTAAATTGACATTATTTTTCTTTCCGATGAGTGTAATTTGATGTTTTGAGTTTACTACATTGAGAAGATGACGTATTAACACAAAAAAGAAAGGTCTGAACTTAATCTTCCCATTTATACCTTTTTTTTTTTTCTTGATTTCCTTTTCTTTCTCGTTTATGTTTTTCTTCGTTTCTTCCTCAGTTCCACGGGTAATATCACCGCCCTCCTCCTTTTGTGATAGAGAGGCAAGCTCGGCGAAAGATAGCCCGATCCAATGGGAGGCAATGTGATAGAGAGGCAAGCTCGGCGAAAGATAGCCCGATCCAATGGGAAGCAATTGCCGCTAGTGGTAAGGCATGACAATGAGGTGAGGGCCGTGTGACCCACGGTTGAGGTGAGGCACAACAATGAGGTGAGGGCCGTGTGACCCACGGTTTCACCGAAAAAATTGTGAATACTTTGTTATTGGTTAGGCCATCAATACTTAGGTGGGAAAAGGGGAAGAGAAGAAGATGAACAGTGAGGATGGTCAGCTTTTTGGGCTCCTACAGGGCTCACTGACAAGGTCAATTGCGTGATTTGCATTCCCTTGTTGCCGGGGGGAAGGGGGGAGACTTGACCAACAAAAGTCGAGACAACATGCAACTCCAATATCTCAGTTTCAAGTGATGGCGATGGCAATGGAGAGCGCTTTGGACTAGGTTCCTATTCACTCGTTGCCATGGAAACTATTCGAACTTTCCTTGATCTTACATGGGAAAAAGTATTGATCCAATTGGACAAGTTTGTTGACCTGGTACAGCTCCTTGTAGGCCACGGCCAAAATCTCCAACGGAGGTACACATTACTGCTGCTTCACGTAATGCATTTGCGTGTGTATAAGTGATTTGCATGAAAAATTGCCGAACAACTTTTACAGATAGTCACCTCCTGATGCCAATGGAAATACTTGCAACATCGATTGAGTTAAGGACGTCTATTAGCTTGTTCGGCTCGGAAAAAGACTTATGAAAATTACAATGAAATGTGACAATGTTTTTACCCTACAATTAGCACGAAATGACATAACACTTGTATGCAGGTTTCGGATCATCCGCTCTGAGGGACATGGAATTACTTCACAGTAGAGTAGCTCCCAGTCATTTACGATCATTTTCTAAGTATGTAGTAATTCGTAGACTAGTGTAGTGTAGATGATCCCCAGGGACATGAAGTTCTTTTATGAGTGACAGGAAAAAGTGACGGAAAAGTGCTCTAATAATTTGATTTTCAAATGGTTTCGTATATACGAGAAAAATCTTTTGGAAAAGTCATGCAAAGTTGACAAAATACGATAATAATCAAGCTATTGATTGACAAATTACAAAAGCCAGGCATCGCAGCAAAGTCAAACTACGATACGAAGGCCACGTCGGTTGGAGGCGGCGAAGGCGAGGTAAGAGAGTAGGGCGTCGAGGTTGGACTGGTAGGCGAAGTTCGGAGTGAAGAGGGTGCTGTTTGGGCAATGATGATACAGATATTCGGCCGCCGGTCCAGTACTGAAAGTTTTGAAGAAGAAGAGGAAGAAGAAGAAGTAGGGAGAGAGGGAGACGGCGAAGCAAGATTTCATGGTTGGATCGATGATTGTACGGCTATAGGTAGATCGGCATGGAATTATAGGAACAACAACGTTTGAATTGTCAATTCTACACGTTCTATGCACTTGCTCGCCATGTCTCCATTGACAAGTCTTGTATGACTTTACGATGGATGTGAAGTTGGGAGACCCCTCGTATTTTAATTAATTAGATAAATAGAAAGCAAAAAATCTAAGACCACTTGCGGTGCGGAGGATCGGTCCCACATCGTCCCGACTGAAATCTCTGCGCTGCCAATGGGACAGGGCGATGAGCCAACCATGGAGGATCAAGGTGGATTTTACTTTTGGGGGTGACTTCGCAAAATAGTCTAATCTCGGCGATTCTGGATTTTGCAAGCTCTTGTTCTATACGCTATTTGGTTCCTTTCTGAGTTTATAACATATTAGATTGGCGAAATATAAAAAATAAATGAGATTAATAAAATGAGAACTGTGATGTAAGTTTTTATTGAGAAAACAATCTGATTTGAATCCGTGGAAAATTTCAAGCAAAAACAAAATAGAGAGAGAAAAATCTGTTGATAATTTTCTCCTTTGTTCCAAGTCCAACGAGGCTCTTTCTCTAAATACATGGAGAGATCATCAAGAAAGTGGTGAAATCCAATCCCATCAATGACAGTTTTACTCAGATTCACATTCACTTGTAAGTTTAAGTCAATGAGTTGTGAAGTCTATTAATTAATTAAGATAATATAAGTTTTGTTGAGGAAACAAATGATCAAATACTAAATAAGAAAATAAACTAAATATCAGATTATATGAGTGCAATAAAAAATTTCATTATATATCAAGCGATACAACGAAAATTACAACTATATTCAAGTCAATTAAATACTGTCAGTATTTTCCAAGTTTTAATTATATACAATAGCTCAGACAATGTTTAAAACCCGTGAGAGATTTCCCCAAAAGTCAAAATAAAATATTATAGTGCATTCCACAACGTTAAAGCGATATTAAAAGTCAGAATAAAATATTAAAGTCCATTCCACAACGTTAAATCGACAGGAGAGAGATTTCCCCAAAAGTCAAAATGAAACATTAAGGAAATTGCGCGAATCGCATGCTTCTTTGGCTCCAACGTGGAGACTGGAAGAAAGAAAAGTCGAAACACGTATGATGTATCCAAGTGATGTCATTGTAGAGAGAGAGAGTGGCTCTTATAGCTTTGAATTTTCCATCAAAATGATGGTAATGATAGTGATAAATTTGCAATATTAAAATTGACTCGTACAATTCGATGCAACCGTCAATCGGTGTGAAGAAAGATCAAACCCCTCGAAACGTTTAACTCTAACCTAATTTGCTTGAGATATTGCCCTCTTTAATCGATCATACACAAACTCTCGCTGTTTCATCTCTAGAAGGCCACCCAAGTTGATGTTTCTCAATCATACGTGCTTGACATTGGGATTCTATCAGAAACCAAAAAAACAGAAAAACAAAAACGATTCCAGCACCGAATTGTTCTTATGGTCAAAGTTCTTAACATGCAGAATTATTTCAATTAAAACTCTTTACTAATCAATTTTTGGTGAGTTGATTGGATATCCAAGTAAAGTAATGAGTGAATTACTTTACTCCTATGAACCGCAGATTAAGGATTCAAGGACTTTATCAAGCCCTGAAATCACAACAACTGGTGCTCATATGATTCCTTCCTAACATCCCTATCCTTATCAAGTGTTGAGCATTGGGCGACCACCATGCCGGGATCACCAAGTGACACTATGAGGTTATCATTGGCCTTAGCCAGCCATGCCATACTGGTCAGATCGCAAGTGCCTTCAATTGATAGCGAGATTCTTTTTATAATTTCCTTTTCCTCTTTATTTGATCTTAAATTACCAAATATTTTGCCCTGTTTTATTCGAGATTTACCAAATAAGAAATACGCCAATTCAAGCAAACGTATCCTCATTCTCCTCCTGGCAAAGGAAGCATGAGCCTCGCGATCAATGGTCCCATCATTGACGCAGGTCAATTATGTTATCTTACGTTTTTCCAGAGCAGAATAATGCCCACTGAGTTGGACTCTTTGGTCCGCATATCCCAAGCGGAGAGTTGGGAAAGAAAAGTCTGAGGATGTAGACTTAACTGGAAAAGAGAGAGAGAGAGGAATCTTCATTCTAATCTTCGAACAAAAAAAAATGTAGGGACTCTTGTTTCCGATTCCTTTTTCCAACGAAGGACGTGCCTTTTCTAAGGAAAAGTTGTTAGGTGCCTGGGAATTTACGGATCAAGATCCTCTGATTGCCCGGGCATCTTGCTAATTTTTATTTATGAATAAACTTCACATGCAACTAAATTTTATTACGAATTAAGATTCTCTGAAATTAAAGTAAATTGACATTATTTTTTCTTTCCTGATGAGTGTAATTTGGTGTTTTGAGTTTACTACATTGAGAAGATGACATATTAACACATAAAAGAAAGGTCTGAACTTAATGTTCCCATTTATACCTTTTTTTCTTCATTTCCTTTTCTTTCTCGTTTATGTTTTTCTTCGCTTCTTCCTCAGTTCCACGGGTAATATCACCGCCCTCCTCCTTTTGTGATAGAGAGGCAAGCTCGGGGAAAGATAGGCCCATCCAATGGGAAGCGATTGCCCCCATTGGCGAGGCACGACAATGAGGTGAGGGCATGTGACCCATATGAGATCTCCAAATGTTCGGGAGTGATCTGCGGTTGAGTTGGAGAGAGAGAGAGGGGGGGGGATCTACGATTTTGTGTTGATTTTGCAGCATTCATTGATTGAAAAACTTTGGAAGATAAAAGTGACACTTTTTGAAATCTAGGATGCAAAATTGTGAACACACTCTGGATGTTGTTCTATGCTCACACGGTATTGGATTCACCGAAAAATCGTGAATACTTTGCTATTGGTTAGGCCATCAATACTCGGGCGAGGGAAAGAGAAGATGAACGGTGAGTGTCGCGACCTGATTTTTTCGAGGTGGTGTGAATCACCTAAAACTAGGTTAATGGATTACTAAGTCCGAAGACTTGGCGCGGACTCTCCCAAGCCCTACCAATCGCGACTTGATACTAAGAAAAAAGACCCACTAAACATGCAATTATATTTCAAATTGGAGCCGCCACTAATCAATTAGGGCTGATTAGAAACCCAGGTAAAATATGGGAGAATACTTTACCTTTTACGAACCAGAGATTTAATGGATTCGGGGACATGGTTACGCTAGATTAATCTAACGCCCTTTCGGTACCTTAAAAAAAAAACATTTTTGCAGGCAGTCTTGATTAATTTTAACCTAAGATACTAACATGCAAATGGTGGTCATGCGGGTGCACAATCAATTAAATAACATTCAATAAATCAAAATGCTAAGAAATTATAAACCACAACTTTATTAAAGTCCACTCTCTAAGAAAACATTTAAAAAATGGTGATTAAAATGCATGCCCTAAACATGATTTCTAAATGACATGACACCTAACTTTTATTATTATGCAATCTTAATCTAAAATTAATATGCATGAATTTTATTTTAATGATATATGAAATGCAATTTATATGGCCTAATTTGAACTATATGTATGCAATCTGATTTATGCAATCCTAAATGTGCATATACTACATGACATGAGATGCATGATATAACAATTTTATATGCATGTTCTTTTTGTGATTTTTTTTAATGATTCTCTTTTTATGTAGGCAACCTACACTAAATAAAGATGATATGAAATGGGATTAATTATAAACTCACCTATTAATTAACTAAGTAAATGATTTTTTTGTTTTTTTAATTAAAGAATTAATTATATGCAATTAAAAATTACACGATGGGATTACTAAAACATGATAATATGATGCAATCCTAATTTATTAATATGTAAATTCTAATTAAATGTGCCTACTGTGCAAACTAGCTAAAATGCACATAGTATTCTTTATTGAAATTAAACAAACTAATTAAGCTATTCAAAATGGAATAATTTCCTAATTCAATTTCAGGATTCTTAGAAAACCATTTTTTTTACCTTTTTTATTATCTTTTCATATTATGAAAGCATGCAAACAACTAAGGATGAAATCCTAAAAATAATCCTAAAGGTTAATTTATTAAACCTACGTGTCTAAATTAATAAACATGTATGACCTATATGCTCATGCAAATTTTTAACTTTTCACTATTTCCTTTTTTTAATTTTCATTTTTTTTAACAAGCAATTATTTTTACCTAAAAACTAAGATAAGAATTAAAATAATTGAAAAGATAATCCGTTGTCTCATGGATTAAGTTAACAATTATTTTAACTCTACAAATCACAATGAGGGAATCAAAATAATTAAAAATTTGGTCCGAAGTCTTACGGACCAAATTAAATAATTATTGTGATTTAACAATTGAAATTCTACCAAAACAAACCCAAAATTAGTATAATTAAAAAAGTGACCCGATGTCTCTCGGATCAAATTAATAACTATAGTAATTTTAGGGACAATTCCTATGGATAATGCATATAGAAATTGCAAATATTAACACCCAACAATTAAATAATTAAAGTAACATGCTATCAAAGGAAATAAAACCTAAAAATTAACCTAACAAATAATGAAATAAACTAAACTCTAAACATGAAAAGTAAAAGTAAATGAAAAGTAAAAACTACCTAAGTGTAAAACCCAAGGGGACAAGAGGGCAACCGAGCAAGAGATGGACCGCGGCCAAAACTCCGGTGAGGGCGAGCGGCAAGTGACCACATCGGGCGAGGGCTGATATCGCGGAGGTGCTTGTGGCGCGGGTGTCGATGGACGGCGAGTGGAGCGGAGCGACAACGGCGAGCGGGACCAGGCACGTGGCGTCGGTGACGGAGGTGGCCGGCAAATGGGCTCACGGTTTTTTGAGCTCCGAAAGGTTCAATGAACCACGGCAACGTGATCGGACAATAGGGAGTCCTGAAGCAGAACAGGGGCAGCCCGCAGCTTCGCCGGTTTCGCGGATTGCGAGGTGAGGCGCGGTGCGGCAGCGGGAGTCGAGCTATGGGCGAGGCGGCGTGTCTTGGACCGGCGGCGATTTGGAGCGCGGCTGTCTTCGGGCGGAGGTGCGGCGTCGCTCGGTGGAGCACGGTGAGGGCGGGGACCGGCGGTGGATCGCGCACGGTCGGGACCAGTTGTCGCGGAGGCGGAGTAGGGCTGGACCGGCCTCGGGGCGCGAACCGGGTCTTCGGGTTGGGAGCAATTGCGGGCGTGGCGGGAGGGCGGTGGTGCGGTGAGACCGGCTTCTTCTCGAGCGTGAGGTTGCTCGAAGCGGCGATGTGAGGGCGTCGGGGCGGACGTGCGAGCGGCGGAGGCGGAGTAGGCGAGAGAGGTGCGGAGGTGACCGGCGGGTGGAGCGCTCGCGCGGTGGCCGGCTATAGGCGCGGTGGTGTGACGCTTCAAAGGAGGAGGCGAAGTCGTGGCGTCGGGCTGCCAAAAAGGGGTGAGCGGCGAGGCGGGCGCCGGCGAGGACTCCACGAAGAAGATGAACAGTTGTTGTTGTTCTTCTCTCTTTTTTTTTTTTTTTTTGGTTCTCTCTTCTGCTGCACGTCCTTTTCACCTTTTCACTTTTTCTTCCCTTTTAACTTTTCTTCCCCCTCTTTCACGCACGGATGGCTTCCTTTTTCTCTTTTTTGTGTTTTGCTTTTTTCTTCTATTTTTTTGAACGGAGAGAGAGCCCCCAAAAATTCGAACAAAGAAGCCCCCGTAAACCGAAGCTTGCCTTCTTTATTTATAGAGGAAAGACTTGAATTTGTTTTGCAGGTGAAGATTTTCCGATGTAATTGCAGATATTCGTTCAACCTCTCAACAAACAAGTGGCTCCAAAATCGCACGGCCATTAAATTTTTGAATTTCAAAATTTTGTTTAAAAATTTCCCTCTAATCAAATATTATCCTCTATTTCTAATTCCTAAATTTAAATTAGGTGTTAATAAGTGGAAATAAAAATAAAAACTGAATTTTTTTATTTTCGAATTTTGAAATGAAAATTTTAAAAACCAAATTTAATTTATTATTTTTAAATATTAGGTGTCAACAGTGAGGATGGTCACCTTTTTGGCCTCGTACAGTGCTCACTGACAAGTTCAATTGGGTGATTTGCATTCTCTTGTTGACTGGGGAGACTTGACCAACAAAAGTCGAGATAACAAGTAACTCCAATATCTCAATTTCTAGTGATGGCGATGGCGACGGAGAGCGCTTTGGACTAGGTTCATATGTACTCATTGTCATGGAAACTATTCGAACTTTCCTTGATTTTACGTGAGGAAATGTATTAGATCCAATTGAACAAGTTTGTTGACCTAGTACAACTCCTTGTAGGTCACGGCAAAAATCTCCAACAGAGGTACACATTACTGCTGCTTCACGTAATGCATTTGCGTGTATATAAGTGATTTGCATGAAAAATTGCCAAACAACTTTTACAAGTAGTCACCTCCTAATACCAATGGAAATCCTAATACCAATGGAAATACTTGCAACGCTGATTGAGTTAAGGATGTGAACTAGTTTGTTTGGCTCGGAAAAAGACTTATGAAAAATTACAATGAAATGTCACGATGTTTTTACCCTACAATTAGCCCGAAATGACAGAACACTTGTGTGCAGGTTTCGGATTATCTGCTATGAGGTTTATAGAATTACTTCATCGTAGAGTAGCTCCCAATCATTTAAGATCCTTTTCTAAGTATGGAGTAATTCATTCACCAGTGTAGTGTAGACGATCCTTAGGGACATGAAGTTCTCTTATGAGTGACAGGAAAAAGTAACGGAAAAAAAGCTCTAATAATTTGATTTTCGAATGGTTTTGTATATACGAGAAAAATTCTTTTGGAAAAGTTATGTAAAGTCGACAAAATGCGATAATAATCAAGCTATCGATTGACAAATTACAAAAGCCAGGCATCGCAGCAAAGGCAAACTACGATGCGAAGGCCACGTCGGCATTGAGAGCAGGTGAGGAGCGAGTGCTCGTTTAGCATTAATTCTTTTGCTCTAGTCAACATCGCCTAATGCCAGTTCGAAAACGTGTGCTACTAATTTCAGACCTTGGTGAGACTAGCAACCAAAACCCAAATTAAATATGAAAACCTAGGTTTAAATTGATTTTTTTTTTCCATATAGGTTTTTAATACTGAGCTAAATGATAAGATTCTGGTTTTTTGTTATTCTTTTAAAGGGTTTGGCTTTTGTGGTTTTACAGCAATAAATGCCAATTTTGGCAATTAACTTTGGAAGCTTTATGTTCCGATTGCAAAAGATGAGTCTCACAAGTGCGCCATTACAAACATAGCATAACAGTACCACTAGGCTAACAGACTCTTATTACAAAGAATTCTCTTTTCTAATTTTCATCTTTAAGGCAAAATCTCAATGCAATGTGAAAAAGCTTTCAATTTTCATTTACAACAAGGAAATAGAAATGTCAGTATCAATGATGGCCCAAAATAAACAGGAAAACAAAATTATCTAATGAAGGTTCTTGACAGGAACGTCTTGCTAACTTGCTATGTCAATTGGAAATATAACACTTGAATCCGTAGTGCCACAATGAAAACAAATTTTTCAACGATTGTCTGTATTGACCAGATAAAATCAAACGTTGAAAAGTAATGTGTCGACAAGTTAAAACCTCAAGCCACAGAGTTAGATTTATTATAATTAGGTTACAAAACTTCAACAAAAAAAAAAAAATTAGTTTACAAAACTGTTTAAAGTATTAGGTTTTACAAAGGAATTTCAATTTCACTTTACCAAAATTGCAAAGCACGGTGAAATTATCTATCGCAAGAGAATGGTGAAACTTACATAACTGGCAAGATATACACCCCCATCCAATTGGTGGTGGTAGTTATTCCTCTTGCCACAAATGATCTCTAGAAGTATTATGCCGAAACTATAAACATCATATTTCACTGAGAACTTTCCATACATTGCATATTCTGGAGACATGTAACCACCACAAAAACAAACATTAGCCACATATATATAGCAAATATAGATGCAGCCATGCAGCATCCTTGAATAGATAAATGGGCAAGTCCATCATCCAATTGCAAAGGCATCTATAAGACTTACAAAGTCCCAACAATTTTATTTGTGTTAGCCTGAGTTTGATCAACTCCAAAAATTCTTGCCATGCCAAAATCTGAAATCTTTGGGTTCATTTCATTGTCTAACAAGATATTGCTACATTTGAGGTCACGATGGATGATCCGAAGATGAGAATCTTCATGTAAATAGAGCATTCCTCAAGTGATCCCAAACTGTTAAATTTATGACTCGAGTTTGAGATTCGTTGGATTATTGAAAATTTACAATTGAGGAAATATAAAATAAATGAAAATAAAATTTCCTCTTTGCCGCACGGAAGATTGCGGAATCCGAATTGAAGGAAAAAGAAAAGTGAAGCCCCTGCACGTACGTGATTTCCTTTGGCAATTGAAGATTGGTTAATGGTGGGGCCCAAGGTCAAAAGTTTGACCTTGGGCACACACGCACACACAAAGACACAAAGACCACAGCGTCTTTCATGTGAAGCCAAAAAAAAAAAGGAAAAGCGTGGTGGGCCCTCTATGGGCACACATATAAAAGGCAATCTTTGCAGGTCTTCGCACGTCCACGAGAGGGTTTCTTCTTTTCGGTGAGTTGCTGCCGCACGTCAACAAGAGAAACGAAGCTTGCCGCGAAAGAGAGAGAACTCTTACGAAGCCGCACACGAGTGTTGAGTGAAGCCACATATTGAAGCGCCGTTCTTATTTTGAGTGCCGTGGTTTTCTCTGTTTGAGAGAGACGTCCATAGGCGCTGGATGCTTGATAGCGGGTCTTCGTATTTCTCGTGCGGCAAAGCTTATTCATGATTTACATCCAAGAAAGATTGGTGTATTGGGTGTAATTGGGGTTTGGGAAACACTGAAAGAGTGTTTGAGTGACTTGAGTGTGTAATCTCGCCTCAGTATCGCTTGATCATAGTGAAATTCGCTGCTTCTTTCTCCCCGTGGACGTAGGTCTTTATGACTGAACCACGTAAATCTGGTGTCCGATTTATTTTACTTTTCTGTCTATATTATTGTTCGATCGCTCGCCCTATCGCAACACAAACACTATTTTATAATGTAATGGCCAATCCAATTGTCCCCTTTTTTGGGGATCTGCATCATTGCACCAATATTCATGAATATGCTAGGATGGGGCACCTATTCAAAAACTCAAGGCAAAGCTCATCATACAATACCAAAATATATTTAATCTCATTCATCAATGGTAGCCCAAGAAAAACCTATAATTAGTTAAAGGAACAAAAACCAAGGGTTTCCAAAGCTAGTGAAAGCTTGAGCATTTGATTTCAAGCAAATTATACATTCTACACATAAGAAAGTTAAACTGCAACGTACCAAATAAGAAATAATCGAAGCTTTTATTTGGCACAAACTCGTAGGCCAATAGCTTTTCGTCTCCCTCCAAGCAAAATCCGAGTAGTCGTACAAGGTTTATGTGTTGAAGCTTCGCAACTAATAGAACTTCATTCTTAAATTCATCATCATCGTGTCTTGAGCTTTGAGATAGCCTTTTCACTGCAATTGTTTGTCCATTAGGAAGTCCACCCTTTGCATTTATCATTTAATTCCGTGTTAAAACTTCTTAAAAATTAACTTTAAAAAGCTTTAAATGTCTCTTTTTCTTCAACATCATTATGTTCAATACAGATGTAAAGCATTCTTGATTGTTTCTAACTATAATCTAATACGTACTTGGAAAACTTCACCAAATCCACCTTCACCCAACTTGCTTTCATGAGAGAAATCATTTGTCGTGGCTTGTATGGTAGCCAAGTCAAATTGCAAGGACTCCATGGTAATAAGTTCATTTGCACTTGCATTACCAAACAACTCAAGTTGAATATCAAACTACATTGACAATGGCTCTTAGTGGCATTTATAGGGTCACCGGTGCTTGGGAACATTGTCACAATGAAGAGCACTAGATTAGACTACCATGGTCGCGTCACCCTACCTCAAAGCAATCTTCATTCTCTTGATTGGTCATGAAGCAAAAAGAAAAGAAAAAGAAACAGAAAACAAACAAACAAACAAACAAAATCACTAATGCTATAGGAAACAAAATAAAGAGATGAATCTTGTATCATGATCACTTCTCTAGGCTGAGGGTAGTGTTAGGTCTGTTAATTGCAATGCATATGCTACCTTAGCTTGGAGGGAATTGTTAAAGAGTAGGAGTATTTTGAGGCCTCGTTATGTAGCAAGTTATCGTAAATCTATGTCACTCTAGTACGACTCATGGCCTCCTAATGGCATATTGCTGGATGTATACCCAAGCAAAGTAGTTGATGATTCCATTCTTCTCTGAACTACAAAAGTGGCTATCTAAATTTTAACTTCATCTAGAAATGGTGCAAAAGTTTTTGATTTTTTCTTCAGAAGCTTCTTTGAGAACCTGTTCAATTTAGGGACAAGCCTGGATAGAGGGTAATGGCTTGGAGCCGAACCAACCAGGCCGTTTCTAGTCGGTTTCCTTATTGAAATGGACCTGATGCTCCCTCCTCGTTGTTATAGCAACATGTATAGGAGTTCCTAAGATATATGATTGTTGTGGGACATCTTGTCTCTTCTTGGTCGATGAACAAGCTTAACTTATCCATCAAAAAGAGGAATCCAAGAAATCCTATCGACGACTAATGGAGTTCAATTGATGAAGAAATTTGAACGAATGTATGGCCAGCTCTATTGTTTTATTGACAAAACATTCTGTCGGCTAAGAATTTTTGGCATGGGTTTCTATATATCACATCTTGAAAATGAGGAATCTCGAATTGCACCAAACTAATTTACATATTTGAAATTGATACCTCGCTAAGTAAAATACTCGTACTTTTACTTAAAATATACTTGTGCATGTACTTTTGAATAAAACTTCCTTTTTATCGCACTTTTGCTAAGTTAACAGAAAATTACTTGTTTGCTTTTTGGAGTAAACCAGATTATACACATACAAAGAAAGGCCGTAATATAGTTGGGTAGACTTGTTTTAGGTTCTTTCTTGGTTCAATTAATGATATGACACCCAAAATATGGTCAATAAATTTCAACTTTATAGAAATGAAACATTATTCTTGTGATCCCCGTTAGATAACACAAATTAGTAACAGATGTGAATTATTAGGTTCGATATCTACATTTCTATATTTTTGAATAGTCTCACGTTAATATTTCTTGTTTACAATATAGCTAATGTAAAATCATGATAACGTTATTTTAAGATTATATTATAGTGACACAACTCTTGTGATATACAAATAAGGGAAACGATAATATTTACGCATAAGTATTCTGAATCATATAACTTTAGTCTTGTATGATACTGACAAAAGCTGATACTGGTCATCACTTAATTGATTCTAATATCCAATGTACTTTGGCTTTTAATAATAAGTTTAAAAGGAAAACTAATTTATAAATACATATATGTTGTAAAATATTGCGTGGCGAATAAATAATAGAGAGAATAGAGAGATTGAGTAGAGAAAATTTGGGACACCAGAGATAGTAGAGAAAGCTAGAGAAGATGGTGTAACTGTTTATTCTGATGATTGTTGTGATAGTTGTTATTGTACATCAAAACTAAACTCCTATTTATAGGAGAACAAGAATGTACTTATCATTAATATCAATGTATCGAACGATACATGTACTAGATAAGGGAGATGAACGTTCATTGTATAGGGAGATGTACTTAGAATGTATGATACAAATGTACCATAATAAGTACATTAGATAAGATGAATATAATGAATATTCATTCATGTATTTCATTGATTCATGTATTTTATAACACTCCCCCTTGAATATTCATTGTATTCATTATGATTGTGCATCAAATGATACTTTGCCTCATTAAAAACCTTAAGCCGGAAAAACCCGGTGGGACAAAAACCGGACAAAGGGAAAAAGAGTGCAGAGCACAAATGTTATGATCTCTCCTTTTTATGGATGCATTAATTGCCTCGTTAAAAACTTTTAGCCGGAAAAACCCTGTGGGAAAAACCGGACAAAAAGAAAAAAGAGTGCAATGTATATATAGCCACTGCTGGGGCTGATCAATTTTGCATCTTGTGAACTCGCCGCATATTAATGCTGCAATGGATAGTTCATAATATCTCCCCCTCAATTGAGCCATATAACCACTTCTGGGGCTAATCAATCTTGCATCTTATGAACTTGCAGTATATCAATGTTGCAATGCATAGTTCATAACATCTCCCCCTCAATTGAGCCATATAGCCACTTCTGGGGCTAACCAATCTTGCATCTTATGAACTCGCCGTATACCAATGCCATATACTAATTTCTCAAAAGTTGATGTTGGCAATGATTTGGTAAAAAGATTTGCAAGATTATTTATGGATCGAATCTGTTTAACATCAATTTGTCGACTTTCTTGGAGTTCATGAGTATAGAAAACTTCGGCGAGATATGCTTGGTCATATCACCTTTGATATATCCTCCCCTGACTTGTGCAACACAAGCAGCATTATCTTCATAAATTATAGCGGGAGAATTTGTAACCGGTATTAAACAACAAGAATTATGAATATGCGTTATAACGGATCTTAACCAAACACACTCTCTTCCAGCTTCATATAAAGCAATAATCTCGAGTGGTTAGAAGATGTAGCTACTAGCGATTGCTTAGTAGAATGCCAAGAAATAGCGGTGCCGTTATAACAAAATAAATACCCGGTTTGAGAGCGAGCCTTATGTGGATCGGATCTATATCCAATCGCATATTCAACTAAACCGAGTTAGTGGAATCTTTGGAATAATATAATCCCAAATCTATGGTTCCTCGAAGATAACGGAAAATATGTTTAATTCCATTACAATGTCTCCGAGTTGGCTCAGAACTAAATCGTGCCAATAAATTTACCGCAAAAGCGATATCTGGTCTCGTACATTGTGCCAAGTACATCAAAGCCCCAATTGCATTGAGATATGGTACTTCAGGACCAAGTATCTCTTCATTTGATTCTCTAGGACGAAATGGGTCCTTTTGGGGATCTAGAGACCTTACAACCATAGGGGTGCTCAATGGGTGAGCCTTGTCCATGTTGAAGCGTTTAAGCAATCTTTCAACGTATGCTTGATTGATGGACGATTATTCCATTTGCTTTATGCTTAGGCTCTAGACCAAGACAAAGTTTGGTTTTACCCAAATCTTTAACTTCAAACTCCATTTTCAAATATTCAGCGGTTTCAGCTAACTCTTCGGAGTTCTAATTAAATTTATATCGTCGACATAAACTGCTACAATAGCAAATCCGGTTTCGATTTCTTAATAAACACGCATGGGCAGATAGGATCATTCTTGTACCTTTCCTTAATTAGGTACTCACTTAGGCGTTGATACCACATGCGACCGGATTGCTTTAACCCGTACAAGGATCTTTGCAATTTTATTGAGAATAAATTGCGGGGAGTGCATGCTTCAGGCATTTTGAATCCCTCGGGAATTTTCATATAAATATCATAATCTAATGAGCCATATAAATATGCCGTCACAACGTTCATAAGACGCATTTCCAATCTTTCAAAGATTGCTAGGCTAATGAGAAACGAAATGTAATCATATCCATCACGAGGTGAATATGTCTCATTATAATCAATCCCGGGTCTGCAGGAGAATCCTTGGCAACGAGTCGGGCTTTATACCCGACAACCTCGTTTTTCTCATTTCGTTTTCGGATAAATACCCATTTATATCCAATAGGCTTTACATTATCGGGGATACGAGTTACAGGTCCAAAAACCTCTCGTTTAGTTAGGGAAGCTAATTCAGCCTTAATTGCTTCCTCCCACTTAAGCCAATCTTGCCTTTGACGACATTTAATAATAGATTGTGGCTCACAATCATCATCCATAATTTTATGGGCAACTGAGAATGCAAAAACATCATCAATGATGATTTCATTTCGATCCCAAATTTCATTATAATATGTAATGGAATTCTCGGTATTCCGGGATTGATGTTCCTTTCATGGGTTTGCGCCTCTTCGGGGCAATAAGCTCTTCGGGAGCAAGCACAACGCTAGGCTCTTCTGGAGCGGATTCTGATTCTTTCCTCTTCGTTTTCGAGGAGCAGTATCTTTTGATCCTATCGGTCTACCACACTTCAAGTGCGGGGGATTTTGATCCATTTTAGCCTGTCCTTCGGGAACAGCTATCCTAGCTGGAGCATTTGCAGCTAGGATATGATAATAATGCAAATAAACCTGCAAATGTGTCATTGCGTGTAAATAATAGGCAAACATGGGACCATCTACAGGATGCGTCCACTAGTACCATAAAATATCGAAATGATCCATTTAGTGGTTGTATTGGTCCACAAATATCACCCTGAATTTTTTGTAAGAATAAAGGGGATTCAAGATTAACCTTTGTTATAGAAGGTTTGATAATGAGCTTTCCTTGTGAGCAAGCCTCACAATTATAATCTTTGGACAACAATACCTTTATATCATTTAAAGGGTGCCCTTTTGTATTTTGAATTATCCTACGCATCATTGAAGCGCCAGGATGACCAAGGCGATCATGCCACAGTCCAAATTGATTAGGGCTTACCAATCTTCAGGATGTGGTGGCGTAGGTTTCAACAGCCTTAATCATGACACAATACAAACCCATAGAAGAAGCTTCTAGCTTCTCATGGATGGTCTTCAAGCCCATCTTATAAGAGGAAATGCCAATGTATTCCTTATTTTGCTCATAAATAGTCTCAATATGGTACCAATTACGGCGTACATATTTGAAACTGAGCAAATTCCATTTGGATCTAATGCTTAGAAACGCATTTTCAATATGCAGGATGGTGCCATTTGGCAAAATAATTGTGGCATTTCCAAAACCATCAATAATCGGAACAAGACCAAATATTGTATGGATTTGTGCCTTACGCAATGTCATACTCGAGAAAAAGTATCTCCTACGAAATATAGTATGTGTTGTTGTACTATCAAGCAAACAAACATCTCCATTTTTCTCGGTATTTTCCATTTGCATTTATGTTGACAACTTCAGGTGTCAAGTATCATAAAATTTGAAGTTTGAATCATCATCCACCAATCTAATGCCTCATCAAAGTAATCGAGGTCCTCAAAGAAATCGAGACATCCAATGATGCATTTGCTACTTCGAGAGCAAGAGGAGTCCCACCAATGGAAATATTATTGGTCTCAATAATGGTTATGACAGTAGGATTGATTTTAATGGTATGAGATTCACCACGCTTGCCCGTATTATTTGAAGATGCCTGATATAGGTCAACAAAGTGCCTTGGCGTACGACAGGTACGTGACCAATGCCTAGTCATGCCACAGCAATGACAAATACTTTCATTAATCACCTTCTTTGGCTTCTTTTCTTTGCCATGATTCAGGCCAAAGTTTGATTTCATAGGGCAGTTAATTTTCCTGCCATTCCTTCTAGGATTATGTTCTTGCCTGCACTTATAGCCCTTAAAATGGCCAGTATTTTTCTCAAAGTTAGCATGTGCTTCAGGCAATGCTTTTGAGCTAGCAAGTCTAAGATCATGATTTTTGAGCAGCAATTTATTAGTTTGCTCAGCAGTGAGAAGCACATAAATTAATTCATAATATGTGGCAAACTAACGTTGCCAATATTGCTATTGCAATACAATATTCGAAGCATAGAAGGTGGAGAAAGTTTTCTCTAATAATTCTGCATCAGCGAGTTTGATACCGCATTACTCAAGCCGAGAAATAAAGCAGAATTATAGTCAGACACTTATTTAAATCTTGCAGTCTGAGATTTTGCCAATTATATTGTGCTTGAGGAAGGATAACAATCTTGGTATGATCATACCTATCCTTCAACCTCCTCCACAAGATATGAGGGTCTCGCACGGATAAATATTGAGTCTCGCGGGCTCTCATGCAAATGACGGCGGATAAATATCAGCGCATTTGCTTTATCCTTTTCATTTGAGGTTCCATCCTCCATGATTGTATTAGCGAGACCTTGCCCTTGGAGATGCATTTCCAAGTCAAGGCACCAGGATAAATAATTATTTCCACTCACTTCCGGGATGTGGAATTTGGGCTTTTCAATATATGCCATAATCCTTGCAAAAGTAAATCCTTAAATTAATTAGAAGGATTTCTAAATATCCACCGCTACTTCGGGAGCGGAAAGGATATTTTTAGATTTGAAATTTGGCTTCGGGCCAAGAAAAATAAAAATGAAGAAATTGGTAGAAGAAGATGAAGTATAAGATGATTAATAAAATGAATACCCACCTTGCAAAAATTACTTACTCACGGTAGATCTTCGTGCTGATAACGTGTTGTAAAATATGGCGTTGCGAATATATAATAAAGAGAATAGAGAGATTGAGTAGAGAAAATTTGGGACACCAGAGATAGTAGAGAAAGCTAGAGAAGATGGTGTAACTGTTTATTCGATGATTGTTGTGATAGTTGTTATTGTACATCAAAACTAAACTCCTATTTATAGGAGAACAAGAATGTACTTATCATTAATATCAATGTATCGAATGATACATGTACTAGATAAGGGAGATGAACGTTCATTGTATAGGGAGATGTACTTAGAATGTATGATACAAATGTACCATAATAAGTACATTATATAAGATGAATATAATGAATATTCATTCATGTATTTCATTGATTCATGTATTTTATAACAATATACAACGTTTTCAAAGCTTGTAATAAGGATTAGCAGCTCCACTTGTTTGATTTGATACGGCTTGCTAACCAGCTTGAATTATGAAAAAAGGCGTTGGCGCAGTTTCTATAAAATGTTCAGCCAACATGTTATTGTTGTAGTAGTTTAATTTAAGCTTATAGAGTTGTCTCGTCCAATTTTAAGGTATCGCAGTTTTAGAGTTTGTATAACTTGTCATGTCATGACCTACTTTTTTCGTCCGGAGGGGAAAAGACATAGGCTCATAAGCATTGTGTAAAAGGCGGGCCTATAGCTCTTGTTTTATATACGGGCCTTCCCAAGCCCATGCCTCGCGTGAGTTGGAGTATTCAAATTGACGCTATAAGAATTTTCAAATAAGAAGTCGCCACGAGTTTATTGGAATCGGCTAAAAATCAAGTGAGGTACGGGAGCAAACCTCACTTCCTATGCAATAAGATAATCTATGGTCGGGGACTTAATTACATCAATTAATCAACTAGTGCCATTTCGGTACCTAATGTTTGTCAGATAGTTTGGATTGACTTTAAACCTATTCATTAACATGTGAGGCAATTGTTTGGGTGCACAATAATTAAAATAACAATTACCAACTAGTGAAAACATTAAATAAATTGCAAAGTAAAGTGTTATCTAACGCTAATAAATAAGAAAAATGCCAATTCTAACTAGGCCAAGGGAAAACCTTAGGAGTGCGCAGTCTCATAACAATTGAAATAGAAATGCGCAAATGATGACCTAGCATTTGCCTCTAAGAACACCCTAGTCCTATGGTAAAGTCCTAAGAGCTTATTCAATTTTGAGCATAATTTTATCAAGGATTTTCACACATTTTAAGAGAAAACAACTTAAAAACTAATTTTTAAGATTTTTCATGACTATAAGAAAAAAAAAATTCTGGAATTCTAATTTTTAATATTTTTTATAAAAAGTATAATTTTTTAATTTATAATAAAAATATTTTATTTAATTTAAAAAAAAAAAAGATCCGGGTTGTACTGGGCCCGGACTCGCTGGCCAGGGTACGCTTCTTGGGCCGCGATCTCGTTTGGGCTCAAGAGCCCAATGGGTTCAAGGCCTAGACTCCTATATAAGGCCTACGGGCCGACAAGTTCACCTTTCTAATTAGCTTTTCTTCAATCCAGCCCAACCCAATTTTAGTTATCCTAGCCTAAAATCTGACCGGCCCAGCTCTCTACTCGGCCGAACTATCCCAATGTCTCCTAAGCAAAAGCCCTAATCCCAACTCCAAATCCCCTCCTTCCGAACGTCCGCACAGGCATACTCCTCCAGCCTTTTTTTTTTTTTTTTTTCTTTTACTATTTTTTATTTCTTTCCCACCTCATGCTTCTTCAACGAGAACCCACTATTCTTGCCAAGAACACACCATTCCTCATCGTCAATCCGCCGCGGGAAACTTCTTTATCAACCTCAACGTATAATGCCAACACTATTGGAGAATGCCACCACCGACCCTATACCTTCGTCGCTAATCGTGATCGGAGAAGAACAAAGAACACGGATTTGGCTGGGACATTTTATCGAACATCCGGCTGGCATCAACTGAGGGGGAGGAGCATTTACTCAATCAAGACTCGAGTTCTCATTGCAATCCACAAAGAATCAACAATCAGGACTAGAAATCAATAGGGTGGCGACCCAATCACATTCAATACAAGCACGAATGAGGAACAACAATCTGTCTCGGGTTTTACCAGAACGGAGCAAAACGGGCAGCGTTCTCTCATCGAACGCTTGACATACATCGGTTGGAGGGAAGAATATTCACTCACTCGGGGACCAAACCCACACCAAGACCCACAACGAATCGGCGAATCAACAATAAAAAATTGACACGGAAAGGCTGGTCCGAACCCAGCTAGAATGAAACAGTGAAAACAGGTCTCGGTTTCTAGCTTGACTGAGGCAGAATGAAGCAACAGGCTGAGCAAGGGGTCCCTACCTGGCTCAGAGAAGGCGGCTAGATGGCGAGCTCGAGACGAATCGAGCTATGGCTGGTCGCCTTGGTGTCTCCGAACCAAGATCCTCGAGGCAAAAGGGAGGACCTAAAAGACACTTACCGAAGATGTGGGTACCCGGAAAGCAAGGTCGGGATGACGAGGATAGCGGCCAGGGGTCATTGAACTTGACTCCAGCGTGGCCAAACGACCGGAGAACTCCTTCTCTGCTCCTCTCTTTTTCACTTCTCTCCAAAGAAACCCCAAACAATCCCCCTCAAACAAGCCAGCCCCCTTCGCTTTTAAGCAACGGCGCGCATGGCTTCCTACCGTGCCAGCAGGCGCTGCCGGCCCACCCCCCAACTGAACATCTCGCGAGCTCGACGCCCTGCCCTCCGTCACCCCTGTCCTCCGTCGCGTACGCCGTCCTTCTCTCTTCCCCCTTTTGTCTCTAGTGTTAAAAAGGAAGGGAGGAAGAGAGAAAAAGGAGAGGGCTGGGCTAGGAAAAACTAAAGAAGCCGAGCCCAATGGAAGAGAACGGAAAAGAGGGAAGGAGGCCGGGCCGGCCCATCCCCAGCCCATCTTCGCCTTTTTTTTTCAAATAATAAATTATAATAAAAAAATATTTTTTTTAAATTAATTTTAAAAGATTTTAATATTAGTAATGCAAATGCTCCCAATGTCTGTATGCCTAGTTTTGCTAGGGGTTGAATAATGAATTATTAAATTGGTCATCGAAATTTAGGTGTTGGCATAACTCAATTCATAAGTCACAGTATTTGACAGAAAATTTGTAGCACAAGATAGTTACAATTATATTAAACAAAATCTTAATTTGTGTGATTTATATATCTAATTCCTTGCAAAAAATAAAGAAGTATCAAAATATGATCAATTCTATGCTAAAGATAATTTACAAAAACATAAAGGCAAATAGTCAATTTACCACTTTTTCCTTTTGCAACTTCATACTTCATCTTTCCTCTTCTTCGAATCAAACGAGTCAAAAAGAGAAGTATCATAACACCTCTAGTAGGAACGACAATGATGATGGTTATTATGGTGAATTTGTTGCTTTTTCCTGCACACGTGCCATTACATCTATGAGATAATTGCCAAACTAATCAGAAAACTTCTTAGATGAAAGCATGGTTAACATTTAAACTTCTAACACCCCATTTAACTATATCGATGTACCTTTGACCATGCTAAATCGAATCATCCTTTTGAGTATATATAAGTAATTATTCAAACCCTTTGTCAAATAAAGTGACTCAAGTTTTTTCCCATAATGCCATCATAGCCTTTTCTTCGACCACTTCAATCAACACCTTGTCTCACAAAATCAACAAGATTATTCTCTTTTCCTCCTTCATCAATTGTATTTCATTGGCGTCTTTCATTTCTTTCAACAGCTTATCCTTACTATCCAACTCCTTCTCTGAATTTTGGATTATTAAAGGCATGCATCTTAATGCTCCATTACTTGCTCCTCCAGTTGACCTTCTTAGTCTCAACTCTTGCTCCAAACATGATCCCAAATACAATATTCCACAGTGATCAGATAACAAAAATGCTAGTTCTAGAAATCCTAAATTTAGGTTTGATATCGGTTCTCATGAAATAGCATTGAAGCCAACGAATATTGCAATTAAGTACTCGTCAAATAATAAGATATTGAAATTATTAGAGAAATCAACCAAAAATAAGAACACCATATGCTTACATGATTCAATTTGATTGTCAGTATTTATTTTACAAGGACAACCAACTGCAAAGAAATCCACTATGAATTCGTAGAATTAAAGAAACCACTCAAGTGTTTCCACCCTTGGATTATACTCAAGGAATTTGCAATTGTGTTTACCCACAACCTCTCATGGTCTCCCTAAGAAAATTCAAAAGGGGAAAAACTAGACACCCCGAGCTTTATCCGTAATTGAATGGATGAACTCCACTTGTAATTATGGCCGCTGCCGTAGCACATGAGCACTTGACTTTATGAATATATTATACCGCCACAAGAAGTCCAATTTTGGTATTCTCCATGGGCCGCACAGCGAATTGGACTTGTTGGAATTCCTTGGCCAGAATGGACTTTGACTCCGAGTGGAATTATGGTGTTTGTTTCGCCTTTAAATTCGATCCAGACTTAAGTCAGCAACCAAGTTCTAATTGCACGAAAATTTGTATTTCCACACATATGGGCTGGACTTCAATTGGGTCAAGTTTTCAATCGATGGGTTCAAGCTTGACACTTAATTTCAAGATTATAATCACAAGTTCAAGCTTGAGACATAATTTAACACATACATTCTCTCTCAGCAGTCTCTATCATGCATGATCAAGCTTTGCACCTAGGGACAAATCAAGCCTCACCATAGCCCTTCCTCGATTAAGGACTATACGGCTTTTTGATTACCTCTTTCTTTGTTGAAAGAGGCCCTCAGTGTCCAAACATATATATCTTCCTACTAATACTAAATAAACTTAAATCTAACAAGAAACTAGTTCAATATAGCTAAGGAAAAAAAACAAGTGATCTCGATGGATAACATGTTTTTAATCGATGATAATTCCTCATTTGCATCTGTAACTAGAGGCAAATCTATATTCACCATTTTCCAACTTTTGATATAGTAAACAGACACTTGATTTTCTATTCAGACAGAGGAATAACAAATAACAAATGCACCACAAAAAAATTGAGTCTTTGATATAAAAGTGACTGAAGAATGGGCAGGTTGCTATAAGAGTCATGATGGAGACAGGACTGTTTTTCTGACCTTGTGGTGGATTTGTGCTTGCATGTTGATTTTTACTATGAATCTCTCTTCGACTTCTTCATGAGACTTGCAGAGCACATATTAAGGATGAACATAATCAAATTTGAAGTAAAATGAGCAAGTATAGCTTAGGAAACCAACCTGATCTTGAAGACAATGAATCTGGAGTCGCGATGTGGGATACCCGAGACTTCGTGGAACTATTTGGAGGTCTTCCTTTGGTATTTTGGCCTAAGTTCCTTCATGAAAGTTGTAGGGGATCCTTAGAAGTATAACATATCCAAATTTTAGAGAACAAAAAGAAGTGTAGGTAGGTCAAATCTCCATATTTCGGACATAGGACTCTGGGTGTTTCGGTAATCTGATCAGAAGCTTCGTGGGTCTGTATAAATTTACCTAAAACGAATTTGGCCTGGATTCCTTCATGAAAAACCTATTTTAACGTCTTAAATACAACCTGGTAAAATTTCATAATTTTCTGAGGTCGTATGGGTATTTTAATTGATTTACTTAGAAAATTGTGCATTCTGCCCTTATCCGAAATTATACGGAAATTGTGAAAATATTGTTTATTGTGTAGAAATTGATTGGCCATGCATTTTCTGTGGAAAAATCACTATTTTATGGCATTCAAATATTATGTGTTTTGATTTCATGAATTTGTGATTTTTGTGATTATTCAATTAATTAATTGCAAAGTAGAATAAATTGGGAATTAAATGAATTCTAAATGCAATTGACAAGTACATTGTTTTGAGTGACATGTGAACTTGGTTACTATGGGTGATTGCATCCATTGCATATATGTAAATGCTTGATGATGCATGTATAAGAACAAAGATGATCTTGTCTTGCCATTACATCATGTGCATGATAATTTGTGACATAATTGGCAAACATGATTAATGGTAAATGAGGTAATTGTTGGGGGAGGATGATGATGCCCGGAATGTATAGAGATACATGGCCGGATGGCCCTGGGAGTATCAGGATGCTCAGAATGGTTGGGTGCCGAAAGCCTCGGAGATCTTTGCCCGAGGGGATGCCTCGTGATGCTAGTTGGGATGCGAGATGCCTGGGATGTGGGGGTGCCGGATGCCTGGTGGCCATGATTGGCATAATTCCGGAGGTTCTTCTCGCAATGCCTGGATAGGGTGCGAGTGTAAAGTATGGGATGGATGATCCCGAGGAAGGGTGATGTGATGATCAATTGAGAAATCAAAGTGGAAATTAAATCATGCATATGTAATATGACATGATGATAACCACCTATGGCATGATGATGGCACATGTATGATATGATGATGGTGAGTGCATGGATGTATGTGCACCTATGGCATGATGACATGCATATGTAATATGACATGATGATAACCACCTATGGCATGATGATGATAAGATGACATGGTAATATGATGACACGTATGGATCATATGGTATGATGATGATGATCATTCGAAGTCTATGCAATATACATATTATGATTGTGATGATGATGTATGGTGGCATGTACATGGCTTCGAGGTAAGTACGTTGGAATGCATGATGACATGTATGATGTAATTGTTTGTATTGTTTAAATGCATTGATTGGTGATTGGATTCCTTTATCTGCTGAGTGGTTGTACTCACCCCTTTGGGGACCAACATTTCAGATTAGCACGATGCCTCTCCCTGCTGTCACGCGGGGAGTGTTTTACGGCCTTCCGTCTGATGTGGAGGTCAAGCTGACAGAGATCGATTGTCCCACCCTGCCGCGACTGACTTTTATCCATATTCGTGCGATCGTGTCCTATGAAGTGGGTCTATCTGGAGGCCACGTTATCCAGGAGTACGTGTCCGTCCACATCCGCCGTGATGGGGTGATGATGGGGATGCTACCACCCCCACCGCCTGACGCACCGGGATGGGTGTGATGGCCCGCGTACGTGGAGTAGGGGTTGGCAACTTTTTGGATGGCCGACACGAGTAGTTCGAAGGGAGATCGTTACACGTCTTATTTTTTAGGGTCGTGTGTCTCTTTTTGAGGTTGAAGGCTGAGCATATAGATGAGCCTTGGCCTACCTTTTGTACCGACCCGTGTTACCCTTCGTAAAGTATATATGTAAATAAAAGTGGTTCGGCCTCATGTTCTCTTTCAATCGAAATAGTTGGTGTGCATTGTGCTGTCGTGAGGGAAGCGGGGTGATGGTGAGACTCGTCTCTTATTTTTTGCTATGAGTTGCGTAAATCCCTAAAGCCTTTTTAAAAAAAAAAAAAATTTTACGCCTGAGCGTCAGCTTGAGTTTCAATTCTTTCTTCTATCGCGTAGTATTCGTGGCGACCCTATCGGGTTTAAGGGGTGCCACAAAATTCTAGGATGTACAAACCCCGTCTGATCACCTATCAATATGTAAATTAAGTTTGAAGGAAGAGCATACCGAACTATCTATTATGATAATTACATTATCATCACATGCATACTCCACCTTAACTCATTTACCCTTGCACTTTGAACCGTGATTCCTATAGTTCCTCACCTCATTGCAACAACAACAACATGGATGGTTACAAATGTTGGATCTTTATTTAGAATGGCTCTTCCATTTGCTACTTCCAAACTCTCTTTGTTTTTCTTTCTCATTTAGCCAAACCTTGCATCATATCATATGCCATGTTATATTATCGCTACTTCTTTATCACTCCGTATAGAGCAAGACAAACTTTATCATTTCTGGGGAAGTTGTAGTGTGCCCGATTAGAAGAGTATTAGTGAAGTTCTTAAAAGAATCCGATAGTAATGCCAATAACATTATGCCTTGTTTATCCTTGGAAAAGGCTTCATTGACATTTTCCAAGTCCATCTTGAATTTATTAAATTCATCTAAAATGGGCTTTGAATGATGTACCTTTGACCATGCTAAATTGAATCATCCTTTTGAGTATATATAAGTAATTATTCAAACCCTCTGTCAAATAAAGTGATTCAAGTTTTTTCCCATAATGCTATCATAGCCTTTTCTTCGACCACTTCAATTAACACCTTATCTCACAAAATCAACAAGATTATGCTCTTTTCCTCCTTCATCAATTGTATTTCATCGGCGTCTTTCATTTCTTTTTCAACAGCTTATCCTTACTATCCAACTCCTTCTCTGAATTTTCGATTGTTAAGGGCATGCATCTTAATGCTCCATTACTTGCTCCTCCAATTGACCTTCTCAGTCTCAACTCTTGCTCCAAACATGATCCCAAATGCAATATTCCACACAGTGATTAGATAACAAAAATGCTAGTTCTAGAAATCCTAAATTTAGGTTTGATATCAGTTCTCATGAAATAGCATTGAAGCCAAAGAATATTGCAATTAAGTACTTGTCAATTAATAAGATATTGAAGTTATTAGAGAAATCAACCAAATCATAAGAAAACCAGATACTTACATGATTTAGTTTGATTGTTGGTATTTATTTTATAGGGAGAACTAACTGCAAAGAAATCCACTGTGAATTCGTAATTAAAGAAATTACTCAAGTGTTTCCACCCTTAGATTACACTCAAGGAATTCGCAATTGTGTTTACGCACAACCTCTCATGGTCTCACTAAGAAAATTCAAAAAAGGAAAAACTAGACACTCCGAGCTTTATCCGTGATTGAATGGATGAACTCCACTTGTAATTATGGCCGCTGCCGTAGCACATGAGCACTTGGGCTTAAATCTCTCTTAGCCAGCTCACATTAACTTTATGAATATATTATACCGCCACAAGAGGGCCAATTTTGGTCTTCTCCATGAGCCGCACATTGAGTTGGACTTGTTGGAATTCCTTGGCCAGACTTAAACATGGACTTTGACGCCAAGTGGAATTATGGTGTCTGTTTTGCCTTTAAATTCGATCCAGACTTAAGTCAGCAACCAAGTTCTGATTGCACGAAAATTTGTATTTCCACACATATGGGCTGAACTTCAATTGGGTCGGGTTTTCAATCAACAGGTTCAAGATCGACACTTAATTTCGAGATTATAATCACAAGTTCAAGTTCAAGACATAATTTAACACGTACATTCTCTCTCAGTAGGCTCTGTCATGCATGATCAAGCTTTGCACCTAGGGACAAATCAAGCCCCACCATAGCCCTTCCTCGATTAAGGACTATACGGCTGTTTGATTACCTCTTTCTTCGTTGAAAGAGGCTCTCAGTGTCCAAACATATATATTTTCCTACTAATACTAAATAAACTTAAATCTAACAAGAAACTAGTTCAAAATAGCTAAGGAAAAAAAACAAGTGCTCCCAATGGATAACATGTTTTTATCGATGATAATTCCTCATCTGCATCTGTAACTAAAGGCAAATCTATATTCACCATTTTCCAACTTTTTGATATATTAAACAGAGACTGGATTTTCTATTAAGATAGAGGAATAACGAATAACGAATAACAAATAACAAATAACAAATGTACCACAAAAAAATTGAGTCTTTGATATAAAAGTGACCGAAGAATGGGCAGGTTGCTATAAGGGTGCGCATGACAAAATTTATAGAATAGAAATCAATTTCTGGCCAGAAATTAATTTCTCAATTTCTATTCCATGGATGAGTTTCTGAGTAAAGAAACGTATTTGATAACCATTTATAATTTCTATTTCTGAAATAAAAATTCGTTTGATAACAAAATAAATTTCTATTTCTAGGAGCGACAACGACCGGCATCGGTGGCCGGAGTCCAACGTTTGGCGACCAGCGTTCAGCGTCCGATGACCTGTGGCGGGCGGCTAAAGTCCGACGTTTGGTGTCCGGCGCCAAGTTCGATGACCAATGACTAGCAACCGTTGACTGGCAACTTGCGTCCAACATCTAGAGTTCGACGTCTAACGTCCGACATCTAGAGTTCAGCGACAGGAGGCCGACGGTGGGTGGCCAGTGGCCAAAGTCCTGCGGTGGGTGGCGAGCGGCTAACATCCGATGGCCGGTGGCAAGTGGCGGACGGTCGCCAACGAACATTCGATGGTTGGTGATGAGCCTCCGGCATCCAATGATTGGTGATGAGTAGTCAACGATCGGTGGGCTAAGAGTCATGATGGAGACAGGACTAGTTTTTATTCTTAAATTAGCAATAAATTTAAATTTTAAGGAAGTAGGAAGGAAAGTAAATAATCGAACGAAACTACACAGATATGGAAATCACTAAGGGCAGTATTGTCGATTTAGTGAAAAGGGACAGATTTTTTTTTTTTTTTTTTTTTTTGCCTCTTTAAATCGGCAAAAGGTAGAGATTTAGTCGGCGGATATAGTTACACCCTTTCTACAATCTACAGACGTCTATGCACCAACTATTTTCATTTGATTTTTTCCCTTTGTAGAAGAATCGTTGGAAGATGCAATCAAGGTAGATGGTGCCATCAGCAAAACCAAAGCAAATTTGCTGTTCTCATATCCGACAATCAACCTTGACTAGCTTCAGATCATACGGTCGACAAGGCCGTGCACAAAGTCACGGGAGGAAAGACTCAGCTTAAAATTGATTTTAACGTTTCAAAAGTTAAAGACTCGTCCCTTCTGTGTCCCATCCGAATTACAAGAACCTTGGACAAGCAACAACAGGCCATAGAGTTGAAAGCAGGAAACAGTGAAGGGATCTTCGTCGATCACACGTGCTGTTTTTCGTGAAACTGGGACAAGGGCAATTTGGTGAGCAGAAACGCTTTTTATACTTTTGGAATGAGAATTCAAAGTCCAGTAAACTTACCGAAACGGAATTCTACACCAGTGGTCTAGAATTAGTGGAACAAAGGCAAAAGAAAAGTTCCACATACCTTCAGATGTCGTAACCGGAGGAGGAGGTGGGGCCCGCACGGCAGCGACATTGCATAAGGGGTACGACTCGTACCTCACGTTGCAGCTCGGGGTGACTGTCGTTGCTCCTTCCTTCACCTCGAGAATATCAATCGCTGACAGGAGGCATCGTGTACAGCTTCTGCAAGCTCGTCATATTTATCTCTGCGCACGCTAAGTTCTTCCCGGACGTGCTGCCTGAAGCTCTATAGGCAACGTCCCCCATGCTCTTTCCAAGTTGTTGCGTGAACCTGGCCCGTTCACTGATGTTCCTGGTGTTCATCGTTCTGGCAGGCCTCTCTTCCATGACGGAGAAGATGGACTGGTTCGAGTACCGCAACATGCACTCGTCGTACCAGATCACATCGCTGGTTGGGGCATATCTGGAGGATCTCCTGTTTCCCAGTGGACATGCAATCGCTGCACGTGGCGGTGTCGAGTTCACCACAGCGGAGGAAGAGCCCGTAGGCCCGATCGGGAGGGTTTTGGCCGGCAGTGGCGTTGGCGAAGACATTGGTGCTGTTGTTGGCGGCGGAGGAGAGGGAAGAGAGGAGGGCGTCGAGGTTGCATCGGTAGGTGGAGTTGGGAGTGAAGAGGGTGGTGTTATAGCAGTAGTCAGAGAAATATTCGCGTGCAGCTTCGGTACTGAAAATTTTGAAGAAGAAGAAGGAGAGAGAGAGGGAGACGGCGAAGCAAGATTTCCGTTCTACAGGTTCCGTGCATTCGCACACCACGACTCCATCGACAAGTCTTGTGTAACTCTACGATGGATGTCTAGTTTGTAGACCCCACGTGTTTTAATTAATTAATTAATCAATTAGATAAATAGAAACCAAAAAATCTAAAACCACTTGTCGGGCGGAGGATCAGCCCACCAGCTCCCGACTGAAATCTCCACCGCGAGTGGAATTTATCGTGTTCCCTCTTGCGATCGCCCGTTGCTCAGTTAGTTGCGACTATTGACTCCTGAATTTTAATCGACAAATTTGTAACACACAATTAGATGGTTAAAATAAAGAAAAAGAGACCAACTTCCTTAGCTCAAATTCTCATCTCATAAATTGCATATTTCAACACATTCGGTGCGTCAAAGAGAGCTACAAAAAATTCGTGGATTTAGGAGTGTAGTTGTTCCTATGCCCATCCGATTGACATATAATTACTTCATTGTAGAGTAGCTCCCAGTCATTTATGATCTTTTTCCATGTCGATAGTAATTCGTAGACCAGGATGGCAAATGAGAACAATGGCGTAATTTAGGTGAATGACTTAGTGTAGCGTAGACGATTCCGGGGGAGAGCGTTACATTGTAACTAAGAAAAGGGAAGGTTGCAACCAACCAGCGCATTTCAAAAGGGCTGAGGCATTCCAATATACAAACATAACTCGGAATCTGTAGTGAATTAGCAAAGAAAACACGAAGACGCAGAAAGAATCAAAGGCATAGAGAAATGAATATTGCTTCTTTTCAGAGAATGTTGGCTACCGTTATCGGTCTTCATTGTATTTACCAGATTGCGAGAGGCATGCCAGACGAGACAGTGGTGCAACAACATTGCAGCAGAGACAGATACAACGAGGGAGATGGTTATTGTTTCTGTTTATACGGAATTCTGAGAGATTTTCGCATTAATGTCGCCGGATCTGTGTATAACTATTATGGACATAATACGGCTTTCTATATCCAGTGCTATGGTCTTGCGGCTTCAAATGGTGCCCTTGGAGATATGATCGTACCAGGTGCTGGGAGCATCATGCTCACGACGTGCTCCTGACGGAATGCTCAGGAATCAGGGCTCAGCTCCATCTCGAAGATTGTAGAATGAGATAAGAGGTGTGCTTATTTACCGAATAAATCTTCCCTCGCTGAAAAATTGCTCTTTGTGCGTGGTTATTACTATATGAGAATCCTCCAATCTTCATGGTGTTACTGTTAGAATCTTTGCGAAGACTTAAAGCGATATGATAATGTTAAGTGTCATAGGCCATCGGCTATTGTCGGTGAAGATTTTTGAAAAACGTCACCCAAAATTTTAGGGACGGCTCAATTGCCTGTCCCCAAAGGATAACAAAGATACGCTCATCCCGTCAAGTCCATGATGAGAAGATTGATAGAGTTAATAATTTTAATACCGTGACAACTAATTGAAAAGATACACCGATCAATCAAAGAAATAAGAAGACAAACAGATTTGTAAGTACTAGAATAATGGAAAATATATAGATGTCTCCATAATCATCTAAGTAGCGACCCAATGCTGGATGTTGAATGAGTAGTATCGAAAGAAGTAGATGGTCTATAATCAACACCATCAAAGGAATTCCCAACGTTAAGATCAGCAACTTCTTTAACTTTGAAATTAGACGTCTTAAATGGAGAATAAAAGTTGTTTGAAGCAGTGACGAAGCCACCATAGCGACCTCTTTGAAATTGTCAGATTGATGAGAAACAATGAAAACTACATAAAATGTTTGGAAGACAAGGGCTGTAACATTTGGTTAAATGTTAGGTCTAAATGATTTCTTTATAAAATTAAGAAGGGTCTTTTTGGAAATGAAAAGTGGAGATACACTTTACTCTTTCTAATAGTAATGTATTTTTCAGAAGAGCAAAAAAGGTGTCATTCTGAGCACAAAATAATAGAATTATGCTAGATTTGACAATTCTTTTGTGCCAAGATATCATACATGACTGCAACAAATTTATTCATGATTTCACAAGAGAAATTACATTGACAATACAAATAGATAATCTTTGTCTGGAGCTATACTACTGACAAAGAATATAACGACTCAAAATACTTGGATTTATAAACAACACCAAAACCCAACTAGTTCCAATAGTAAAGAAATGACTAGTCTACTAGGTCAGCTAACGAACACTTGAATTTGATTATTTAGTCTACACAAGAGAAGTAACTGGATTGAGTCGTATTAAAGCACAATAATGTACAAATGCAGGATCGACTTATGATTTAACCTCAAATAGTAACAAAGTCTTAGACGAACCATACTGACATGTATAGACTCTTCTTTTAGCACTTCACCCCCCAAAGCAATTAATAGCTTATCCTCCAATTACATAGATGTTTGCTTATTATTAATAAATAATCTCAATGGGAAGCCAAGCAATCTCATTATGAGACCACCCATAACGAAAGATTTCACTTCCACCGCCATTCACCGGGGGTACAACTCCGTAACCGACATGCCATTAGTCGACGAAGGCATAGCCCTCCTAGGGGATTGGTCCAATTCAAGCTCTTTCATTGGTCTACTTCGGACGAAGAAGGCTGGATGTCGAGGCGATGGTGGAGTAATGGAATTGCTACTGAGCATGAGAACTACAGTGGCCATGGTGGGTCTAATAGCCGGATCTTCTTGAATGCATAGTAAGCAAATGTGCAAGCATCGAAGTGCTTCATCTCTTGAATATGAATCCATTATAGCCGGGTCCAACACTTCTAAGGACTTGCCATCTCTCCATTGATTCCATGCCTGTAAGAATAATTCCGGAAAATTTTCATAGAATTGCAGCATTAATTCGATTACTCATCACGCAAGACATGTGAATCTTGCAAAAAACCATATTATGACCAAGGAACAGAATAATAATCATAAGTGTTTCTATAGGTTAAAGGACTAAATTTTTTACCGATGAATTAGAATTAGAATTTACAAAGCTACAAAGAGTGCGGTGTAAATATTTGTTGTAGTAGCATAGTGAAACTTACATAACTAGCAAGATATTCACCCCCATCCAATTGGTGGTAATAGTTATTTTTCTTGCCGCAAATGATTTCTAGAAGTAGTATGCCAAAGCTATAAACATCGGATTTCACCGAGAACTCTCCATGCATTGCATATTCTGGAGACATGTAACCACTGCAAAAACAAACATTGACCACGTGTAAATTGCAGATTTAGATTCATATCGAGTAGCATCCTTAAATAGATAAAATGAGCAAGTCCGGCATCCAATGACAAAGTCATCTATTCAAAAACTAAGACTTACAAAGTTCCCACAATTTTATTTGTGATAGCTTGAGTTTGATTAACTCCAAAAATTCTTGCCATGCCAAAATCCGAAATCTTTGGGATCATTTCACTGTCTAACAAGATATTGCTACATTTTAAGTCACGATGAATGATCCGGAGACGAGAATCTTCATGTAAATAGAGCAATCCTCGAGCGATCCCAAATATTATTTTGTATCGTAATGGCCAATTCAATTGACCACTTTTTTGAGGATCTGCATCATTGCACCAAAACTCATTATGTGCAAGCATGTGGCATCTATTAAAAAAATGAAGGCGAATATATTTACTGTCATCAATCAAAGGTAGCTTAACAAAAAAAAAAAAAAAACTACAATCATTTGAAAGAACGAAAAACATTTTAATTTGAAGGTTTTCATAGCTAGTGAAAGCTTGAGCATTTGATTTCAAGCAAATTATACATTTTGCATATAAGAAATTTAAACTGCAATGTACCAAATAAGAAGTAATCGAGGCTTTTATTTGGCACAAACTCGTAGGCCAATAGCTTTTCGTATCCCTCCAAGCAAAATCCAAGCAGTCGTACAAGGTTTTGTGTTGGAGTTTCGCAACTAACAGAACTTCATTCTTAAATTCTTCATCACCTTGTCTTGAGGTTTGAGATAACCTCTTCACCGCAATTTGTTGTCCATCAGGAAGTCTACCCTAAAGATTTTGAATATATTGCATCACAACTTCTTGAAACTAACATATAAATGCTTTACATGTTTCTATTTTTCTTTTTTGGCACCATTATGTTCCATTCATGTGTAAAGCATTCTTGATTGTTTCTATTATGTAATACTTGCCTGAAAAACCTCGCCAAATCCACCTTCACCCAACTTATTTGCATGAGAGAAATAATTTGTCGCGGTTTGTATTGTAGCCAAGTCAAATTGCAAGGACTCCATAGTGATAAGTTCATTTGCACCTGCATTACCAAAAAATGCAATTTGATTATCAAATTAGATCAACATTGGCTCCTAGTAGCGTTTATACTATTTCTAGTGTTTGGGAATATTATCACAATGAAGAGCCCCATAGTAGATTGGTAGGGTTGTCCCTTTAAGTTTCCCCTCTTGATTGGTCATGAAAGAAAAAAAAACACAATATCGTTAATACTGTTGGTAACAAAGCAACGAGATGAATCTCGTGTCATGATCACTTCTTCATGTTGAATGTAGTGCTAATCTGTTAATTACGGTGCATATGCTATCTATGCTTGGAGGGAATTGCTAAATGATGGGAGCATTTTGAGACCTTGTCACAAGGTGTTGGGGTTTATTTCACATATGTGTGGAAAGGCTGGTAGTCGGTTTACAAGTGTAAGGGAAAACTTCACCCTTTGAGCTAATTTTTTGGCATAAGAGAAACCCAAGACCACTTAACATTGATATCAAATTCGATTATTGGTGGCCCATTCCCAATATATATCAATGTTTAATGAATATTTCAAAGAAGGAATTTGGTGACCAACTTGGTTTCCAAATAGATAGGCATTGTGGTGTAGCAACATGGGGCTTTATGGCAAACTTCATGGCTCGGTTCAAAAATAGAGACCTAGGGTGAAGTTAGGCATTAGAGATTCAAATTAAGATAAGTTGATGCTGAAGGATACCTAAATTGAGGGAGAACAAACCTAACACTGGAGCTCACATGTCAATGAGAGATTATTAATATAAACATGTGAGTTGTATTAGAGAAGTCTCACATCAAATAATTGATGTGGTGTTGAGCAGTTAATATATCCTAGTTGGCTTATAACTCATTGACTTAAGTTTTTGAGTGAAGGTAGGTACAACTGAATATGTTGATGGGCTTGGACTTGGCTATCTCTTGGAGATATCCTCAGGTGAAGGTATCGAACTTCTGATGTACATTTCCAATACTTCGTTGGTCATGTCAAATCTTTATCCCTCTGGCACGACTCATGGCATCCTAATGGGATCTCGTTGGATATATACCCAAGGCGAGTAGTTTATGATTCTCTTCTTTGAACTGCAAAAGCAGCTGGTATGATTTGTGCTCTAAATGGAAAAGGCCCAATGTGAGGTTTGAAGACTTGGTATCAATCCAGGCAGCTGTTTGTGGTTTAATTTTTTCAAAGTCTTCTTTGGCAGACCAAGATACTTGCACTGCTGCTCCTTGCGACATTCTTAACTCTACTTCAGCTTGGGAGATTGTGAGGAAAAGAGGCACAATAGTTAAATGGAATCGGCTGATTTGACTTTCGTCTAATTTGCTGAGGTTTGGATGCATATTTTGGTTGGTGATACAAGATAAGCTTGTTGAGTGATCTTGGGCCCTTCTCACTCCAAAAGGGAGAGATTTTCTTTGGTGTTTGGTAAAATTTAATAGAATTGTTGCATCTATTTATCACTCCAAAAGGGAGAGATTTTCTTTGGTGTTTGGTAAAATTTAATAGAATTGTTGCATCTATTTATCTAGAAGGCCAAAAATGAGCTGTTTCATTTCCAAAGTATTCCTCTTACAGATGGAATTATAATTGCTTGTGTAGTCAAGTATAGTTGTGAAGGTTGAAAGAGCATGAAGAATCGGATCTTTGTCCTTGATCTTTTCCATTAGATATGCCACATTAATATCAAATGAAATCTTAATTTGTGTGATTAATATATCTGATTTCTTACGAAAAATAAAGAAATTTCATTATATGCTCATTTATATGATGTAGATAATTTACGAAAAAATAAAGGCAAACGATCGATTTACCGCTTTTTCCTTTGATGGCTTCATACGTCTTCATTTCCTTTCTTCGAAGCAAACAACAAGTGAGAAAGAGAAGTACCATAACACTTCCAACAGAAACGGTAATGGCAATGATCGTCACGGTCGACTTGTTGCTTTTTCCTGCACACGTACCATTACATATGCGAGACAACTAAGTTAAAAAACATTTTAGATGAAAGTGTGCTTAATATTTAAACATTCTAAGACTCTACTTCACTACGTTGGAATTAGACCTAAGACTGACACGTGAAGGTTGGCAATTTGACACGCAATAAGGGGCCTTGAGAGATCTGAATAGAGAGGTTAAACGAAAATAAAAAAATCTACGGTGAGAAACCCCTATTTCATCACCTATTAATGGGGAAATTAAATTCGAAGGAGGAGCAGACTTAACAAAAACATGTAAACTGTTTGATCACCGGAACTATTATATGTTATAACAACTACATTACCATCACCTGCAAACTCCACCGTAGCTCATTTACTCTGGTACTTGAGATGGTCTCTCTGTAGTGGCTTACCTCGATATTGGACCTCTATATAGAATGACTCTTACATATGTTATTTTGAGACTTTATATTTTTCTCTATCTTAGATAACCAAACCTTGCATCATATGATGTGCCAAATCATATTTTTCGTGGCTTCTTTTGTCACTCCCTAGAAACAAGGAAATGTAGTGCGCCCCCTTAGAAGGATATCAGTGAAATTTTGGCAGAGATGCCAATAACTTCTTGCCTTGTTGCTCATCAGAAAGGGCTTCATTTTTATTGTTCAAGACCATCATGAATTTGTTAAACTCATCTAGATGAGCTTTGATTGACGTGCCTTCGGCCACCCATAATCGAAACATCCTTTTTAGCATATCCAAAAGACTATTCAAACCTTTCATAAGATAAAGTGACCCGAATTTTACTAATAATGTTGCCACATCCTTCTCTTTCCACTTCAATCAACACCTCATCTGACACATTCAATAGGATTATGCTCTTCTACTTCTCCATCAACTCTCGACCACTTTCATCACTTCTGGTAACTTAACCTTGCCATCCAACAGATTCACCAAACTTTGGATTGTTAACATGGCACACATCATAATGCTCCACAACCCAAAATTATTCTTTCTAATGAGCTTCTCAATCTCACGTCTTGCTCAGACATAATTATAAATAAAGTATTCCAAACAATGATCATGCAGAAGCCCTAAATCGATCGTAGAAATCCTAACTTTGATACAAATTGACGTGAAATGACACAGTGGTTAATGGATCTTGCAGTTTAATATCAACCTGAGATAACGAATTGTTTGAAAAGCTCCCCGTGTATTTTGATGATTCGGAAACTATCCTTAGTTTAATATCTACTAGATAAATGAAAAAGTTTAATGTGGTTAAGTCGTGATAATTTTCGGAAGGCTTTGATAGTATCGTTGGTCTCCTTGTGGTTCAATTAAAGACGTTTACAAGGATGACGACTTTGACAAAAAGCAAAACAATTTTTAATAAGTGGATATTACCATGATAGAATCCAGAAAAAATTGATCATGAACGACTTTTTTTAACAGTCAAATGTTTACAAATTTTTATTTTTGTGGTGATACCACCGTTAAACTATTTCTTATAATTTTTCTTCTATATACTAGTAATGGGGTAACCACATGAAACCCAAAAAAAAAACTTATTAAAGATTTGCAAAAATAAAATCACAATTACATTTCTCAATGCAAAAATTTAAAAAGATGAAATTTAATTAAATCAAACTACTGCGTACAATATGATTTTTTTTAAATGATAGTTATTTTATTTATTATAGATTGATAAAAATTAATATCATTCATGAAGTTTCTACGGAAAAAATAACAACATGCCTCGATGTGCATACATTTTTTATGTCACTTTTTCTTTAATTGTACTTTTAGATATTCCTATAGCATTAAACACAAACTTGGTGGATAGGTAACGTTGTTATTTCCTAAGTCAAGATCTTGCTTCATGATAAAGAGAAAAGAGCTAGGAAAAAAAAAACATACGTTAACTCGAAAAGCAATTATGCTAGAAATAAAGAGAAGAGAAGACAAACAAGAACATAAGTAAGACTATTCTTCGGTGCAACATGGAAAATTTGATTAGACTCTCTAAAAAGCCCCACGAATTTAAATTCACATTATAAATATTACAAACTAAAAAATCAAATTAAAATGCGCCAAATTTATCACAATTTGAGCTATAACGCGCTTATTGAAGTCACAATGCGACATATGTGGGGTCATCATTATCAATGGATCAACACAAGTTCATAGGTTATTAGTGTTGGAGAAATTTAAGTGAATCTAAAGAATAAGTGCGAAAGAAAATATATACAAGTGGTTTGATCCACTCTTAATTTAAGGATTATAATTACTGGCTATCTCAAATCAATGTTGTGTATAGCCACTTGTGCAAAATATTTTTTATATAGAGTTTGAGTAATTATTTTGGCCCACCGGGTTCGATCTAATAAAAAGGAGAGTTGGCGCAGAGGAAGACAAGCGATGCAAACGCAAATGTACCTGTAGGTCTGGTCATCGGAGCGGGAGGCGGAGGTGCTGGAGCAGGAGCCGGAAGGGCTGAGGCGTCATAAAGGGGTACAACTCGTACCTCAGGTTGCAGCTCGGTGTGAGCAGCTTCCCACATCGCCTCCACTGAACCAGATAACCGCTTGCGAACTGGAGGCACACTTTACAGTCCGATTCGGTCAAGTCCGGCGTGCACTGCGCGAGTGCGTACAGCTTCCGCAAGCTCGTGATGTTTGCCTCCTCTGCGGCAAACTTCTTTCCTGACCCGCCAGCTGAAGCTTTTGCGATGATGTTACTCGTGGTTTTTGATACGACATCCATGAACTGGGTTGTGTCGGTGACGTTGTCCTCGGGAAATTTGGGAGCCGGCTCTTGCTCCATGACCGAGAAGATGGGCTGGTCCGAGTACCGCAACATGCACTGGTCGTACCAGATTATAGTGTCTCGCTGGTAGGGGCATCCTCGGAGGATCTCCTGTTTTCCGGTGGCCACACAGTCGCTGCAGGTGGTGGTGTTGAGGTCCCCACGGCAGAGGAAGAGGCCGTAGACCTTGTCGGGAGGATTTTGGCCTGCAGTGGCGTTGGCGAAGCCGTTGGTGCTGTTGGAGGCGGCGAAGGCGAGGGAAGAGAGGAGGGCGTCGAGGTTGGACTGGTAGGTGGAGTTGGGAGTGAAGTACTGAAAGTTTGGGCAATTATGATACAGAAATTTGGACGCCAGTCCAGTACTGAAAGTTTTGAAGAAGAAAAAGAAGAAGAAGAAGAAGTAGAAGTAGAGAGAGAGGGAGACGTCGAAGCAAGACTTCATGGTTGGATTGATGATTGTATTGGCCATAGCTCGATCAGCACAAAATTATAGGAACGCCATTGTTTGAATTGTGGTCCCATAAGTTTTGTCCATTCCTGAGATTTCATGGTTCTGGACTACCTTTACTACCCACGCCTTGTCTTGTCATGTCAGCTATTTCCTACTACCGAGATACTGTACGCCGTTACTCCATCGAAAAGTCTTGTACAACTTTACGATGGATGTGCAGTTTTCTCATGAAGCACGGACAAGTTGTTAGAATTTCCGTATCGTATTGGACACGCTCGGACACGTGATCAACACGTATCTAATTTCTCAATATGTGATTAATTCTTTTTGACACGTTTCGAAACGTGTGTCTGGGAGAGAGAATTATTGAAGAAGATAATGGAGGGTGAAGGCGAGGGCGAGGAAGTGGATGCAAGGCCGTGAGCGACCGGGGCGACCGGGTCATGACTGCGATGCCGCAATGGAGGGTCAGCGGTGAGGAGAGAGAGAGAGAGAGAGAGAGATGGAGAGGAGGAGATGGAGAGGAGGATGCGGCGGCAAGTAGGGTCTTTGAGGGAGAGAACGAGTGAAATAAATTTGGGACGTGAGGGCTGGGGTGGAGTGGCGGGGGGATTTTGGTGTTGCATTTTTTTATTAAATAAATAAATAAAGGAGATTATAAAGTGATTTTGAAAAATAAAAATACTAAATATTGAATAATGATAAATTTTGATTATTGTAAAATATCATAAGTTTATTTAAATAAGTTAATTTTAATTTCTTGTTAGTCATTAATTTCATCAATAACTTTTGTTAGAGTTAGAAACATGTCCCCAAAATATAGGTCTGCATTAATTATGAATATATCTTTCGAATTTTCTATGAATAGATTTACTAATATTATTAATATGAATTCATTGTAGGCTCTTTTGTTATTATTTCTTTAATTATGAATTTGAATCAAATTAATTAAAAATAAAAATATTCATTTAATATGCAACGTGTCTCAACGTGTCGGAATTCTCTATTTTTGAGAAATGACGTGTCGGCGTGTCATGTTGTGTTGTATTGCGTGTCCGTATTGTTTGTCGGTGCTACCTAGGTCCTATCTAGTTTGATTTATAATTTCCTAAATTTTTAAAAGTGACTTTTGGAAACTGTAGGTGGACTTTCTGGCGATGAGCAAATTATGGAGGACCAAGGTCGGATTTCGCTTTCGGGGCAACTTCACTAATAGTTTAATCTTGGCGATTCTTGATTTTGCTAACTCTATTCTAAATGTTTCAATTTCTTTTCGAGTTTATAACATATTCGACTGAGGAAAAAATAAAAAAACAAATGAGATTGACGAAATGAGGAGTGTGGTGCAAATTCTTATTGAGAAAACAATCAATTTGAATCCGTGGAAAATTTCAAGCGAAGATCAAAATAGAGAGAAAGAGAATCGCTTGATAAGTTTTTCTTTTGTTCCGACTAGGCTCTTTCTCTAAAGAGAAGCTAAATCCGAGCCCGTCAATGACAAAACCACACGGATTCAATTTCACTTAGAGCTTAAGCCAATAATCTATGAAGCTGGTAGGCCAATTAATATACTATCAATTGCTCCACGCTCTCAGGAACAGAAACACAAATAATACGTCCCGCTGCTGAAATTATTCTAGCACATAAACATTTTTCAGCTTAAGCCTTATCCATTCTCCACTTGCACCTTCCCTCGGTACGCAGTCCGCGACCCCACCGGCCGGGCACAACTTGCACCGCTTGCCAGAGCACTCATTTTCAGAAATTTTTAGAAATTTGTAATCTTCTTTATTTTATTTTTTTAATTCATCTTTCTGATTTCCTACCGACAAGGTCATGGGGGTCTCGGCGAATGGCCGCCGAAGAAGATAAATAGTAGAATAGGAAAAACAAGGAAGAAAGGAAAGGAAAGAAGAGGGAAAGAAAAAAATAAGCATAGAAATTACAAAACCACATTGTTTTGAATATCATCGAACACAGCAGATCGCCAACCATTTTATGTAGGATAATTAGCATTAACCAGACCGCCACATTAACAATCTCCAACCAAAATTAGCTGAAGTAACTACATTGTAAAACGTCAAAAAGTTTAGTACTACAATGGCGAAATGAAAAGCTTATCACTGACCTGGCAACTATACAATAGATTTATAACTTTTAGGACGATTTTTCCATTTTTCCACTCGTTTCGTATTGTTAACAATTTATTTTTTTACATACAAAAAAAGGTATCTCATATCGTTTGTTTGTGGGACATACGCTTGATATATACAAGTGGTTTCCCTCCATTTATTGACTTCAATTTTTTTGAATTAGATATTCTAATGGAATCATATTTTACTTCAGATTATTTTGTGTGCGTAGCCCATTTGTGAATTATATGCCCATAATTGTCTTAGACATGATGAATTTTGTCACAATCTTTGATCTTCACTTCTGTGTTAATACGTTGATCTTCGTCTAAATAATCGGTACATAGGTAAAGGATGATAGAGATTGGAGTAGACAATAACGAAAAGGAAACGGTAGGGGTTTCTTTCTATATTCAAAGATTGTTTTCTCCAACACGGCTCTTGTGGCTCAGGTCAAAGTGCTTTTGTCGGACAAAACTGAACCGCGTACTGGGTTTCTTAGGCAACCACGCCATACTGGTCAGATCGCAAGTGCCTTCAATTGATACTGAGATTCTTTTTATAATTTTCTTTTCCACTTTATTTGATCTTAAATCACCAAATATTTTGCCCTGTTTTATTCGAGATTTACCAAATAAGAAATACGCCATTTCAAGGAAACGTATCCTCCTTCTCCTCCTGGCGAAGGAAGCATGAGCCTCGGGATCAATGCTCCCGTCATTGAAGCAAGTCAATTACGTTATCTTACTTTTTCCAAAGCAGAATAATGCCCACTGAGTTGGACTCTTTGGTCCGCATATCCCAAGCCGAGACTTGGGAAAGAGAAGTCTGAGGATGTAGACGTAATTGGAAATGAGAGAGAGAGAAAGGAATCTTCATTCTAATCTTCGTACTAAAAAATGTAGGAACTATTGTTTCCGATTCCTATTTCCAACGAAGGACGTGCCGTTTCAAAAGGAAAAGTTGTTTGGTGCCTGGGAATTTACGGATCAAGATCCTCTGATTGCCTGCGCATCTTGCTAATTTTTATTTATGAATAAACTTCACATGCAACTAAATTTTATTACGGATTAAGATTCTCTGAAATTAAAGTAAATTGACATTATTTTTTCTTTCCTGATGAGTGTAATTTGATGTTTTGAGTTTACTACATTGAGAAGATGACGTATTAACACAAAAAAAAAAAAAGAAAGGTCTGAACTTAATCTTCCCATTTATACCTTTTTTTTTTTTTCTTGATTTCCTTTTCTTTCTCGTTTATGTTTTTCTTCGTTTCTTCCTCAGTTCCACGGGTAATATCACCGCCCTCCTCCTTTTGTGATAGAGAGGCAAGCTCGGCGAAAGATAGCCCGATCCAATGGGAGGCAATGTGATAGGGAGGCAATGTGATAGAGAGGCAAGCTCGGCGAAAGATAGCCCGATCCAATGGGAAGCGATTGCCGCTAGTGGCAAGGCATGACAATGAGGTGAGGGCCGTGTGACCCACGGTTGAGGTGAGGCACAACAATGAGGTGAGGGCCGTGTGACCCACGGTTTCACCGAAAAAATTGTGAATACTTTGTTATTGGTTAGGCCATCAATACTCAGGTGGGAAAAAGAGAAGAGAAGAAGATGAACAGTGAGGATGGTCAGCTTTTTGGGCTCCTACAGGGCTCACTGACAAGGTCAATTGCGTGATTTGCATTCCCTTGTTGCCGGGGGGAAGGGGGGAGACTTGACCAACAAAAGTCGAGACAACATGCAACTCCAATATCTCAGTTTCAAGTGATGGCGATGGCAATGGAGAGCGCTTTGGACTAGGTTCCTATTCACTCGTTGCCATGGAAACTATTCGAACTTTCCTTGATCTTACATGAGAAAAAGTATTGATCCAATTGGACAAGTTTGTTGACCTGGTACAGCTCCTTGTAGGCCACGGCCAAAATCTCCAACGGAGGTACACATTACTGCTGCTTCACGTAATGCATTTGCGTGTGTATAAGTGATTTGCATGAAAAATTGCCGAACAACTTTTACAGATAGTCACCTCCTGATGCCAATGGAAATACTTGCAACATCGATTGAGTTAAGGACGTCTATTAGCTTGTTCGGCTCGGAAAAAGACTTATGAAAAATTACAATGAAATGTGACAATGTTTTTACCCTACAATTAGCACGAAATGACATAACACTTGTATGCAGGTTTCGGATCATCCGCTCTGAGGGACATGGAATTACTTCACAGTAGAGTAGCTCCCAGTCATTTACGATCATTTTCTAAGTATGTAGTAATTCGTAGACTAGTGTAGTGTAGATGATCCCCAGGGACATGAAGTTCTTTTATGAGTGACAGGAAAAAGTGACGGAAAAGTGCTCTAATAATTTGATTTTCAAATGGTTTCGTATATACGAGAAAAATCTTTTGGAAAAGTCATGCAAAGTTGACAAAATACGATAATAATCAAGCTATTGATTGACAAATTACAAAAGCCAGGCATCGCAGCAAAGTCAAACTACGATACGAAGGCCACGTCGGTTGGAGGCGGCGAAGGCGAGGGAAGAGAGGAGGGCGTCGAGGTTGGACTGGTAGGCGAAGTTCGGAGTGAAGAGGGTGCTGTTTGGGCAATGATGATACAGATATTCGGCCGCCGGTCCAGTACTGAAAGTTTTGAAGAAGAAGAGGAAGAAGAAGAAGTAGGGAGAGAGGGAGACGGCGAAGCAAGATTTCATGGTTGGATCGATGATTGTACGGCTATAGGTAGATCGGCATGGAATTATAGGAACAACAACGTTTGAATTGTCAATTCTACACGTTCTATGCACTTGCTCGCCATGTCTCCATCGACAAGTCTTGTATGACTTTACGATGGATGTGAAGTTGGGAGACCCCTCGTATTTTAATTAATTAGATAAATAGAAAGCACAAAATCTAAGACCACTTGCGGTGCGGAGGATCGGTCCCACACCGTCCCGACTGAAATCTCTGCGCTGCCAATGGGACAGGGCGATGAGCCAACCATGGAGGATCAAGGTGGATTTTACTTTTGGGGGTGACTTCGCAAATAGTCTAATCTCGGCGATTCTGGATTTTGCAAGCTCTTGTTCTATACGCTATTTGGTTCCTTTCTGAGTTTATAACATATTAGATTGGCGAAATATAAAAAATAAATGAGATTAATAAAATGAGAACTGTGATGTAAGTTTTTATTGAGAAAACAATCTGATTTGAATCCGTGGAAAATTTCAAGCAAAAACAAAATAGAGAGAGAAAATCTGTTGATAATTTTCTCCTTTGTTCCAAGTCCAACGAGGCTCTTTCTCTAAATACATGGAGAGATCATCAAGAAAGTGGTGAAATCCAATCCCATCAATGACAGTTTTACTCAGATTCACATTCACTTGTAAGTTTAAGTCAATGAGTTGTGAAGTCTATTAATTAATTAAGATAATATAAGTTTTGTTGAGGAAACAAATGATCAAATACTAAATAAGAAAATAAACTAAATATCAGATTATATGAGTGCAATAAAAAATTTCATTATATATCAAGCGATACAACGAAAATTACAACTATATTCAAGTCAATTAAATACTGTCAGTATTTTCCAAGTTTTAATTATATACAATAGCTCAGACAATGTTTAAAACCCGTGAGAGATTTCCCCAAAAGTCAAAATAAAATATTATAGTGCATTCCACAACGTTAAAGCGATATTAAAAGTCAGAATAAAATATTAAAGTCCATTCCACAACGTTAAATCGACAGGAGAGAGATTTCCCCAAAAGTCAAAATGAAACATTAAGGAAATTGCGCGAATCGCATTCTTCTTTGGCTCCAACGTGGAGACTGGAAGAAAGAAAAGTCGAAACACGTATGATGTATCCAAGTGATGTCATTGTAGAGAGAGAGAGAGTGGCTCTTATAGCTTTGAATTTTCCATCAAAATGATGGTAATGATAGTGATAAATTTGCAATATTAAAATTGACTCGTACAATTCGATGCAACCGTCAATCGGTGTGAAGAAAGATCAAACCCCCTCGAAACGTTTAACTCTAACCTAATTTGCTTGAGATATTGCCCTCTTTAATCGATCATACACGAACTCTCGCTGTTTCATCTCTAGAAGGCCACCCAAGTTGATGTTTCTCAATCATACGTGCTTGACATTGGGATTCTATCAGAAACCAAAAAAACAGAAAAACAAAAAACGATTCCAGCACCGAATTGTTCTTATGGTCAAAGTTCTTAACATGCAGAATTATTTCAATTAAAACTCTTTACTAATCAATTTTTGGTGAGTTGATTGGATATCCAAGTAAAGTAATGAGTGAATTACTTTACTCCTATGAACCGCAGATTAAGGATTCAAGGACTTTATCAAGCCCTGAAATCACAACAACTGGTGCTCATATGATTCCTTCCTGACATCCCTATCCTTATCAAGTGTTGAGCATTGGGCGACCACCATGCCGGGATCACCAAGTGACACTATGAGGTTATCATTGGCCTTAGCCAGCCATGCCATACTGGTCAGATCGCAAGTGCCTTCAATTGATAGCGAGATTCTTTTTATAATTTTCTTTTCCTCTTTATTTGATCTTAAATTACCAAATATTTTGCCCTGTTTTATTCGAGATTTACCAAATAAGAAATACGCCAATTCAAGCAAACGTATCCTCATTCTCCTCCTGGCAAAGGAAGCATGAGCCTCGCGATCAATGGTCCCATCATTGACGCAGGTCAATTATGTTATCTTACGTTTTTCCAGAGCAGAATAATGCCCACTGAGTTGGACTTTGGTCCGCATATCCCAAGCGGAGAGTTGGGAAAGAAAAGTCTGAGGATGTAGACTTAACTGGAAAAGAGAGAGAGAGAGAGGAATCTTCATTCTAATCTTCGAACAAAAAAAAATGTAGGGACTCTTGTTTCCGATTCCTTTTTCCAACGAAGGACGTGCCTTTTCTAAGGAAAAGTTGTTAGGTGCCTGGGAATTTACGGATCAAGATCCTCTGATTGCCCGGGCATCTTGCTAATTTTTATTTATGAATAAACTTCACATGCAACTAAATTTTATTACGAATTAAGATTCTCTGAAATTAAAGTAAATTGACATTATTTTTTCTTTCCTGATGAGTGTAATTTGACGTTTTGAGTTTACTACATTGAGAAGATGACATATTAACACAGAAAAGAAAGGTCTGAACTTAATGTTCCCATTTATACCTTTTTTTCTTCATTTCCTTTTCTTTCTCGTTTATGTTTTTCTTCGCTTCTTCCTCAGTTCCACGGGTAATATCACCGCCCTCCTCCTTTTGTGATAGAGAGGCAAGCTCGGGGAAAGATAGGCCCATCCAATGGGAAGCGATTGCCCCCATTGGCGAGGCACGACAATGAGGTGAGGGCATGTGACCCATATGAGATCTCCAAATGTTCGGGAGTGATCCGCGGTTGAGTTGGAGAGAGAGAGAGAGGGGGGGGATCTATGATTTTGTGTTGATTTTGCAGCATTCATTGATTGAAAAACTTTGGAAGATAAAAGTGACACTTTTTGAAATCTAGGATGCAAAATTGTGAACACACTCTGGATGTTGTTCTATGCTCACACGGTATTGGATTCACCGAAAAATCGTGAATACTTTGCTATTGGTTAGGCCATCAATACTCAGGCGAGGGAAAGAGAAGATGAACGGTGAGTGTCGCGACCTGATTTTTTCGAGGGTGGGTGAATCACCTAAAACTAGGTTAATGGATTACTAAGTCCGAAGACTTGGCGCGGACTCTCCCAAGCCCTACCAATCGCGACTTGATACTAAGAAAAAAGACCCACTAAACATGCAATTATATTTCAAATTGGAGCCGCCACTAATCAATTAGGGCTGATTAGAAACCCAGGTAAAATATGGGAGAATACTTTACCTTTTACGAACCAGAGATTTAATGGATTCGGGGACATGGTTACGCTAGATTAATCTAACGCCCTTTCGGTACCTTAAAAAAAAAAACATTTTTGCAGGCAGTCTTGATTAATTTTAACCTAAGATACTAACATGCAAATGGTGGTCATGCGGGTGCACAATCAATTAAATAACATTCAATAAATCAAAATGCTAAGAAATTATAAACCACAACTTTATTAAAGTCCACTCTCTAAGAAAACATTAAAAAATGGTGATTAAAATGCATGCCCTAAACATGATTTCTAAATGACATGACACCTAACTTTTATTATTATGCAATCTTAATCTAAAATTAATATGCATGAATTTTATTTTAATGATATATGAAATGCAATTTATATGGCCTAATTTGAACTATATGTATGCAATCTGATTTATGCAATCCTAAATGTGCATATACTACATGACATGAGATGCATGATATAACAATTTTATATGCATGTTCTTTTTGTGATTTTTTTTAATGATTCTCTTTTTATGTAGGCAACCTACACTAAATAAAGATGATATGAAATGGGATTAATTATAAACTCACCTATTAATTAACTAAGTAAATGATTTTTTTTTTTTTTTTAATTAAAGAATTAATTATATGCAATTAAAAATTACACGATGGGATTACTAAAACATGATAATATGATGCAATCCTAATTTATTAATATGTAAATTCTAATTAAATGTGCCTACTGTGCAAACTAGCTAAAATGCACCTAGTATTCTTTATTGAAATTAAACAAACTAATTAAGCTATTCAAAATGGAATAATTTCCTAATTCAATTTCAGGATTAATTTGATTTAAACCTCATTTGTCTTAGAAAACCATTTTTTTTTTTTTTACCTTTTTTATTATCTTTTCATATTATGAAAGCATGCAAACAACTAAGGATGAAATCCTAAAAATAATCCTAAAGGTTAATTTATTAAACCTACGTGTCTAAATTAATAAACATGTATGACCTATATGCTCATGCAAATTTTTAACTTTTCACTATTTCCTTTTTTTAATTTTCATTTTTTTTTTTTTTTAACAAGCAATTATTTTTACCTAAAAACTAAGATAAGAATTAAAATAATTGAAAAGATAATCCGTTGTCTCATGGATTAAGTTAACAATTATTTTAACTCTACAAATCACAATGAGGGAATCAAAATAATTAAAAATTTGGTCCGAAGTCTTACGGACCAAATTAAATAATTATTGTGATTTAACAATTGAAATTCTACCAAAACAAACCCAAAATTAGTATAATTAAAAAAGTGACCCGATGTCTCTCGGATCAAATTAATAACTATAGTAATTTTAGGGACAATTCCTATGGATAATGCATATAGAAATTGCAAATATTAACACCCAACAATTAAATAATTAAAGTAACATGCTATCAAAGGAAATAAAACCTAAAAATTAACCTAACAAATAATGAAATAAACTAAACTCTAAACATGAAAAGTAAAAGTAAATGAAAAGTAAAAACTACCTAAGTGTAAAACCCAAGGGGACAAGAGGGCAACCGAGCAAGAGATGGACCGCGGCCAAAACTCCGGTGAGGGCTGAGCGGCAGTGACGACGTCGGGCGAGGGCCTGATATCGCGGAGGTGCTTGTGGCGCGGGTGTCGATGGACGGCGAGTGGAGCGGAGCAGCAACGGCGAGCGGGACCAGCTTCTGTGGCGTCGGTGACGGAGGTGGCCGGCAAATGGGCTCACGGTTTTTTGAGCTCCAGAAAGGTACAATGAACCACGGCAACTGTGATCAGACAATAGGGGAGTCCTGAACAGAACAGGGGCAGCCCGCAGCTTCGCCGGTTTCGCGGATTGCAGGTGAGGCGCGGTGCGGCAACAGGGAGTCGAGCTATGGGCGAGGCGGCGTGTCTTGGACCGGCGGCGATTTGGAGCGCGGCTGTCTTCGGGCGGAGGTGCGAGCGTCGCTCGGTGGAGCACTGGTGAGGCGCGGCAGGGACCAGCAGTGGATCGCGCACGGGTCGGGACCAGCTGTCGTGGAGGCGGAGTAGGGCTGGACCGGCTGGCCTCGGGGCGGCGAGCTTCGGGTCTTCAGGTTGGGAGCAATTGCAGGCGTGGCGGCTGAGGCGGTGGTGCGGTGAGACCGGCTTCTTCTCGAGCGTGAGGTTGCTCGAAGCGGCGATGTGGGGGCGTCGGGGCGGACGTGCAGGCGGCGGAGGCGGAGTAGGCGAGAGACGGTGCGGAGGTGACCGGCGGGTGGAGGCGTTCGCGTGGTGGCCGGCTACAGGCGCGGTGGTGTGACGCTTCAAAGGAGGAGGCAGAAGTCGTGGCGTCGGGCTGCCAAAAAAGGGGGTGAGCGGCGAGGCGGGCGCCGGCGAGGACTCCACGAAGAAGATGAACAGTTGTTGTTGTTCTTCTTCTTTTTTTTTTTTTTTTTTTTGGTTCTCTCTTCTGCTGCACGTCCTTTTTACCTTTTCACTTTTTCTTCCCTTTTGACTTTTCTTCCCCCTCTTTCACGCACGGATGGCTTCCTTTTTCTCTTTTTTGTGTTTTGCTTTTTTCTTCTATTTTTTTGAACGGAGAGAGAGAGCCCCCAAAAATCCAAACAAAGAAGCCCCCCGTAAACCGAAGCTTTGCCTTCTTTATTTATAGAGAAAAGACTTGAATTTGTTTTGCATGTGAAGATTTTCCGATGTAATTGCAGATATTCGTTCAACCTCTCAACAAACAAGTGGCTCCAAAATCGCATGGCCATTTAATTTTTGAATTTCAAAATTTTGTTTCAAAATTTCCCTCTAATCAAATATTATCCTCTATTTCTAATTCCTAAATTTAAATTAGGTGTTAATAAGTGGAAATAAAAAATAAAAACTGAATTTTTTTATTTTCGAATTTTGAAATGAAAATTTTAAAAACCAAATTTAATTTATTATTTTTTTAAATATTAGGTGTCAACAGTGAGGATGGTCACCTTTTTGGCCTCGTACAGTGCTCACTGACAAGTTCAATTGGGTGATTTGCATTCTCTTGTTGACTGGGGAGACTTGACCAACAAAAGTCGAGATAACATGTAACTCCAATATCTCAATTTCTAGTGATGGCGATGGCGACGGAGAGCGCTTTGGACTAGGTTCATATGTACTCATTGTCATGGAAACTATTCGAACTTTCCTTGATTTTACGTGAGGAAATGTATTAGATCCAATTGAACAAGTTTGTTGACCTAGTACAGCTCCTTGTAGGTCACGGCAAAAATCTCCAACAGAGGTACACATTACTGCTGCTTCACGTAATGCATTTGCGTGTATATAAGTGATTTGCATGAAAAATTGCCGAACAACTTTTACAAGTAGTCACCTCCTAATACCAATGGAAATATTTGCAACACTGATTGAGTTAAGGATGTGAACTAGTTTGTTTGGCTCGGAAAAAGACTTATGAAAAATTACAATGAAATGTCACGATGTTTTTACCCTACAATTAGCCCGAAATGACAGAACACTTGTGTGCAGGTTTCGGATTATCTGCTATGAGGTTTATAGAATTACTTCATCGTAGAGTAGCTCCCAATCATTTAAGATCCTTTTCCTAAGTATGGAGTAATTCATTCACCAGTGTAGTGTAGACGATCCTTAGGGACATGAAGTTCTCTTATGAGTGACAGGAAAAAGTAACGGAAAAAAAGCTCTAATAATTTGATTTTCGAATGGTTTTGTATATACGAGAAAAATTCTTTTGGAAAAGTTATGTAAAGTCGACAAAATGCGATAATAATCAAGCTATCGATTGACAAATTACAAAAGCCAGGCATCGCAGCAAAAGGCAAACTACGATGCGAAGGCCACGTCGGCATTGAGAGCAGGTGAGGAGCGAGTGCTCGTTTAGCATTAATTCTTTTGCTCTAGTCATCATCACCTAATGCCAGTTCGAAAACGTGTGCTACTAATTTCAGACCTTGGTGAGACTAGCAACCAAAACCCAAATTAAATATGAAAACCTAGGTTTAAATTGATTTTTTTTTCCATATAGGTTTTTAATACTGAGCTAAATGATAAGATTCTGGTTTTTTGTTATTCTTTTAAAGGGTTTGGCTTTTGTGGTTTTACAGCAATAAATGCAAATTTTGGCAATTAACTTTGGAAGCTTTATGTTCCGATTGCAAAAGATGAGTCTCACAAGTGCGCCATTACAAACATAGCATAACAGTACCACTAGGCTAACAGACTCTTATTACAAAGAATTCTCTTTTCTAATTTTCATCTTTAAGGCAAAATCTCAATGCAATGTGAAAAAGCTTTCAATTTTCATTTACAACAAGGAAATAGAAATGTCAGTATCAATGATGGCCCAAAATAAACAGGAAAACAAAATTATCTAATGAAGGTTCTTGACAGGAACGTCTTGCTAACTTGCTATGTCAATTGGAAATATAACACTTGAATCCGTAGTTTCACAATGAAAACAAATTTTTCAACGATTGTCTGTATTGACCAGATAAAATCAAACGTTGAAAAGTAATGTGTCGACAAGTTAAAACCTCAAGCCACAGAGTTAGATTTATTATAATTAGGTTACAAAACTTCAACAAAAAAAAAAAAAAAAATTAGTTTACAAAACTGTTTAAAGTACTAGGTTTTACAAAGGAATTTCAATTTCACTTTACCAAAATTGCAAAGCACGGTGAAATTATCTATCGCAAGAGAATGGTGAAACTTACATAACTGGCAAGATATACACCCCCATCCAATTGGTGGTGGTAGTTATTCCTCTTGCCACAAATGATCTCTAGAAGTATTATGCCGAAACTATAAACATCATATTTCACTGAGAACTTTCCATACATTGCATATTCTGGAGACATGTAACCACCACAAAAACAAACATTAGCCACATATATATAGCAAATATAGATGCAGCCATGCAGCATCCTTGAATAGATAAATGGGCAAGTCCATCATCCAATTGCAAAGGCATCTATAAGACTTACAAAGTCCCAACAATTTTATTTGTGTTAGCCTGAGTTTGATCAACTCCAAAAATTCTTGCCATGCCAAAATCTGAAATCTTTGGGTTCATTTCATTGTCTAACAAGATATTGCTACATTTGAGGTCACGATGGATGATCCGAAGATGAGAATCTTCATGTAAATAGAGCATTCCTCGAGTGATCCCAAACACTATTTTATAATGTAATGGCCAATCCAATTGTCCCCTTTTTTGGGGATCTGCATCATTGCACCAATATTCATGAATATGCTAGGATGGGGCACCTATTCAAAAACTCAAGGCAAAGCTCATCATACAATACCAAAATATATTTAATCTCATTCATCAATGGTAGCCCAAGAAAAACTTATAATTAGTTAAAAGAACAAAAACCAAGGGTTTCCAAAGCTAGTGAAAGCTTGAGCATTTGATTTCAAGCAAATTATACATTCTACACATAAGAAAGTTAAACTGCAACGTACCAAATAAGAAATAATCGAAGCTTTTATTTGGCACAAACTCGTAGGCCAATAGCTTTTCGTCTCCCTCCAAGAAAAATCCGAGTAGTCGTACAAGGTTTATGTGTTGAAGCTTCGCAACTAATAGAACTTCATTCTTAAATTCATCATCACCATGTCTTGAGCTTTGAGATAGCCTTTTCACCGCAATTGTTTGTCCATTAGGAAGTCCACCCTTTGAATTTATCATTTAATTCCGTGTTAAAACTTCTTAAAAATTAACTTTAAAAAGCTTTAAATGTCTCTTTTTCTTCAACATCATTATGTTCAATACAGATGTAAAGCATTCTTGATTGTTTCTAACTATAATCTAATACGTACTTGGAAAACTTCACCAAATCCACCTTCACCCAACTTGCTTTCATGAGAGAAATCATTTGTCGTGGCTTGTATGGTAGCCAAGTCAAATTGCAAGGACTCCATGGTAATAAGTTCATTTGCACTTGCATTACCAAACAACTCAAGTTGAATATCAAACTACATTGACAATGGCTCTTAGTGGCATTTATAGGGTCACCAGTGCTTGGGAACATTGTCACAATGAAGAGCACTAGATTAGACTACCATGGTCGCGTCACCCTACCTCAAAGCAATCTTCATTCTCTTGATTGGTCATGAAGCAAAAAGAAAAGAAAAAGAAACAGAAAACAAACAAACAAACAAACAAAATCACTAATGCTATAGGAAACAAAATAAAGAGATGAATCTTGTATCATGATCACTTCTCTAGGCTGAGGGTAGTGTTAGGTCTGTTAATTGCAATGCATATGCTACCTTAGCTTGGAGGGAATTGTTAAAGAGTAGGAGTATTTTGAGGCCTCGTTATGTAGCAAGTTATCGTAAATCTATGTCACTCTAGTACGACTCATGGCCTCCTAATGGCATATTGCTGGATGTATACCCAAGCAAAGTAGTTGATGATTCCATTCTTCTCTGAACTACAAAAGTGGCTATCTAAATTTTAACTTCATCTAGAAATGGTGCAAAAGTTTTTGATTTTTTTCTTCAGAAGCTTCTTTGAGAACCTGTTCAATTTAGGGACAAGCCTGGATAGAGGGTAATGGCTTGGAGCCGAACCAACCAGGCCGTTTCTAGTCGGTTTCCTTATTGAAATGGAGCTGATGCTCCCTCCTCGTTGTTATAGCAACATGTATAGGAGTTCCTAAGATATATGATTGTTGTGGGACATCTTGTCTCTTCTTGGTCGATGAACAAGCTTAACTTATCCATCAAAAAGAGGAATCCAAGAAATCCTATCTGACGACTAATGGAGTTCAATTGATGAAGAAATTTGAACGAATGTATGGCCAGCTCTATTGTTTTATTGACAAAACATTCTGTCGGCTAAGAATTTTTGGCATGGGTTTCTATATATCACATCTTGAAAATGAGGAATCTCGAATTGCACCAAACTAATTTACATATTTGAAATTGATACCTCGCTAAGTAAAATACTCGTACTTTTACTTAAAATATACTTGTGCATGTACTTTTGAATAAAACTT